>LPNX011039470.1:340959-395839 GCA_001517045.1 Pseudotsuga menziesii
GGAAATTTTTTGGGCTGGGAGGATTTTTCCCCAGAGTTAATAAAGAAATTCATTGTTGAGCTTTTTGGACATGTTGGGTCTTTCAGTGGTAATCTTGTGTTTTCTTAAGTTGTAGATTAATCCGGCATAGAAGGCTAATAATCTAGCACGTTGGGCAAGCATTTGCGGCTGCCAAGTTGCTTGTCGCCGTTATGTTCTCGAAGGTCTGGGAGTAATGGAAAGTAGTCAGTTATACTACCATTCTCCTGGCCTCTGATTATGGAGCGGACCAGCCTGATCTCCCTTCTGCAAAACGCAAAGCCTTTCTGATTCCCCTTCTGACTCCATTTGCCCTTCTGATACTGGCACTGGCCTTTCCCTCGAGGACTGATCCTCCCTTCCCTTCTTGCCCATCAATCCGACTTATTTTCCTTTCTGCTACCCCAGTTTCTCTAAGGCAGCCTCTTCAGATCACCCTGCCCTCAACTGCACCTGCCTTAGAGATCCGAACTTAGGGAAACCCCCCTAGAGTTGGAGAAGAGCCAGCCTGAAGCGAGGAGAGAGAAGGTGTGGTGACATTGGCCTCTCTCGAGAGAGGTTGTCGCCGGGCCGGCGCGCCCGCGGTTTGGGCTTTTGGCACCCGCATGCCAGTTTCGGGCGACAACAGTCAGTATACCATGAGCTAACAGGATCTGGGATAAAACAGATTTCTTTCTGCAATAAAACATCATCTAAAGGCGTTTCACTTTGGTCAACAGGGAGATGTGCTGATTCAACAGCCAACTTACATAACCCCAAACCTCTTATGACCTGAGAGGGTTTAATCTCTACATCATATTTCTGAAGAGCAGCCATCCAATGTGCTCTTCTTTCTCCAAGGTCCTTTTGTACCAATAAATTTCTTACAGAACTGAATGGAACAATTACCTTGGTTTTGGACTTAAGAAGATAAGGGCGGAAATGTTTTATTGCTTTGAACACAACAAAAGCCTGTTTGTCCACTTCATGATAATTTAGTTCAACTCCTTTTAAATTTGAGCTCATGAAGGATATAGGTACTTCATCCTCTTGCTGATTCTTCTGAGTAAGAACAACTGCATAAGATATATCAGATGCAAAAGTATAGAGAATAAAGTCTTTCCTAAAGTCAGGACTCACGAGTGCGGGTGCCTCAGCTATGGCTTCTCTAATCCTGATAAATGATTGCTTTTCTCTATCCCCCCATGAAAAACTATTGTCTTTTTTAATCATATTCTGGAGTGGACGGACAATTTCAGAAAAACTTGGAACGAATCTCCTTATGAAATTTATCTTTCCCAAGAAGGATTGCATGGATTTCTTGGTAGTAGGAAAAGGAATTTTAGAAATAGCTTTTGTTCTCTCTGGATCAATCATGATCCCTTCTTTTGACACCACAAACCCTAGCAGAATCCCCTCAGTTACTGCAAATATTGACTTTTTGGGGTTCAGGGAAATACCAAATTTCTTGCAGCATTCAAGCACTTTTCGTAAGTGTGAGATGTGATCAGGCCTGTTTTTTGAAAATACAGTAACGTCGTCTAGATAGACAACGACAGAATGGTTTATCAAACCTCTGAAAGCAGCATCCATCGCTCTTTGGAATGTAGCCCCAGCGTTTATCAAACCGCAGGCATCTTCCTGTAGGCATAGGTTCCCCAGGGTGTCCTAAAAGTGTTTTTCAACTGATCTGCAGGGGAAACAAGAACTTGGTTGTACCCAGAGAAACCATCTAATAAAACAAGATTTGAGCACCTGACACTTTTTGAAGGATTTGCTCCATGGGCGGAACATGGTAGTTGTCCTTTTCTGATAATCGGTTTAGGTTTCGAAAATCCACACATAGACGAATATCTCCATTCTTCTTCCTAACGAGAACAAGGTTAGCCACCCATTACGTATGGCGTACAGGAAATATGATCCTAGCAGTAAGTAGTTTATTCAATTCTTTCTTTACTGCTGGTTCTAGGGCAGGGTGCATTTTCCTTAATTTCTGCTGGAATGGTTTTGACTGAGGCTTCATGGGGATCACATGTTGTATGATCTGGGTGTCAAAAGTTTTCAGATCATCATAAGACCCTGCAAACACGTTTTTAAATTCACTAAACAGCTTCAGGAAGGCCAATTTTTCATTTGAAGTGCAATCTGATCCTAAGTTGATATTTTGAAGATTTGATTATGTGCCTAAATTAATGATTTCATAACGCATGTTCGACCTGTTTGTCTTGCAATTAGGCACTCCCTTGAATTTATCATGCAAATCATAAAAATTTTCGAGCCTAAGAACCGACATAGGGATTGAATTTACCTGTTTAAAAGACTTATCAATGGGATGAGGCGGGTGAATTACTGAAAAATTATGTAGATCCTCATCATGTGTAATTTCATCGATCGCTGATTCTTTAAAAGCATCTTCCCCCGTTAACAAGGAAATTATTTGTGAATCATCATTAAAAACCAGCCAATTAGTGATATTATATGGAATGGACGGTCTAAATAATAATTCGATAGAAAAAGCATTAGGGGAAACATTTTCAGCAGGAATAAGTCGTGAAGCTACATTTGCTAACAAATCAGCTTCTTGATTCTGAAAATGAGGAATGGATTCAATATTAAAAGCATCAAGTGCTGAAATCAGATTCCATACCTCCCTTATATAACTTTGCAGGTGATTAGATAGACAGTGAATGGAATTGCAGACCTGCCTAACAATTATTTCAAAATCACCAAATGCAATCAGAATTTTAACTTTTAAGTCTAATGCCTTCTTGAGTCCTTGTATAAGGGCTTCATATTCAATAGTGTTGTTTGTGCAAATAAATTCAAGTCTACAAGACAGCATGAATTTGTTTCCTGCAGGGTCTAGGAGCATGCAACCTACTCCTGGACCTTCATTTGATCGGGATCCATCAAAATATAGATGCCAAGGCTTATCAACAAGATTATTTACATCATTTACAGTATTCACATTATTTACCAGACTAGGGGCAGCTTCCTGAAAATCACAATGCAGAATTTCTGATTTATTTACAGAATTGATAAATGCAGATTTAAGTGCAGGAAAACTCCCTAAATCAGAATCATACCGATAGTTTCCTAAAATAGAATCACTGAAAAGGACTGGTTCATTAGGAGCATTTATTTCAGTCACCGTGTGTTTCATGTACCTTTCTCTGTCAATTCTAATCTGATTTGGACGCCCATTTTTAGGCAACCATAAATGTGACCAATCAGTTGAAAAATATCCTTTTAAGGCTTGAGACCAGTCGCGACTTAAAAATAGCCCATAGACATCTGGTATGTCTGCCACCACTACGTCAATAACCTGGAAAATCTGTGGATTGGTAGCCATCCTAATCATTACTCCTTTTAATTCTCCTATAATTTTTACCTTAGATCGATCTAATTGGCTGATTTGAATTTCACAAGGAGTGGGCTTGGCATTCAGCTTCTTACAAACCGAATAAGGCATGACGTTTGACGAAGCTCCAGGATCTATCATACAGTTATGAACATTCCGGTTGAAAATTTCAAACGTTAGTAGAAAAGGTGGAGTTGTAGATTTGGATTTCTTGCCTATAATTGAATCCTTATCAGCAGCTATTTTAACATTACTGTTATAGCCTACTGCTGTTTTACTAGTTGTAGGATCAAGGTTATTAACTGAAGTTACAGAGGGTTGATTCTTTGCTTTAGTGGTTGATGGATTTGATAAATTAGAAAGTATCGAACCACCGGGCATGGGATAAATTTTCAATAGATCAAACATGCTAATATTAGCCCTCTGTTTCTTAAGATCTTCTATGATGTCATATTGTAAGTCTATACCTTGAGTGACAGGCTGTTGATTTGAAGTTTGAGGACTGTTCTTAGGTGTTGATGATGGTTGCGGATCTACAGGCCCTTTACTTCTGGTGTTATGGGTGTGCTGGTTTACAAAGACAGAATGGTCACTAGACTCTCCTACTTTGACTGAACTATCCCAGAAATGGCAATTAAGCGAAAGAGTATCTTCAGAAGTTTCCTCTTCGGTTTTAGGCTGATCAGATTCATGATCATCATCTGACTCCTGATCGGTTGAGGAATCCGGTAAGGCATAAACAACCCTTATAGTATTGAAAACTTCCTCATTAGTTGATATGTCAGGGGGAGTATTTTGCCTAGTGTTTGAAGATGTAAGCAGCCGGTATGGGGTCTTGAAATTTCCTCTGTTTGAAGTACCCTCCACGTTGTTTCTTTTCAATATTACCACTTCGTTTGTAAGAGACTTAATTGCTTGTTGTAATTTCTCTACATCAAAAGCAGGGGCATCTTTTTTATCTGTGTTAATTCTATAAGTGGTTTCATTGCGTTTACGAAGAGAACCATCAGCTTTTCCATTATTTTCTGGCTCGAATGTCAATGAATTTTTCTCAACCTTTATTGCTTCATCAAAGGTTTCAACTAAAGTGATTTTACCGGCTTGTTTTACAAACATACCCAGGTATTTAGGTAAGGCTGAAGCATAATTCTCGATTATGATGTCTTCTGGAGGTTGGGAGGCCACTGGTATCTTATTCAAAAGAGTAAGAAAACGTTGATTGAAATCCTTTATCCTTTCTTTGCTCTCCATCTTAATCCTAGCCAATTCTAGTGCTAACACAACAGGAGTTTTATCTTCACCAAACTTGTTCAGGAATGCTTGACTAAAATCACTCCAGCCTGTTATGGATCCTTGAGTCAGGGAAAAATACCAAACTGCAGTCTTTCCTTCGAAAGTTAAAGGGAATAATCGACATACCACATCCTCATGCTAGACATTCATAGTCTAAACAGCCAAGATGAACTTGTCAATGTGATTATCAGCTAAGCCCTTATCATCCTGGTCAAACTTAGGTAGCAGTTTATCAGGGTGTTTGGGTAAGTTATGCTGTAGTCCAGGTATAAAAACGGCACCACATCGTAACCATGGTCTATCGGCATTAGGATTACCCTGATTACGATCACCCATGTCTGGATCGGGTTCCAAGTCTGATGAAGACTCGCTGTTATGATCACGAGGGCTATCTGGTGGTGATTCAAGAGGTGAAGGAGGTAGATCAGATCCACATGTAGATAAAAATCGTCGAGAAGTGTTATGAACAGCTACTCCTCTTAATAGATTACTGAGGTGATAATTAGGAGTCCCTACTAATGATTTAAGAGGTTCTTCTCCAACCGAATCAGCAGCTGACTCAGTCACTGCCAATGTTTGGAAATTAGTTCTGCTTGGTAATCCAAAGTTAATTGGGGGAATCCCTGTTTGGCGAGAATATGCTCTGGTTAAGATTCTACGTGATTCCTCTAAAGTTTGACTTATCTGTTCAGGGGAAACTGGTGAAACATTAGGGTCCCTTTCAATGATAGTCCTAACTGTATCTAGGAACAAAGTATTTGCAGTTTCAGGTTGTGGTGTAGAGACCGAGGTAGACAATGTTCCAAAACTTATGAGGGAGGAAGTTGGTTGATCACTGGTAGGAGCATTATGCGATCGATCAGCCATTAAGCTTTCAGCTCAGGCCCTCCTTCTAGCGCCATTTGTTGGCCGAGAAATGTGACCTATAGGGTACTGTGGCCAACTTTTGAAAAACAACCCACACACTCGACTTACTGCAATCTTGTATGTGTTTGGTATAACTGTTTTTCACAAGTTAAAGGCCCTGCTGCCTGTAAAATATGCTCTCAATGTAGAGAGTCTCTTGGGATGTATATGGTAAGCACTATTTAATCAAATCTTCACTCAAATCAACTAAAGATCTAATTAAAATAACTAACTAATGCTAATAAATATCTTAAACTAAAACAACAAATAATAGTAGCTCCTAATCTCGATATATAATGACCTAAGATGCAATATAACTATCCCAAAGATGGGAGCTAGAATTAATAACCAGATAACAAGTTTTATTTGAAAATTTGATCTATGATCCTGCAATGTTAGGAAAGCCTATTCTCAGCAGATACAAATCTAAATCAACTTACAATAAAATAATATTTTATCATAAATCAATTTGAAAATGAAACAAAACTCATAACCGAAATAAATTTAACATAATATCGAAGCATAAAAGAAATTACACCCAAGTACTAACGGTTAAATGAATAAGTTCAACTTACACAGTTAGTACTTTGTATGAAATCAAATGATTATCAACTAAAGAAAAGAAACATGAAGAAGTTCATTTACTTTTCTATATGACAATTAATTATCCATTCTTCAACACTAAGCACTTTGTTCAGAATCCATTAACAAAAGTGTTTTCACATATAATATAAAGATATATACATATGAAAAGGAAATTCAACACAGGAAAACAATATTAAGACAACATGATAATAACTGATAGACCTAGCTAATGTCTTTAGTATGTCTGTAAAACATAGCAATCCTCAGAAAAAGTTCTTAAGGAACACAAATAAAACAGAATAATATTAAGTGCTGTATTATATTTGTTCATCACAAGTTTCAAGATTCCAACCCTTGCTTCCTTTCAGAAGTTGCTTATAAAGGAAAATAAAAGACGACAACTGACTAACTAGAAATCCTATTCCTTAGGAAAGATCCCAATCATATCCAAATAAGGTGTAATCATGACCAGCTTCATAGGCATGTTGTTACAAAATCATCCGGAAAGAAAGATATGCCCAGAGTTTTAACTTACTGGAGAAATTCCAACGTTATACTTTCCCAATCATAGTAACACCATACTGGGTAATCCATGCTAACAGAAACTTAGAAATAGGAACGAAGTAATTACTGAGCATCAAATCAATTGTAAGTCTCGAACATTCTTCATTGAGTAGCCACGTACAATCAAAAGACACGAAGGCAGACCAACATCTAGTTTTATCCAATGGTTTCTTTGACACCTGTACATATTAAGAAAAAGTTGTTTAGCAAAATTTAATGATGATCAATTAAGCATAAGCGAGATATTTGCAGAATTTTAATTCTGTAGATATCTCAATTTAATCATTTAGACCATGAATTGAACCGAAACTGATGAACCCAAAGCATCACTAACCTGTAAGAATCTATCCAAAACCCTCTGTAGGCATAATGTAAGACACAAAAGACAAAATTTTAGAAGTCACCAAAAAAACAAAATATCAGGTTTTTAAGGCCGACTCAACTGAGAATCGGACGGGTACACTTCTCCTAGCTTCATTCAATTTAGCCCTAAACCTAACAGCCATGGTTCTGTTAATCCTATTCTGTCTTTTCAATCTTTGATTCTTTAACAAAAGCCTTTTCATCATTTCTTTGCATTTCAACTTTTTCCCTCTTAACACATCCCATTTCTCAACCCAGGTGATCAATTCAACTTTTAAAGCTTTAATTTCTTCCAGGGCGATTGTTTGAATAACTTGTGCTTCTTTTAAATCTGTTTGCAGGGAAGAAATCAATTGGGCATGAGGATTTGGATCAGTTTGGTCTTTTGACTCTCTTTTCAAGTTTACTTGGGCTTCTTCAGTTAAGTGAGGTTTTCTGTCAATTTCTTGGCTATCCTCACGATTTACTTGCTGACTGTCAACCACCTTGTCTACAGAGATAGAGACGTATTTAATATCTAACATAGATGGGCTATGGGAGCTGGATTCGGTCGAACATCTGAAGAATCACTCAACTCAATAACTGAGACATCCCCAACGCTCAAATTCCTCCTGGCAAGCAGAGCGGTTGTCATACTACGTGTGGTTCTTCGTATAGCTGGTTTGCTCATAGCACTGCTAGTCTGATTTTCAGCCTTTGTTTGCTTCATATTAACCTGTGTATGAGAAGAACTCTTGTCTTGACAGGTTTTAGAAGTTGAGGGTTTCCTTCCTCGACCTTGAAAATTATTTGTAGGAGTTTCAACACTAGTTTCCACCTCAATTTTCACATCGTCCAGACTTAGGGTTTGATCAGGATGAAACCCTTCATCCCTCAAATCATCTTGAGAACCAGAGTCCTCGGCTTCAAGCTCAACCTCTTCACTGTTTATCTGCCTACGTCGAACCCTAGGCCTATGTTTGGGCCATTCCTCATTAACCCAAAACCCATTCTCACAAGGAAAGAATCCTAGGTCTGACCTAGTTCTTCCAACCGACTAGACACAAGAATTTTAATTAACCCATGGTGGAATAAACTCCTATTTTTGTCTCCAACATTAGACTGGTAAGTGGATGCCATTTTATGCAAACTGTTCAAAAAGAAAAAGGGCACATTGACAGGGTAACCCTTAAATATCAATAACAACCGAAGGTGATAAAATTGCGTCTGAGATAGCCTACCCTCACAAGTTACATACCTGATGACTAGCTCCAGAAGAGCCCTCCACTTCTTCATTAATAACCGGGATGGGAAGCCGGATTTGAATTTAGTTTGCCGATGAGCAGGGGTAAGAAACCCTTTCCACTGGTCATTCTTAATATGTTTTCCTTTATACCACTTCTCACCAGTTTGTGGCAAGCAAATAGCTTGAGAAATGAACTTCTCAGACAGCTTAATCTCAGCTTCTCCCACTTGTGCACGAACCCCATCAAAAGACTTTGCGAATGCCTTAGAAACTGCCATATTAAAACCAGAAAATTTCCGAAGGAACTCCAACCATCCATACCTCGACACGATCTCTCGACACTCAGGAGCAACATACAGGTATTCGTCACCAATAAGTTCGAACCTAGACACTGGAGCCATGGCAGTGGATACACAAACCTCTAGGGTTTTTGAAACACAGATTACAAGATGGAATCGTTTCATTAACAGTATAGGCTTTATCAGCAATACTCTGAAATACCCTATTTTATTAAAACCCTGAAACCCTTCCTGTAAGTCCATCATATCATGAATTGGCAGAAACAAGAGGTTTCGAAGACAACTTACCAAAGCATAATGAGCCGTAGGATAGTCACACAGGCGAGTTATGGCAAGTGATGTTTGCATGATTCAGGATTGACAGATAGCAACCGTTGAATGACACGACTACCAAAACCTTAATTACACCATTACTCTATCATTCATTATGATTTGATAACGTGGTAATAATGGAGGTTGATTCATCATTTTTTAACACATGACTCAATACTTTCCAAAACCTTAATTCTTCATTTATCGAATTCAATCACAAAAATATAATCACCTTAGCATATAATTAATATCTTAGGGTAAAGGTCAAAACTGATCAGAGAATAATTTAATAATGTGACCAAACCAATGTCAAAAGCTAGAAAGTGACTTTAGACCTTCAGCACAAACTATAATACCAACCTATTTCAAAAACATGAATTTGAAATAAGTGATGAGCATATAGTATAGTAGGGTTCATGAAGATTCACATTAAATTCACCTTAAAACTTTTGACGACTAAGATAAAATAAATAATTCAGAAGTGATGAAGCTTTACCAAATTTTTCACATGAATCAGAAATAACAGTTATCACATCATGCAATACATAGTTTGAATGAATAACTAATACATTCATTTGATTTTAATCAAACATGAGTGATGAGTGGAAAAATAGGAGCTACTAATCTTCTGTAATTATAATCCTTCTGATGATTGACAGAAATGAAGAATTAAAATCATAAGAGTTGAAATTTTGTTGTTACTAATGTTCAACCAGTCCGAATCGATTAGTCAAGTAAGTTTCTGTCAGGAGTGTCTTAAGAATCAAAGATTCTTAGGGCACTCCTAAGATATCAATGATGAGTTTTCTTATCAAGACAAAAGAATCAATATTGCTTGAACATTATCAATCTTCAAATTATTTATGTAAAAAAAAAAATGCTCCAAAGGGTGTTGCTTGCCAACAAGGCCTCAAGGAAGAAAATATGCAGAATGGAATTACGGGGGTTTCAATGAATTTTCAAGGGAAGCAGAGCTAAAACAAAGAAGATATGGCAAAAAACAGTTTTTTTTAATTCAATGGAACTGATATGTGGTGGCTCTGGACAAATGCAATCCACACTTTATCAACTAGAAATAGATATGGACCCTAGGTATGTTCGACTTCCTAAAGGTTTAGGGGATTCACTCGACCGCTAATGCTGTCTAACGACTTGCGTATTGGGGCAGTACCCCTCACTCCATGACTCAGGTAAAACTGATAACCACTTTGCCACAAACAACTCTTGGTTTACCTCACGGGTGGGAACTAGTCAATCAAGTAGGGGTCGTTGCCCTTTTTGCTTGGCAGGTCCTCACAATGAGTTTTAGGGCTATGCCCAAGTACTTCCTACAGTTAAGAGGATAGGGGTTATTCCCTGATCCAAACTTGTAATGAACAATACCTATGTAAAGAAGAAGCACAACTGCAATAATCACAGCGTCGAGAAGCATTGCAAAAGAAAAAAAATTGGGAGAAATTCCACCCAACGATCCCAAGAAAGTGCTCTGATACCAGATGTGAGGAACCTCTTGCATTAAACAATGAAAATGCAAGATATAAAAGAAATAACAGAGCACAAAATATATTTGATAGATCATAGATCACTTCGAGGGGGAAACCTCCTTTGAGCAAGTTCAATACAAAATAACTCGTGGATGCTTTCATTGACTTCAACACATAATTATATACTAAGTCTAATCTAAACAACTACTACTCTCCATGAATGTGGGATAATACAATATACTCTGGGACGACTTACAAAGCATGTGTGTCCAAGAAAAATATACTAACAAAGTAAAGAGAAGGGTTAACACGAGTTCCTAATAGTATACACCATAAGAAGTATAAATATACTTTAATGTATCATTATAATAAGTATAATTATAACAGTCAAGCCAGTCTGGGCTTATGGCATATAAAACAAAATGTTAAAATTGAGAAACAAACATAGTCATATTTAGAAATTTTAAGAAGAGTAATAAAATACTCCAGTTGAGGGTATTAATACCCTATAATAATTACAAAACCCTTATTAATTGAAAGTGCATTGTAAAGTTACAGGCATGGTGTCATGGACAATAATTTACACTAAATTACAGAGTAAGTTAATGTTTAGACGATTTGTACCTAGTTTTCGATGAATTTTTCAGTTAAAATATGTTGAAAATTGTTGAAATGACAGTTTTTAGGTGTTGAAATTGTATATTCAGGGTACCCAAGAGAATTCGAGGGTGCTGAATCCATTGCTGCTATCAAAATTGGAATTTCAATAACAGTTAGTCTTGTCAATTGGAACCATTTCTCTAAATAAAATGCAAATCATTTAAACATTAACTCACTCCATTCCTAAAAGCTATCTTTACAGGTAGTTAATTCATTCATTTTTGGAAGAATTAATTACTTATTTAGAAATTTAGAAATAGTTTCTATTACTAGTAAATTTGTTTTTCACCTACGTGCTAGTTTAACTTAGTTAAATGACTATGGGTATGGGTATGAGGTGTAAAGTTCTTTTACATTATTAAGCAAAACGTTTGACATACTTGTAGTTTAAACATATAAGCACAAAGGAGGAAAGTTTTTTCCTACCTCGAATTTTGGTTAAAAAATAGTTAAGCACAAAGGAGGATCCTGTAGTTTTAACATACTTGTAGTTTAAACATATAAGCACAAAGGAGGATCCTGTAGTTTTATATCTGTGTATAAATTCTTTACCATCAACAATTCTATCGTATGTGAGAGCAAACTTTAATTAAAGATTTGGATCTTAATTTTTTCTTACTTAAAACTAATCTAAATTAAAGTTTAAGATCAAGTTCGAGAAAACTAATCTAATCTAACTTAATCTTATATTTAAATTAATCTTATACCAATTAAATTCTCCAAGACAAACATAAATTTTCACTAACTAGGTGGTAAATTCAAAAATAAGTATTCTTCACTTTCATATTCCCAACTTACACCAATTAAGTTCTCAAAACGAACATTGATTGGCCATGATCATTTATCAATCATATAACACTCCATGTATTAATTTATATGTACACATAGCATTTTTTCTTTGTTGTAGCTTAGCTTGACCCTTATCACAAGCCTTCTCATCTATTTCCCCAAAGAAAAGAAAACCCACTAGTTCCCTCGATGATCTTTTTTCAATACCCAAAAAGGTAGTTCTTTTTCCAATATTAAATTTCTTTTAATTCTTTCCAATTAACAGAACTACTTCCTAGGTTTCCCTATTGGATTGGAGGAGGTTAACTAAATTAACTTTTAACAAGGGGTAAATAATGTTTTCGATATCCAACTCGAGATGCCATGGTTCGTTTAATTGGGACCTGCAAAGTATTATGCTGACTGAACATTGTTCTGTCCTGTAAATCTATCTAGTCAGATCATCACCATTGAAGCGAGGGAAATCAAGCTTCGGTCCACGAAAATTGCTGGAAGAAGAGAACCCAATGTCTGCAGAAGACTCAGGTTGTCATCGATTGTTCATTGATGAAAGCTGAAGATGGAGGTCGAGAATTTTTTCATCCAGATCTTGGAGTTTGGCCTTGAGGGTAGCATGTTCGTCTTCCATTTCTTTGTTTGCTCATGCACGGGTGACAACCATAACCGGGAGTTTTTTTTGGGGGGGAATGGGTAGAAAAACAAAAATAGAAAAGAAACTCGGGGTGAGTCATTGGGGTTTGACTAGGTTTTGAATTCTTTTTCAGTGAAGCAGAAAATGAGAATTTCAGAAGCAGGTGAAAGAATAGGAAAAGTTGTCATAAAGAGACAATGAAGCATAAATGGGAAACACACACTATGGCAAAATTTGAAGGCGATTGGGTGAGAAAAAAAAAGTCACGAAAAACACTAAAAATAGACAAATGTGGGATTTGGAGATTCAGGAAGTGGAATTTGGGATAGGGTCTTCAAGAAAGGATATGCGAAATGGAATTACGAAGGTTCCAATGATTTAAGGGAAACAGAGCTAAAACAAAGAAGATACTGAAAAAAACTATTTTTTCTTATTCAGGGAAACTGATCTGTGGTGGCTCTGGACAAATGCAATTCACACTTTATCAATTGGAAATAGATATAAACCCATGTATGTTAGACTTTCTAAAGGTTCATGGAATTCACTCGACCACCAATGAGACTTTCTAAAGGTTCATGCGGCGGATCATAGTTCTTTGATAGGCCTTGCTGGAAGGCTGGCACTAATTCACAATGCAGGAGGCAGGGAAAAATCAGTTACATGACACCAAAATCATTAGAAGCGGTTTTAGATTTGATGGTTGCTTAGCACGTTAATTCGAGAAAGTGGCATTGTGCTTATGCCTTGGAAAGGCAGCTCACATTTTTCGAATTGATCATCCAAGTATATATTTAGAATCAGATTGGCCTATAGTTATCAAATGATCAATTCTTCATGCGAAGGAGACTACTTTGGTGGTCGAGCATGATTTTATTTTGGCAGTTTCTTTGGTGAATAGGGACATGGAATGAAGGGCAAAGAAAACTACAAGCATGAATAAACTCATTGGTATCACGGGTGACGGCTGGATATTGCATTGGGACAAGAATAAATCCATAGGCCGCGTGAAATATTGATTAGATTAAACAAAAGGCCAAATCTTTTAATTCAACGCACTATAACTGTAATGGAATGGTTATATCAGAAGGGTTTCGGCTATGCCCGTCCATTTCATAATGCCACCACAAAAAGGCTTACATCATTAATGCAAGCGAGAAGTTCCAGGATAGACCATTTGAGATAGAACCTATTTGAGTTACACATTCCATTCCAGATTATTGTGGATTGGTGCACAGGTGCTCCAAATAGCGTAACTGTAGGGGCAGGTTGTTTTTAACTACCATGAACCAAGAATATGAACAAGTCGAGGAGGAAAGCTGCACATCACAACATTTTCCAGTTACGAGAGAAAAGGACGAGGTCATAGTTATATCTAATCAATAAAACAGACTGCTGCTTCGAAAAGGAGTCTAAACACTAGAACTTTTCATTTTTGTTTTGCCATTTTTTTTGTTTGGAATCTTGTAAATTTTTTTCTTTGATTTTGATTTTTTTATGTAACTTAAATTTTTGTTTTGAATGTAAAAATAGATTCAGCATTCTCAAAACGTTTTGGATATCTAAAATATGCAAGTTTAACAGTTCATATTTGGAATTCCCAAATTCATTGTGGATTTGCTAAAAAAAATGGCTGAAAAAAATAAACACCTATTGTGTTCTTAAATCATCCACTACTTCAAGCTAAGATCAAGCTAAGATCAAGCTAAGAGACATTTCCGAAGAGGTCTCACCTTGTAGCTAAGAGTCATAGAGGTCTCACCTTGTGGACATTACATAGATGCCTTCCTACCCATGAAAGACCCGGAAAATTGATCTCAGGCTTCAAGTAAAAAAAACCCACTAAAAGAGCCCGCTCAAAGGGCTTTATCCTTTCGACATTACCCTTAAAAACCCAGAGAACCTAAACCCTAACGTCGACCATGGTAAGTATTGGTGCCGAAAGATCTAATAGGCTGATACATTAAAAGGAGGACCTTCGAGTTATGGAAATCTTAGCAAGGACATTACTGCTTTCACATCGATGAAAAAAGAAAAACAATAAACATAACCATTGCATCGACGTTGAGGAAGGAAAGGTACAGGGGGTAGGGTGGTCGACAGGGTCATAGTTGCCCATGCTTTGAAAAAATAAAATAATAATAATTTTTTTGAAACACATGCCAGAACTTTATGGCAAGAGCTATCCATTGAGCTGCAGAGCATTTAATGTCGTTGCAGCATGCTTGATGACAGTTGGATCTCTAGCAGCTCAACATCCAACTATCATCAAGCTTGCTACAACCTCATTAAATGCTCTGCAACTCAATAGACAGCTCTTGCCGAACCTTATGGATGCGCCCCCAGATCACCATCTTTTAATCAAAGTAAATTGTGAGATATGCATAAAAAACAGAAGTTAACTGACGCATAGCTATAGTTCGCTTACCTGCCATCAGTCACTGATGAAGAGAAACAGATAAATGTGTCACAGAAAAAGAGAAATAAGGGTGGCAGAATGAGCAATGAAGGAGGTGGAAAGCAGTGATAGTAGGTCGGTTGGGGCAGGCACGCAGACGTTGGCTAAAATAGTTGCTATGGGCACACAAGCATATGACAAACTCTATGGCCGGACACCATGGAGAATATTTCAAGGACGTGGACACAAAGAAGGGTGGCAGTCAGGGATCAATTTTGAAGAGCAGGGTCCCATTTCACTTTGAAGGGCCGTGAGAAATTGAACCCTTCAATATTGGCATGTAAAAATATATCATTCTTTTCATTTGAAAATGTAAGTGTACAACAAAATTTCATTATTTATTAAAAAGGTGTATAGAAAAAAAATGACAATAAGAAGAAATCCCAAGTGATTCAACATTTACATGGAATTGGTGAGGAAAAACATGTACATGATGATTTATCACGTCCAAATTCTTTTTATGGGGATTACTCAAGAGTTAGTATAGAGGAGAGACTAAAATAAAGGTTGAGAATGAAGAACATGTAGGGGTGATTGAAGATGAGATTGGGGAAATCCCATTTAGAAAGAGATTGGTGCAATTGTTTTGTTAATGTGAACATAGCGATAACCGTTAGGAGAATTGTTTTTTTGTATTGCATTGTTATTTGGCCTATTTATTTTGTGAAGGGAAATGTTTGTTTCCTATCATGGGAAAGTGATTAGAGTAGTTGAGAACTACTAGTGACCTTATGTGAATGCAAAATATGAAATTGGGGATGAAAGTAGCCTCATGGGGTAATAAAGCTTATTTGTGTCTAGAATTGTTTTGAGAAGAGCTCCACTACTAGAAGTGCTATATTACAAGGCCAAAAGAGATCAAGAATTAGATTCCTAACATTAATAACAAAAACTAAAAAGATGATTTTTGTGAAGTGTCAACTTATCCACCTAAAACTAGTGTACTTCTAACATTGTACATCCCTCGGAGATTTAAAATTGTTGATCCTTATTGTGACCACTTGATCATTACCATAACCAATGGTTTAAAGAAACAACATAAAAGTAAAAAAATTAGAAGAATAACTTTTCTATGACTTTTTACCTTGCCTGTTTTGAAATGAACTTTTCTGCATGCTATTAAAATCATTGTATTACTATCTTTCCAACTAAAAACATAAGTTTTTTCCAATCCACATTTCCATTAATAGCAAAAAAAAGTTACAAATTCCATCACAAAGCTAATTCATATGTTTGTCTATACGGACCCAGTTCTTGGGTAACTGGCCATTCAGTTTCAAACTCCACCTAATCCCTAAGCATTGTCTTCAACATAATAAACCTATGTATTAGAACACTTGAAAATTTATCCTTCAAACTTTAGTCTTGAGTCTACTAACATCTAGATGTCAAATGAGAGGGATCGATAGGGATTCCCATTTATCTTTTCAAAACCGGGTGCATATAATTATTATTCAAACACATTGAAAAAGTATCCTTCAAACTTCAATGGTCATCTTGCTAGTATATGGATCTCAAACAAAAAGAAGTTTGAGAGGGATTCCACAGTAGACAAAAAACAAGGACTATTATATACTGTAATCTCTTTGTGAACCTTACATGATTCAAAAATGTAATTTTGACAAAAAACATATTTACAATCTCTTCTCTTAAATTTTGTGTTGACAGGTTTGAGGAGTGGTATCTAAGGTAATTGTAGACTCCATTTGATATTTCGACATTACAAACCTTTATCAAGGTTCATCATCAAGACAATGAGTCTAGTTGAGTAACATATAAAGATTTATTAATATATCTTTAACAACACATTTCAAGAGAAAACTAGGAAATTGATAATGTTGACTATAGAACTAAGACCAAACCAAAACCCTAAAAATGTTAAGCTAGATAATAAGGAAATCTAAGTTGTGACTAAAACAAACACCCTAAATTGCTACAATGATTCTAAACTTAGCATAGAATAAAAATCTAAATTAAATCTATTAATATTAATTATTTTTCTTAATGAATAAATTGTGAATTACTTAATCTATTTTTATAAACAATAGATCTAAATGTAATATCTAATTCTAACCTAGAAATGCGAAATTTTTTTTATATAAAAGAATAATTTAAGAGATTTTTTTTAATAATTAGTGAGTTATTGGCCATAACGTATGACATATTTATTGTAAAAAAGTAACCTAAATTATCATATCTCATTTACTCTAGTATAACCTAAAAGGCATAATTCTAATAAAAATTTAAAATTTAAAATTAATCTACAACTTAATCTTGTATTGCTATCTAATCTTTTTATAATAAAATTTAATGTGGATTTCATTAAAGAGCAATGCAATAATTGAAGAGGGGCATTTTTTAAACAATGTATATGAGGTCAACTATGGTAAAAAAACGTTTTTGTTTTAAGAATTCATCTCTTTGATTATTTTCATATTCAAAGGTAAATTTTCTTTTAATTATTTTTTGTCTATTATAATTATAGTATATGGTCAATTTCGAATGCACACAAACTTATTGGAAATTGGAAATGAAAATAAAACTTATTTCGAAGCAATAAGTGCGTACCCCAAAGGAATAGTCATTAAGACTAGTCACAATAGTAAGAGGGAGATAAACCCCTCTAGGTGAAATGCACCATGAAAGACATGCTATCTTACTTATGTAATAACAAACTCTCCTCTCCATATATATTGTTTTCAATGCCTGTAGTTCCTATAATGTAATGAAATTGTGCCCATAGTGCCTATAATGGTTCAGTCTATCTATTCATGAACTATTCATGAACAAATCTATCTATCCATGACATATGAAAGAGTAGGTAAGTAGGTAGACTGTAGTAACGGAGGGACAATAAAGAAAGAACCAAAGTCAATACAAAATGAAATGGTTTATATCCAATGCATACATTGCACGTTCGTATCCATGTGGCCTCCATAATGTAGGGGTTATCCTCACAAAAGTAAATACGTTCTATACCTTTAATTATATAAATCCTAGAAATTGGAAATAAAATAAAGAAACTCATTTCCAAGTCTCTCCAATATTGACATCTTATCCTAGCTATTTTATGGAAACACTTCAAATTCTCCAACAAGTATCAAGTATTTTAAACTTCTATTTTTTTTTTGTTCTATTATGGTTTAAGGGTTTCAGATGCACACAAACTAATTGTAAATAAAAAATAAAAATAAAAACATTTCCACCACCTATTTATGTTTTAGGAGCAACAACTATTTATTCAACTCTCGGAGCTCACAAGAGATGACCATAATACACACTCGATTATTGTGTGGAACCTATAATTCACATCTCTATGGTCCTCACACGATTCACATTGCCAACCGCTGGGGCATCTTCTGCCATTCATGTCATGGATCAAGATCTCATAAAACTATGGAGACACGCGCGCAGATACAACATTATCATTATTTTAGCTAATGCAAGTCCATACATATATAAAGCAGTCTCTACTCTCCCGGTCCCTGGAGCATATAATTTATTGAACTTAGATAAGGGACAACTTTGTCGGGCCGGTGAAAAACTCGGTCATTAGGTCGTTGATAAAATAAGGCATTTGAATTTGGAACGAACTTTGAATGGAGGATTGATTACACTCAATGGCGGTTCTATTGGTTAAGTGTGATTGGGCCTACCTAAAAGAAAAACCCCATAATGTAACACCTAATGCTTTCAGGCCGCAACTTTTTTTTTATCAACCCTAAATTCAACAACTATTTTTAGAATTGAATCATGCCCTCCCCATATGCTCAATTCGAAGTGATCAAACAAAAGCCCCAATTTTAGGTGGATTATGGATAGTACCTCCAATGTATATCGAGTTTATTAGCCCTATCGATGTTAAGTATTTATTAGTCCACTATAAGGAAGAACTTAAAATTCTCCAACAAATATCACTACAGGTTGGGTGTCTAGTGTCTACCATAGTCAACAAGGAAGATGAATCATAAACACATGTTTGGGAGGTTTGCGACAACGAGGCTGTTGAAATCATGTTCTTTGCTAGCTCACTGCACTCCAAGTCCCTCATTCATGAACGTCCATCAAGGGATTCCCTTGTTTAGATATATTGGTAGAAAACTTTTGCTTCTTTTTTCCATGATTAGAAAGATGACAGGAAAAAGGAGGGGTCGGAGTCTACAACATTTACTGTGTCGGTTGTTAAATATTTTATCCTTTCAACCTTTGGATTTAATTAAGGAAATTGGAATAATTCAAACACTTGTATTCAAATATTTTTCTTTCTTTCAACCTAATTTTTACAATTCACGGCTGTTATCAACCCAAATGGCACTTCTCCGTCCAAGTGCCGACATTCCTTATGTTGGTACACAAAAGGACATCTTAGGATTGAAGTTTGCCAAAACACTATAGATGGGCATGACTTGGGATGCATTTACCCTTGAACCAGGTTGCCATATTATTTTTCGAAGTGTTGAGTTGCGTACGCGACTATATCCATTGCAACTCGCGTACGTACGCGACTGTTTCCATTGACAACTCGCGTACTATACGCAACTATCTACATTACAATCCGCGTACATCAGCATACACGAGTTTCCTTTAAGCAACTCGCGCGTCATACGCAGGTTGCCTATATCAATAGTCCCGTACATCTTGATTCGACATTAAAAATATAAAACACGATTAATGGAGATTAGTTGGGCCCTAATCATTAACTATCCTAACTGTTTCAACCTCCTCAACCTTCGAAACCACTCTATTTCCCAAAGTATAAATAGAGGCCTTGGGGAGGGCATTAATCAATCAAGATTGGAGAGCAAAGTTATGTTGGTGGTATATCTTCAGAAGTCTTGGAGAAGCAGAACTCAGAGTCCTTTGGTTGCAGAGGAGTCCTTGTCTCAGAAGATGGGTTGTACTCTTATCTTATTCACTGATTGTTAACAAAGAGAATTCTTCTTCCAACATTGTGTTGAGTCTCTTTCATGTATCATGGTTAATGAATATTCTTGATTATGTACTGGATATATTGTTTATATAACCTGTTATATATACATGCATAAGATAGTACTTGGAGAATTTGCTCTTTACAGGTGAAGGAGGTGCATCCCTGGAAGCTTTGGAGAGGAGAGGAACGGAAGAAGATCAAGCTTGGATCAACTGTCGGTAATCGGGTAAGTCAAGACTTTCTTCCTATTTCCTTTCTATTATCCATTAAAGTTGATTGTCTGCAAGGTTAGTAGTAAGTTGGTAACCCCAGACCCTAGGTTACAAGGGTGCTTCATCCTAAACAACAACGGCATATAAAGAGCATTGACATATTTGGAACTCAAATACAAGGATATTTCTGCTCGCTCCTCTGCCCAAACGAAGTTGTGGTCCTTATAGCCTATGAAAAGCATACCTTATTTTTTATTATACTTTCATTTATATATTGTGTTTTTTAAGGTTATATCTATTGAGTATTCAAGACTTAGAGGATGTTGTAGTCAAGTTGGGTGTCAATGACTTCAATGTAAATCATCACCATTACCCCCCCTAACTTTATGGAGACATTTTGGTTCCTTGTGTTTGGGATGGCCAGACATCATATGTGTGTAGAGAAATAGATAATGGCGTTAACTCAGGGGAGCCCAATATTTTCCACACATTGGAATACATGGCGCAAGTGGATGCACCTTCATTGGATGATGCATTGATGGATGATGATGCTTTTGACCATGATTGACACTTGAAAAGCGACCGATGAGGGTAGCCATGGTTCAAACTTATCGAGATAAAGGGTCATCAGGTTTGCAATGGAAGGCTCGACAATTCCTATTGCATTCAAAAGTGTCTTTCGTTGAGAAGGGAATGATTGAAGTACTTCTAATGTTGACATGGGGGATGGTGATTGCGACAAATTGTCGACAATACTGTAGTTATGAGAAGCCTTCATGTGGGGATTATGAGGGGTACAACTTAGTGGTGCTTTAGGAATCCTCAAAATTTGGTCCATGCTAGGGCATGGGATATGAAAAGGTCCTCCTGAATGGACCGAAGTCTCTTTAAGGATAGGCAAGGTTTCAACATTAGTGTACCCTTTAGCACGAGTCAGTAGGTTGACTAACGCCGAGTTCAAACAAAATGTTTTGGAAAGATACATCGTTTGGGGGGTGAGGATCTGGAGTTTGGGTAACCAACCTTGGTTGGAAAAGGGTTGTTTCAAAACAACTTGTTGGGGTTGTGGTGCAGGAGGCACTCAAGGAGGGTTTATGTTTGTCTATTTCTTGGCTCCCAACATTTGTTGACAATCGGGAATAAGTGGACAATGGTGAGTGTAATTACCATATTCACCACATATCGAACAAGGGTATTTTGTATGCAAGTTTGCATTCTTTCCTTGATTGGGGGGATTTCCCCCTTGTGGGGGTTGGCTACCCTGATTTTGGTTCTGTTGAGGAGCTTAGTTGTCCCCTTGCCCTTATTGTTGGGGTTGTCTGTTCTTCCCCTTCTTCTTTCTCTGATTCTGAGGGTTCAGGGGATTGGCAATATTTAGCTGCTCAAATTGTTGAGTTTGTTGTTGCATATAGGGTTGAACAAAGTTGACTCCCATATGAGGCATGAGTGTCACACCAGGAGGGCATGGATATGGGTAATAGGGGTTATACCGCGGGGGTGGTATATATGATGGTTGTGCCACATATGATGTGGATGTTGGTGCAGGTGGTGTCATTTTTGGTTGAGGAACCAATGGTACTTGGATTGTACTTGGGTAAACAAGGTTGTATGTTCCATACTAAGGATGTCCAAATGGAGGATTTGATGTAGCATGAGTGGGAGTCGACACAATGGGGATAGGTGGATACTGCGTCACCAAGGGTAGTGGTGTAATATTTGTTTGGGGGGGGAATTTTCCTTGAGAGAAAATGGACTCGATAAGCCCATCCATGGAATGTGACATCCATGCAACTATAGTATCTAAAGATCGATGTCGAGGGGCATCTGGTAGTACAATGTATAAATACCCTAATTGTGCTTATATGAGGTCAAAGTGTTGACCTTTGAGAATCACTTCTTCATCGCTTTGTGGCAGTGAGGTAGCCACATCCTTTGTGATATTTGGTTGGAGTGATTTGAGAAACCAATCTAAAAGGAAGGGAGGTAGAATGTCAATTTTGCATAAGGTGCGATGACAATGCCATTCATGGATATGATTTACTATGTGTGTCGCTGTGTTCTGTCGAAACTTAGTGAGAATTTCGAGACCAATATCATGTCTTATTGGCAACTAAAAATATGATAGAAATAACGTGGAAATGGTCTTAAATGTGGTATGAGAGGCTCTTGTCAAATTTACATACCATTTTGCAATTGTACAAGTTAGGGTTCTTTGGAAGAGATAGAGGCAAACTGAATGTTCCACTATGTTGTTGGAGGAACACCATAGGTGGAAAGACATAATGTGGTTGGCATGATCATCTCCTTGCTTCCCTTTGAATTTAGGGAAATCCGAAGGTATATTTTTCCGCATATCTAACCAATTAGCATCATGAGCTATGGGATCATTAACTAGTTTGGATAGATTAGGGAGGTTCAAACTTGCCATGAATGGTAAATTTGGGTTGGAGGCCACCATGTTTTTCTAAATGTTGCTTTCTCAAGGGGGAGACCTTGGAATATGTGGCGATGATCTTTGTATTCTAGGTGAAGATGAGGATGTAGTTTGGCTTCCTCCTAATGGGGGAGAAGAAGGTGGGATATTCCCTCATGGGGGAGTAATCAATGGTGAACCTATTCCACGAGAAGAGGAAGGGAAAGGGTCAACACTATCTTTAAGGGGAGAGAGTAAATCAAGCAAGGTGTTATCTTTTCTATAAGACCCAATCAATGTGTCATGGGAGTGGCCTCGACCTAGTGATATCCCTCATGTGCCATAGGGAGATAAAGAAAAATCACCCTTCGAGAGAGGGGATAGGCCTGGTAGCCTGCGAGACTGCCTTAGGGGGGGTTGTTCCTCAATGGTGGAAGTCTAGTATCTAAGTGAGAGTAATGGGTGGTGAATAAACACATTGTAGATAAATGAAAAAATATGCCAACAACAACAGATGCAATATAGTGCAAGATGTGAGTGATATGTGCAATTATGGTTCAATGCAATGGTGTCCATATGTTGGTTATTTTTATGAGTTTAATGATCTTGTATTTAGAAAAGAATAACAAGTGAAAATTCCCTAAAAATACCTAATGTCCTTCCTCTCAATCGTAACTACGCCTCCCAAAAGTATGGCTGATGGTTATAATGGAAGCCATGCACCAATCGACCAATGGAGGTAACAAAGAACCAGTCTACTAGCGACGGGACCAATGTTTCAATTAAGAAGACTTGACAACACCCCCCAATGACAATAACTGACTCCAGGAATCACTTGCACTCCCAAGTATTCCTTGGTGCTATCCTAAGTTTGGCCACTATGGTTACCTTGCGTCAAGTGTGGATTAGCACTTAGGCCTGGGTGATATACAATCGTCTCCCAAAAACAAGGTGAGTGCGTCGTAGGGGATAGTAGGGTAGATATACCTTGGATTTTACCTCATTGGTCTCGTTGCACATATTTGATCTAGGATTTCTTTGAACACTTGCTTATAGTAGGATTTAAAAGTACCCTAAAAGACAACAATGATGTGTTTCAAAAATATGCCTAATGAAACTAAACTGTAGGGCATTATTTGGATGCCCAGTCCAAGCAGTATACCAAGCTAAAATGTTGTTTTGTGACAACCTGTGGAGGATTTTAGTTGGTGAGCATTTTATAATGGTTTATTTTTAAGGATTTTGTTGTGAATTAAATGAGTATAAGGAGGTATATCACACTCTCCTTCCTTTCTGATTCACCAAAATTGTGAAGATCATACTCGGTTGCAAAGAGTCTTTAGGTCCCTTAGTGTGTGCTAGTGGGAATACACATTGGATGAAAGAAAATAGTATTATTGCAAAAAAGTGAAATGCTCAAAGAAAAATGATGAAAATTGTAAGTTGAGCTCTAAACAAACAAATGGTGCTTGCAAAAATAAATGCTAAGTGTGCAAAGGAGGTATTTCACCCTTCACTCTCTTTTTTGATTCACATAAATCATGAAGAGAATACTTGGGAAGAGAAGGGGCTTTAGGTACTTTCTTGTGTGCACAAAGTGGATGCTACACTACTTTAAAGTAAAGATGTTAAGGGAAAAACCATATGATGTCCCGAATGCTAGTGAAAACAATGAGGTCCTTGGAAAGTCTCAAAGTTGGTTACCTACGTTGATTTCGAGGGGAATGACCCCTTTACTCCTTAATCTTAGTCTAGGTTGGATAATTACTAAAGGAACAAGTAACAATTGTAATCTAATTAATTCATAGTTCATTAATGAGTAGCTAGTGGTGGGCTGTAGATTGTTGTGCAAACAGATAAAAATAAAATAAATGACAAACAACACGAAAATACAATTTGCACCCACGCTACAGAAACAGTCACTGGTGCACTGTCGCATGGGATTAGTGAAGAAAAATGACATTGTTTCATGACAGGGAATCCGTGCGGATGAAAAACTGTTAAAGCATGCTGTCGATGCATCTATAAAAAATTAAAGCACGTTGTCAATGTTCCAGAAACACTGAGAACCGCGCTATTGTAAAAATGGTTGACATGACCGAATGAAGGCCAAATTTATGGAATGAGAGGGATGGTCCTGTTCACCCGCAAGACAAAAAATACCATAAATTAACCACACTAAAAAAAACCTAAACAGAGAGAAATGGACAAAAATGAAGTGGAGTCGCCATTAATTCCGTTGAGAGAAAAATGTCACAAAGGTGAGAAATCTTCTCTATTATCCTTGAACTTGTAGTAAAGTAAACAATAGTGGTTGTGGGTTAGGCAAGCGAAGCACTCACAAGCTACAATAACTTAAAAAAGCCTAAAATAAGCTCAAATAACATAGATAATGCTCCTTGAGGAAGGAAACAAAAAAGAGAAGAGCACTTTCCCCTTGAGAGAAGGAGGAAAGGGAGCCTTGAAAATGCTTGGCAAGAGAGAAGAGGTGAGCTAATGGGAAACTAGATCACAATTCCGACATCATAACTTTGCTAAAAAATGTTCTTTCAATGAGCATGCCCAAGGCCAAGAGGTGACCAACAAATGACAAGATCATAATGTGAACCCATTGATGCCAAAATACACCAAGAGGCCATTTAAGGCAACGAAGTGTGTGAGAGGCCAAATTTGAATTCAAATGGGTAAGTGGAGCTTTCATGAGCCTTCAATGCGCCATTGGTGGGTGAGATCCCGTCGTTTGTGTTATATTCACGGATCTCAAAGAGATTTCCACATTGCAGCACATGTATTGTTATAGAAGAGCACATTGTAGAGTGTGTAATCGGAGCTTAATCCACATGATTGTGTCTTTTGACTATTTTGCCATCTTGTGTGCATGTTGTATGTTGATGACTCTTTATCGTGTGAATTGCAAAATTGTCGCAAGTGTGTGAGTTTTTCATGATAACAGGCACCATCAAAATAACTGATGGGTATAGCGTCAACCAATGTAGAAAGGTTCATTCTTTTTCTAGGTTCCCTACAATAAGAGATGTTATCTAATGCACATTAATTAAATGTGTGCATCATATTATGACCAATAACATAATCTCTATCTATTATCCTCCAGTAATAATCCTTGGAAGGGAGTAGTGTTGTAGTTCATAGTTGTTGGGGATGTGTGCTTGAAGTGTTTTACAAATTTTGATCGCTTACTAAAGGTCCACCTGCCAACTAGCATGGGGTATTTCATTACACACAACTCATTGCTTAAGATTTTTTTTTCTATTGTAAAGTTGATAAGAAAATTGACATCTATTAAAATGTTGTTGGGTTTAATGATCTTAATGATACTATACTTTGACATTTGGATAGAAATGTTCATATTACATTATTAAAGAATTAGATGAGCTTTGTGAAAGGAGAAACATGTCACAACATGAGCATAATTACTTAACAACCAATGGATGGACAGTTAGAAAACAACTTCTTAACTTTGAAGTTTTAACAAGAGACATAAGTTGGGAAGAAAATGAAAAAAATAGTAAATGTTCTAATGGGTAACCATTATGTCTTTTAAAATAGATGTTGCATCACAACCACTATTCATTTCAAAGTAGGTATTGGATTGATAACTATTTTAGAGCTCAGATTAAATAATACGTTAGACAACCTTTCTACACCTCTAAACTAGTTGTGAAGGAAACAATGTGTTATCTTTGTATGCAAACCTTTGTATCCCTTAAGTTTTATTGGTTTTAATATAAGATGGTTTTTTAAAACATAGAAAAGGTATTGAAAAGAATTCTCCATGTGTGATTTTTAGTGTGGATTCATTTTGTTTCGTTGATATATTATATATTTATATTATAAATTTATGTATTTTTTTTCTTTAAAATCCAAACAACATACATGAAATTGCACTACACTTTTTGGATATGAACCATATTTTATTGAGAAATACCACTAAACTCCAACATAAAGCATATCCAAACGTTTGCTATGATTATATCTAAATGTGAAATATGCATACTAAAAACACGTTAAAGTCTTAAGATTCTAGGTGAATAGTTGAAAGTGTTAAAGTCTTAAGATTCTAGGTGAATAGTTGAAAGTAATTTGTCACTCATTGAAAAATGTCAGCCATAACTACTAGAAATTCTTAACAACTATTAGTGATAAATTATAAAGAGAACTTCTAAAAGTCGTATATATTGGTGAAAAGTATTTTATTTTACTTAAAATATTATAAACTTAACGTAAAATATGATGGAATTGAGTCCCCAAGGAGTAGAAGTTGGCAACATTAATAAATACATGGTTGTGTGTGTTTTACACTATTTTAATGGTATATGTTACTATTTTAATATGGTTATTTTTAATTCAAACTAAATGTAGACAAGGAAATGGATGGGTGGGAAGTGTTAGGATTATTAATCCTCTCTTGTCCAATTTGGTTATATGTCTAAATCGGGAGTCCATCCAGTGTATTTTTAGTCACTAGCACCATTGGGTCCACTTGGCCTAATTGGGGCACATGTTTCAGTTACTAAAGTGCAGGAACACTAATTGAGGCCTACTGCCACTAATTGCACTTGATTGCATCAGTTTAGGAGCCTTCTAGACCAATCCCTACAATTTAGGAACCACTGGGAGTGCCGAAACCAACCAAGGTCAGTTCAGTTCAGTTAGTGACTAGTCAAGCTAAGTTAGGAGTCAGTTACATTCAGTTCTAGTCCTCTACATTCAGTTAGTGCTAGGTTTGCACGGCTGCACTCAAGAGGGTCGCATTTCTCACCTACCACAGTTAGTTAGCCTTAGTCAACACTAAATGTGACACTTGAGTTGTGTTTTAGAACTCCGATGAACTCCGGTTATGGTTTAGACAAGGTTAGTTAACTATTGAGTCCTCCGACAGTGATTTAGACAAGGTCTTAGTTACCTACAGTCAAGTAGAGTCTAATCAATTTGAATTTCCTCATGTGGATTCGAATTGCATGTGGCTATTTAAGCCATTGTACTTCATTGTAATTATCATCTAATTACGCTTTGATTAATGAAAATCATTCACAGCTGCAAGCCATTTTTGCACTGTTTCATTCTTCAATAACTGAGTAAATTATGTGATCTATCTTGTGAGTTGTGTGTTTGTCCACACATTTATGTGCTAAATTGAATATGGTGTCAAAGCCTCGATAGACAAGGCACTTCTCCTCCTTAGATCTCCTAC
The DNA here is from genome assembly GCA_001517045.1 of Pseudotsuga menziesii. Classification (NCBI taxonomy): domain Eukaryota; kingdom Viridiplantae; phylum Streptophyta; class Pinopsida; order Pinales; family Pinaceae; genus Pseudotsuga; species Pseudotsuga menziesii. The sequence goes on from LPNX011039470.1 coordinate 368,651, forward strand.
TGGATCATTTTTGAGCAAAATTGCTCCTTCCAGCTCTACACCAGAAGCATAAAGTTTACCACTTAATACCCCAAGTTACGGAATTGTTGATCAATCTTGATCAACTATGCTGGGTGTGATGAAAACCTGAAATGTGTAGGTTGTCGACCTTATGATGCCCCTTTTGTGTTTTTTGTAGGTACAACTTCGAATGGATTCATCAGTTCCTCTTCTCACCCTGTCCACAAACTATTCAGAATGGAAGAAGAAGATGATTTCATCTCTGATGAGACGAGGTCTCTATCGGGTGTCTATTGGACTCGGTAAAGAGTGTTTTAGTGAGAATGTCTAGCTGAATAAATGTGATGGAACTTTTGGAAGAATAGCATTGGGTCTTTCTCCTAGCTTTCTCTACCTCATTAGATCTATTGAAGACCCGAAGGAACTCTGGACAATATTGGACAGAACCTTTGGAGTGATTGATGAGGATCATAATAGCACTTTGGAGAGAATATCCAACACCATAAGCACTCTTGATACAAAATTATTAGCCTCCACTCTCTTTGATGAAGTTGTTCAAAATGAAGAAGAAGCAGCATCTTCTACACAGTCAATTCGCATTGAAGACAGTCTCCATGTAGTGACTCCTTCTCCTAATCCTCCAGAAGTTTATGAGATCTCTGATATCTCATCTTCTCATATGGCTGAAACAGAAGAAGAAATTCGAATATCTGATATTGAAGAAAAATATTGCTGCATTTCCATGAAAACATTCACCGGTGATTTTCCTTCGAATTCTGTGCAAAATTTACCAGTAATTGCTTTCGAAAGTGAAGAGAAATTTGATTTTTCTTCCTCTAATGTTTCTGTTGGTGTGCAAATATGTAATACCTTGGATATTTTGGAAGAAATATCATATTACCAGAGTGATCCATTCGCTCCCCATGATCTAGATTTTCTAGCAAATTCCTGTAGGATTGCATGCACCAAAATTCAGAATTTTGAAAAAGAAGAAAGCTGTGCATCCATCGTCTCAGTTAACCATTTATTTGAATATGATTTAACCTTATTGGATCTGATATGATCTTATTTAAATATGCTCTGATATTTCTTGGTTTAATATATCAAATTCATAATCTTTTAGTACTGCTTGTAGATGTTCTCATCAATGGTGTGAAGAAACAAGTACCGCAAGTCTCCTACAAAGCTGCTGCCGGGGATTTGATTTGATTTCATAGTTTTGAATCTGTTGTGAATCTATTTAGATCTGATTTACTTTTTGATCTGATATTATTTGGTTCATATTTTAAAATCCAAGAGCTTTCAGTCATGCTTGTAGCTGCTCTCACCAATTCCGATGTGAAAAATCAAGTACCACACTTTCTCTTCAAAACTGCTGATGGGGATTTGGTGTTAGTTTCCTCATATGAGGTTGCTGATATTTTATTATGTGATTCATTAGCTATTTCAGAAGTTATATTAGACTATGGAGCTCAAGCATTTGCTCTCAACAGTCCCAGTGCTTCTCTACCATTGATCACATGCTCATCTCCTCATAGAACCGGTAAAGAGGAAGATTTTCTGCATCCGCCTAGACACTTGCTCCTAACACTTGGGGCTGTTCTTACCACTCATGGTTTTCTATTCATCGCTGCAACATATCAGTTTATTGAGTGTTCCTCACATGTTATGAATCCTCAAGAATATTTTCTCACTTATCAGTTGACTTTAGTTGCTCTACATGGGTCCAATCTTCATTCGACAGCTGTCTATATTTCTGATTTAGTTGAGCATATCATTCTTCTTCCAAAGAGGAAGATTCATCTAGACATAATGATGGAGAGGTCCACATGCCAAGCCCCAGGATACCTGTGCACAGAAGAACCAGATTGATCCTGATTCTACCTGCTTAATTAGAAGGGGGGATTTTTTCCCATGTGGTTTTTTCCCCAGCACCTTGTTTTTGAGCAGTTACTTTACTTTACTTGATGTAATGGGTGACCTATGGTCTTAGTTACCAGGGCCCACAGATTGTACAAGTTAGCACTCAAGGGGGGTGTTAGGATTATTAATCCTCCCTTGTCCAATTTGTTCATATGTCTAAATCGGGAGTCATGTCTAAATCGGGAGTCCATCCAGTCTATTTTTAGTCACTAGCACCATTGGGTCCACTTGGCCTAATTGGGGCACATGTTTCAGTTACTAAAGTGTGGGGAACACTAATTGAGGCCTACTGCCACTGATTGCACTTGATTGCATCAGTTTAGGAGCCTCCTAGACCAATCCCTACAATTTAGGAGCCACTGGGAGTGCTGAAACCAACCAAGGTCAGTTTAGTTCAGTTAGTGACTAGTCAAGCTAAGTCAGGAGTCAATTACATTCATTTCTAGTGCTCTACATTCAGTTAGTGCTAGGTTTGCATGGATGCACTTAGGAGGGGCGCATTTCTCACCTACCACAGTCAGTTAGCCTTAGTCAACACTGAATGTAACACTTGAGTTGTGTTTTAGAACTTCGATGAAATCTGGTTATGGTTTATAAAAAGGCCAGTTAACTATTGAGTCCTTCGACAGTGATTTAGACAAGGTCTTAGTTACCTACAGTTAAGTAGAGTCTAATCAATTCGAATTTCCTCATGTGGATTTGAATTGCATGTGGTTATTTAAGCCATTGTACTTCATTGTAATTATTATCTAATTACTCTTTGATTAATGAAAAGCATTCATAGTTGCAAGCCATTTTTGCACTATTTCATTCTTCAATAACTGAGTAAATTGTGTGATCTATCTTGTGAGTTGTGTGTTTGTCCACAGATCTATGTGCTTAATTTAATAAGAAGATAATAGTTATTATGCCAAAGGCATTTCCTTGTGTTAGGGACCAACAACTTAGGTAATTTTGTTACTAAAATGATCTACATTTTAAGGTAATTTAGAACATTCTTACATTTGTTTAGCATGTACACCTACTGCATTACATGTTGCATCAATTTGTTTTAGATACAAAACCTTGTGGGATGAGTATCACATGCAAGGTGTTGTGGGGTTTTGGTGCATGTCACTTGACAACCTTATGAGATGAGGAATGCATGGAGTTTGCTGCAGGAATTTAAATACATGTCGATTCCTCGTCTACATTCCACAAGTATAGGTGACTTGTAGGGATGACTTATGCATGATTCATAAGTGTTTTCCATAATTAACCATGGCAAGAGGGTGGCTACATAACCTTCACACTGTTAATAGTGTGTTGTAAGTTTTTAAATACATGCCAATTTATTGTCTATGTTCCATAACTATAGATGACTTGCATGGATGGAGCTAGAACAATAGATGTGGTTGCAAACATGACTCAAAGACCATTTCCATTGCAACCATGGAAAGAGGACAATAACGTAATATTTGGACTGCCTATACATATACGTGGACTTGGATGAGGTTCCTAAAAGTATTTGGAAGTTCAATTGTTGAAGTTTTCTTCCACCAACAATGACATGTTACATCCCAATGACATCTACTAGTTAGAAATGCTCTTTTCCCTCTCTCAAGTAAGATTGATCCTTGTTTCATTTTGATTTTTTTTACAATGCAGGTTCCTTTGAAATTATGATTTTTGTTAAGGTTCTCTATTTTTAGCAATTTTTCTCATCCTTTTCTCCAAATCACCGTTATTTCTATGGATTTTTTAGCATCATTCTACATGGGTAATTTATGCATTCCACTCTTCACTACTATCACTGTTGGTATTGCCAATCTAAAATAGTTCTATCAATGATCATCATTCAAATTGTGATATTACCCCTTAGATTAACATGGATAACCCTTATTTAACATTACCACCCTTTGAGGAGTGGATCCAATTTGAATTGATTTTATAAGAACTATGTTTATGGAAATATACTTGTTTGGAGTAGATATGGAATTATGAACTATCTTCTAAGTGGTTGTGATTAAGAACCAAAGTTTCTTATGAGTCAAATTAGTGAATCATTTTGAACATATATATGACCATATCTCCTTTCCTAATATGTCTTCAATCGTAGAATTATGATCACTTTGATTTCTTTCTTGATGATGATTTCATTAAAGGAAAGTCAAGCCCAATAATGCTTCATCTTTCAATTATACCTTCCTTTTTATTTGGAAATTTTATAAGAGAAATGGATTAAATCAATCTTGTTGTTTTGTAAACTTCAAGCAATTGGTCCTTAAAGCTAACATGAATAATGCAAAGTCTTGGCACTAGAGGAAAACAATCATTTGACATATCACAAAGCAAATGACAAAGCTGTTATCTTTTGTGATTCCACATACAAAATTAGAATGAGTGTGTCTGTTTTATTCAAAATTGTGGTTTATTGTGCATCCTCCTAGCATTAAGTAGGTCAATGTACATTGTGAAACCATCAACCTCTTATTTCCATTTGTTATCCCTTTCCATAATGTTTCTATGTTTTGCACTTTGACGATCTCAATCCCCATTTGTCGACCTGTTTCGAGCATCACATTAATTCATCCAAATGTTGCATGATTAACGTTTTATAATTTCATTTTATTGAAGGAAAAAATAGGGGTAAATTAAGAGGATCACGAAGAAGTTTTAGTTGACAAACTTTGAGGAACGACAAAGACACTATAGGACCAAATCAACCAAGTGATAATCCTTGGAAAAATCATAATTTATCATAATGCAGTTTCTTATCCCTATAAAATCATCTTCACTATTTATGCTAAAGAATAAAATTGTAGGATAAAACATAAATCATGATTAAATCACAAGCTTCATTTCCATAAAGCCGAGTGAATCCTAGGTCAATTGTAATAAAATTTACCCAACAACTTCACATTTAGTTGCGGGAGCATGAATGCATCTTTATAATTGAACTTGGAAGGAAAAAGTAATCCATTGGAGATAATGCATTTTTCCTCTCCTTTTTTCATTTTGAATGAATTTATAGCGACACTACGCATTGGATTTCAATTTTGCTGGTTCCACATCTGAGTTAAGAGCATATGGTTGGACTTGAAAATTCATTTATATTTATCTTTTTCTTGTTTCCCTATGCATTAGTTATTTAACATAAGGTTAGAAGCATTTTATATTTTTTCTTAGGTGAGTGAAAATGGTAAGCAAATAAATTACTGAGCATTTGAGCTCTCATCTTTAGTTTTGAGCTGCCCTTATTTGGGGTTTCAATGCCAATATGACAACAAACTGCATATTATGATTCCTTTAGTTGTTTTTTTATTTAATGGCGATCACTTTTTCCGAAAAAGAAATTTAATCTTTGAGGTTTTGATTTATGGACATCAAAACCCTTATCCTACACTAATGCAGTACCTGGTTGTCACTCTAGGGGTAGGGCTTGCGAAGTTGGCTCGCGATTCTACTAGGGGCCTCCAATAGGTGTAATTTATTTTGATATTTAGTATGAAGAGATAAATTTTAATATACTCATGGATTAATAGATAGAATTGTAGTTTCATTTTATTTGAAAATATTTATATACCTCCGTAGAGCAATTTCCAATGCCAACAAAGGGGTTTCAAGTGTGTAAATTGACCAACTATTACATGCAATATCCTTGTTTATCATTGTGGATTAAATTTTCTTATTGGGATATGTATAAAATTGATGGAGGATATTGAGTTTATTATTTTTCTTTTCATTTACTTCCAAAAGCTAATGATAAGGGCTTGTTGTATGCTTAAAAAGAAGGAATCCTCTAAACATTTATAGGATATTATAATTTTCAAGTATGTATTTTTTAGGTGTTGGACAAATATTTTTTATGTAATAAAATTGCAATATTATTTGTAGTTGATAATATCACTGTATGCCTTTTTTTTATGATAGCAGTCATGTTTTTCATAGACTTTCCTACTAGCAACCTGCTCAACATTTCTCATTTTTCCTGTTGTTATTACTTTAATTTTAAAATTTTACTTTGGAATTGTTGCTTCTTGGTGCATGCAAATCTATGATTCACTAATTTATTCTGATAATATTGTTTTATAACATTTTGAATTTGTAGGTATCTTGTTTTGTTGTCAACTAGCTCTTGCTTGGTTGGTTGAGAGGAGAAATTGTTATCCTCTCTATCCAGGTTTAAATCCCACTTGTGACGTGGTTCTCTCTTTAGACCCAAATGTTGGTTGTGGATTGAAATCCTATTGAGGAAATTAATCCACAATGGATTTGGAATGAACATCATTCCCTTCTTGTTTTGATAAGACATGGATTTCCTTTTAAAGGCTAACATAAGATGGTGAATTTCTATGTTCCAACTTATACTCTTGACTCTAATTAAGGAACAAATTATGCATCATTTGGAAGATGTTGCGATGGTCACTTCACACCATTTTTTACTAGAAATTTCCTTCAAGTTAGTAGACTCGTGACATTCTATTTAGTAATGATATCTCTCTACCAATTTTGGAGAGAAAATAATTACAAAGTTAGATGTTTCTTAAGTAGGATGATTAATCAAAAGTATTGAACTGCTAACTTGTATTCATACATAACAATTTGAATGTTGGATAAACACATCATGCATATCTAAACAACATATATTTCAAGAAGCAAGCAAGTTGCAATATCATGAAAAAAGGATTTCTCACATAGAAAAATTTATTGAACTTATGGCCATAAATTTAGAGAGATAATACTATACTGGAATAGAATGATATATATCCATCTTCTTGAGCATGTATAAATCATGGAGAAGAGGATATCCTTTTAAGTGTATGATGTATTCATAAGGACAAGGTAGAGTATCTAATGCAAAACTTGAAAATACAGAATCAATATTTGTTTCCCTCTTGTATAGGTGTTGTCCAATAATGGGTTGCAATTGCAATATTTCACAATGATAGTACTTCACAAAATATTATCACTGCTACAGAAAGATGACAATAAATTTGATGTATTCCTCACACATGCAATGGTGGGACGGTTGGGTGGAGAACTCATAGGTATTTTTGCAGTTGAAAATTTACTCTTTGCATACTAATAACTTTTAGAGTTGGCCTTCCCCATCTGAGGGGTATGGTATTATTTGACTTGTACATATATATTTAGAATTTCCCTTCTTATGTTCTAAAATATTAAACACAATATATTTTTCAATAGATGTCCAAAACTTGAAATTACTTAAATTGTAGTGATTATGTTGAAAATATCAAAATTAAGGTTTGTCAATAAACCTCCAAATAGGAAGTTACCTCATGAACATAGTTATCTTAAATACTACATAAATTTCTAATTTGTATTAAATTGGGTTACTATTTCTTCATGCTTGCTTTTAAATTGTCACATCAACCTACAATAGGACTACATACCTAATCACCCATTTAACACTGTTGAGGTGATGGGGTGCTCCAATTTGCATATAAACCCTTAATCTCTAAACTACTATTTTAAATTTCCTTGATTTACTATGTAATTATTTAACAGATGAAGTAAATATACAGTTACCATTCGTAAAAATTAATAATTCTACAGTATGCATGCATTCATATCATGAATTCATATACAAAAAGACCATTAAGTCCATGTACATAGAGATCTTCATAAACAATAATTAAATAAATCCATGACAACAATGTAAACCATGAAATTGAAACATATTTAACACTTATCTTTATCCGACTAGCGACAAATGAAGGATGTCCCTCCCATCCATAGGCATTTTGTCACACTTATTCTTTCTATGATAGAGACCAGCCCCAAGTTGATGCTATCAATCCATAAGGGGTGAAGTGCCAATATCTTTTTGTCGATTTTTTAATTATATATTGCGATTACTACCTTATGAGATAACATATATCATAAATAACCATACATTGAAAATATCAACCACATATGCAATAGGATCACATAAATATAGTCAAGCACAAGAGACATAATGTTTATCCTAAGATCAGAGTTATGCCCTTCTTATTGCTTCATCCTAGTAGAGAGATAAATGAATTAATGAATACACGGAAAGTTCATGACTTCTACTTTATATTGAGTGAAGAGAAAGGACACATCCATTTGTTGCTGGTCGAAATGTCATTTCATAATAAATATTATCATTAATAATAAATGCTATTAATAATAATAATTAATATTATTAATGTCTTTAGTATATTTAAATATTATTCTTTTGGGACTTGATGTGGTCTTCTTGGCCAACATAACATATGAGAATACCTCCCAATGCTATAATTATCAACACTCCCTCTTAGAGAGGGAGATATTCTTCTTGCATGTTCTTTTGGAAGTTTCTTCTTTCACTAGAGAAGTTTGTCCATGAACTTGCATCTAGTTGATGTTATTCTTCTCCTCACATGCACATATATTCATGTATAGGGATTTAATGTGTGTGCACCCACAATAGACTAGACATTATTTATTCCACAAGGGGTAGCTAGGCCCTATCAAATAAACAATCCAAACATACTCCATAATGAGATATATCACTCCATCACATAGCACTCCCTCATAGAGTATGCAATGTGACCTCAAGCCTTATTCACACTTATCCAAATCACATGACTAAGAAAGAATGTGCAAACACCTCGAGCCCTAATCACACCTAGCCAAATCACATGGCTAACCAAGGCTACACCAGGGCCATTCACCACTAGCAAAATCACATGGCCATTTCCCATGAGTGAATGCATCATTCTCTTTGGTCAAATCACATGACCAATATGGTAAAATGTCTACCTGATGCTGCACCCTGGAGAAACATCATCACTCCCTCTCAACAAGGAATACATTCTCCATCACACCAAGCTTGTCATTGAAGTATATGAACTTCAATATGGAGAGAGGCTTGGTGAGAATATCTAAACTATGCTCATCTGTGGATATGTAATGGAGCCTCACTACTCCCTTCTACACCATGTCTCTAATGAAGTTCCGCAAGAAACTCCTTGAAGAAACACTGCTTTGAGATCTGCAACACTGATTGCGATATACTCCACATCTAATGTAGCAAGTGCTACAAAAATTTGATTCTCCCTCTTTTTGTCCACTGCATTCCATCTAGTCAAAACCTATATATCTAGACAAACCCACTTCATCATCCAAGACATATGTCGTTCCATATCCAACTGTACCACATAGGTACCTCAACACATGCATTGGTTCAACAAATATGAATCGGAAGCATAATCACTCACCTTCTCTAGATTTGTTCTCACAGGTGTAGCCATGGACGTTCAATCCGTCATCCCGAATCTCTCAATATACCAACATTGTACTTTCCCCGTTTGAGAAATATTTCATTTGGTATCTACCACATTTCAAATCAAGCTAAGATCCACGATATTGAAATATGAAGTCAACCACTGTGCTAGGACACCAAGCTCCCTTTGCACCTGGTATCCTGCTTCCTTTACATCTGGATTCCCTTTGCAACAGATAACCCTACACTAAAGTAACATGCTGTGTAACCTGCTGCTCTCTACATTGATCACTCTACATCTGAGTATATTCCACTCTCTGCATCTGAACACTCTGCATCTGAGTATTCTACATCTTGTTTTAGTTATGGTACATGGATGTAGAATGGAAAACCAAATATCCTCAAGTGACTGACCTCTGGCTTCACTCCTGGGAGTACCTCCTCAGAAGTCTTGTCCCTCAATATCGATGAAGACTCCATAACCTACTATAGTGGATGCTTCTACCCATAAGAATATGGGTGGATCTTGATCATGGATCATCATTGTCACAACCTCCATACTTGACTTATATGTATGAGAACGTGTTTCTCATTTTCACCTAAACATAAATCCAACGAGCATGTATGATATGGATATCATTTATAGAAAATCCTACAAACTGATAATTAAAAGAATCCACACAAGAGTTATTCAAATGTCGATCTTTTTAAGCATAAATGGTATTGTTACTCACTAAAACATGTATGCAATGACCAATGAATAATCCCTACATTCTTTTTGGAATGACTTGTATATCCTGCATCGAGGCTCAATAAGACACCATCGAGTTTTTACAGTCTATAGGTAGGATAATATTCCTTATGTGACGCCATGTGTAAGAAGGAAGTTGTCACGTATTTCTAAATAATATATTAGCTACATTTGATAAATAATGTATTAGCTACATTTGATTTCCTTATTTGTAATAATTTTTTTAACTGTGGTAAAAGCATTTTTAACGTGTGCATAAAAATCACCAACCAATTTGTAAAACCATGTGTTGGCAAGAAAACCATGTTCATACGGGGAAAGTCCACATACAAAACCTATCCATAGTAAATAGAAATTAATAAATATCATATAATAATGAAATACATGGGTTTGAAGAGAATACCATGTTTATACATGAAATTCCACACACAAAACTTATCCATAGTAAATAGAAATTAGTAAATACCATGTACTAATGAAATACCATGTGTTGGAAGGGAATACCATGGGACAATACCCTCACAGCTCGAAACTACCAACCAAACACCACATATAATGAGAATATGGAAAATGCCCCTTGAATTAGGTTTTACCACATCCAATGAGAATATGGTAAATACCCCAGAAATCTGAGCATTGGCTCTCATACCATGTTGATTTTTTAATTATTTTCAAATATTGATTATTACTACCTTACAAAATATTATATATCATAAAATAACCACACATTAGAAATATCAACCACGTATGCAATGAGATCACATAAATACAGTCAAGCACAAGAGACATAATATTTATCATGAGATCAAAGCTATGCCCTTCTTATCACTTCGTTGTAGTAGATGAATTAATGAATAAATGGAAAGCTCACAACTTTTACTTTATAATGAGTGAAGTGAAAGGATGCATCCCTTTATTGCTGGTCGAGATGTCATTTCATAATAAATATCATTATTAATAATTAATATTATTATTAATGTCTTTACATGCATTTAAATATTATTATTTTGGGACTTGACGTGGTCTTCATCGCCGACGTGGCATACGGGAATACCTCCTGATGTTATAATTATAAACAATTTTACCATCCTTAGTTCTTGCAACACTTTGGTGCAAAAACCCCCTCCATAGCTATCCCAATCCACTAGCACTCATCCCCCATCATATTGCATAACAAAATGAATAAAACCCCTTTCTCTGCACTACAATCTCTCAGTTTGTTCCCGTTCCCTTCCAGTGCTCCAACACAATCCAACTAAGGAGTCTCCGCTTTGAGTTTTTGGGGAACTCAACTACAGGCCAAGTTCCTCCCACAAGGGAACCAGACCCATTAGCACCAATTAGGTTAATTGGCATGAACAAGTATGAACTTTGGTTTTCCTTTCTAAGGTAATGTACTAATCACCATATCTCCCTCTAAATGTCTAGAAAATAAATGAAGAAACCCATCTTGGAATGAATGAATCTCTCACATATATATGCATGGATTTCATTTTCCATGTGGCTTATCCACATGAGGGCACTTTCCCCCTTTCTAATCTCATCTTGAATATTTAAGTAATGATTAATCAATTCACTTTCCATAACATGGTTTAAACACCATGGGTTAATTTCCTAACCAAGGTTGACAAATACAGTGAAGGACTTCGGTTAATACCAATTAGGGTCATCTCCCATTAGACCCATATTTTACTTCCCCCACTTGTGGAATCAAAACCCCCAATCTCTTCTTTGTTCTTCTTCACTTGTAGTTGTCACGTTTTTTTATATTATCTGTAATGTACATCATTTACAATATTCATGGTCTCATGGACCATATATATTTGACATTTGGCCACTACATCATTACATACATAATTAGAACATGGATTCATAAACGGTGTTACATTCCTCTCCCCTTAATTTATGCACCATCTTCAATGCATATTAGCACTATGTACATTTACAAATTTTACATTAAAATTTTCAAAATAGTTGTGGGTATGCCTCCTACATAGCATCCTTGAGCTACCATGTTGCTTCTTCAGGGCTATAGTGGGTCTATTGGACCTTTACTTACCCTATTGGTTTGTTCTTGAGGAACTTGAATTTCCTATCTAGGATGCATGTTGGTTGCATAGAGATATCTCATTCCAGTTTCACTTGGATCCAAGCTCAATCAATAATATGGTTAGGATCATGTACATACTTTTTCAACAATGCCACATGAAATACACTATGCACTTTCATGGAAGTAGGTAATACATGATTATATACAATAGGCCATATCCGAGCCAAAATATTAAATGGTCCACAATATTTGGTCACTAGCTTAGGACAAATACTTAGCTTGATGGAGCTCTTCTTCAACCCAACTTTCAAGTATACATGCTCCCCCACTTGGAATTCCTTTGATATTGTGCATCCATATACATAAACTTTTTTCATGTACTGTGTTGTTTTTAAAATTTTCCTTATCTTATACATCTGCTCTTCGATTTCCTTGAGTAAATTTGGCCTAATTATGACTTTGTCAGCTAGATTGTCCCAATAATTGGAGTACTGCATTTTTTTCCATACAAAGATTCAAATGGACTCATCTTTAGAGAAACATGATACCCATTATTATATGCAAATTCTACCAAAGAAAAATAATCCTCCCACTTGGATGGTTTGTTTATCACATACATCCTTAACATATCTTTAGCGAACTGATTCACTCTCTCAATCTGTCCATCTATCCATGGATGATATGATGTACTTAAATTCATATTTGTTCAAAATCCTTTAAATAGTCCTTTCCAAAATTTTGAAGTAAACTTTGGATCTCTGTTTGATACAATTGCCTTAGGCATCCCATGCAAACTATTTTAATCTCTTTCATGTAATTTTTTTCTTATTGGTTTCTTTATGTCTTGACTTGATTGGAGTAAAGTAAACAAATTTTGTCAACTTGTCCACCACTACCATGATTGAATCATGTTTTTTTGTTGTCCCGGGAAACTTAGTGATGAAACCAATCATCGCCACATCTTGTGTCCACTATGGTATTGGAAATGGTTGTAGTAATCCTGTAGGATGTCTATGCTCAACCTTCAGCCTCTGACATTCCATGCACCATGCTATATAATCAACAATGTATTTCTTCATTCTTGTCCAAAAGTATTGAGTTCCTATTGCTATAATTGTCTTTTGGCATACATAGTGTCCAAGACATGGGACCTTATCTATCTCATTCATTATTAGTTTCCTTAACTCACCATAATTAGGAACATAAACTCTATTTTTATGCATAAGAATCCCATCATCTTCTAACCCCTAACCTTCATATGTATGATGTACATGTTCCTATTGTATATGAGATAACAACCTCAAGAATTATGGTTTTGAAATTTGATATACATGTTGATGGTTGTAGCATGCATTACATGTACTCTCTTATCGAGTGCATCAACAACCTTGATCTCTTTACCCTTAATATGTTTGATATCAAAATTAAATTCAAAAAGAAATTCCAACTATCTTGTCTACCTAGCATTCAAAGTCCGCTTTTCAAACAAAGACTTTATCACATTGTGATTTGTTCTTAATTTTAATTTTCTATCCATGAGATGGTGTATTCAAATATTTAATCCATGTACAATGGAAACAAGTTCTAAGTCATGTGAGACATATTTTTTCTTATACTCCAACTTTCTGGATGCATAACAAATCAAATGCTTATTTTGCATAAGAAATCCACTAATTCCTTCTTTGCAGTCATCCGTGCATACCACACAATCTTCATTTAGATATGAAATTCTTGAGAATTGGTGTACTAGTGAGCAATCATTTTAACTACTGGAAACTTTGTTCACACTGTGGTGTCCATTCAAATTTGATTCCTTTATTTTTCAAAGATATAACTAGATGTGCCACTTTTAACAAACCTTCTATAAATATTATGTAGCATCTATCCATTTTCTTAATATGAAGCTCTCCTTTTAGTGTAGAAATCACTAGGGACATGAACATCAAGTGTTTGAAGGTCATAAAGGATTCTGACCCAATTGTCTATCGAGTAAGGGATGAGTTTTCAAAAAAGAATGGTTGATTGAGAAATTATAGGAATGCTGTAAGGGATTAAATTGAGATGTTTGATTCATTTTCCATAAAAGCAGTCCCTTGAGAAGGAAACTGTATTTCCAATGATTCAGTTATAGAATCCAATACCTTAGAATTTCCTGAAGATCTCTATCTCAATAACTACAAAATGGAAATAAATTTTAGACCATCCATTTGTGATAATGATGAGAATTGAAAAGTCTTTGATGACAATGCTTAGATTTTTCGTTTAATGAAAAATACATGAGAATTACAATGAAACAATGTTAGTTGGCAAGATGAAGTTAATCACCAAGGCATTCTCGATATAAAGTTTTTTGAGATAACTTTCCCTCTAGAAAAATAATTTTAATAGGAATGATGCGACAACGGGTTGAACCTATTGATGAAATATTAGAAATAAACATTGGATCGTCCATAAGTCCTAAAATAATTAAAGTAAGAAAAAATGCCACCCACGAAGAAAGAATGTTATTCAACATGCAGTTCTTCTTGAGGAAATGTCAAACCTTATAAGCAAAAGTTAAGGAAAATTAATGTGAATCTGACCCATTTAGTGAAGAAAGAGATTGCTAAGATGTTAGTAGCATGAATTATTAAGGGGGAAAGATACGTGACCTGGGTTTCAAATATTGTCATAGTCCGTAAGAAGAATGGTGAAATCAGAATTTGTGTCAATTTTAGAAACCTTAATCAAGTAAAGGGAAAGATACATGACTTGAGTTTCAAATCTTGTCATAGTTCGTAACAGGAATGGTGAAATTATAATTTGTGTCGATTTTATAAATATTAATCAAGCTTTTCTTAGGGATAATTATCCCTTTCCTAATATGGAGAACCTGCTACAGAGCGTTACAGGGGTCGGTATGTTATCTATGTTAGAGGGTTTCTGAAGGTATAACCAAGTTTTGGTCAAAGAAGAGGATCAATCTAAAACAACTTGTGACAACTCCTTGGGGACCATTTGAATATGTTAGGATGCCTTTAGTATTAATAAACATTGGTTCAATTTTTTGAAGAGCCATGGACCATGCATTTAGAGGTTTACCCAGGAAATTAATTTCCATCTACCATGATTTAACTATCTTTTCAAAAGAAATAAAGAAATAATGTGCATCACGTATCGAATTTTTTTGATAGGTGTAGGCAATACAATGTATCCTTCAACCCGAAGAAGTCTGTTTTTGGGTAGATCAAGGTAAGCTACTAGGCCTTATAGTTTATAAGGGATACATAGTGATCCTGAAATGATTCAAGCCATCGAGGTTGTTCCTACTCCACATAATATTAAGACCCTCCACTCTTTCTTTGGAAAGATAAATTTCGTGAGGAGATTCATCCCAAATTTTGTGGAGATAGTTAAGCCAATGAATGTTCTCCTAAAAAAGGATGTTGAATATATTTGGAGGAATGCTTGTCAACAAGCCTTCATGAATATTAAAAGAGGGATATCATCTTCCCTAGTCTTGGTTAGTCCTGATTACAACAAAGAATTCATGATATTCTCTATTTCTTCTAAAGATACATTGGTTGGTGTCCCGCAAAAGAATGTTGATATTAACCAGGGTCAACCAATCACCTTTATGAGTAACAGTTTAAAGGATGTGGAATTGAATTATAAGACTACTCAGAATCAAGCATATGCCTTAGTAAAATCCTTGAAACATTTCCAAACCTTTATTGGTTATTCCAAGATCATAACTTATGTCCCATATCCCGCTAAAAAGGATGTTGTCTCCCAACATGATGGCTTAGGGGTAAGGGGAAAATGAATACCAAAGATCCAGGAATACGGCTTAGAAATTAAACCTATTAAGATCATAAAGGGACAACATCTAGCTAAGGTACTAAATTAATCAAGTGAGAAGGTTATAAAAGAAAACCAAAAGGATGAAACCAACACTTTGAGTGTTTCTGTCATAAATGAGAATCATGAATATTATAACAATATTATTTTCTCTTGAAAAACTTAACTTTCCTTGATCATTTAATTGAAAATCAACGATGATCTCTTAGACTTAAAGCAATTAAATATGTGATCACTCAAGATGGTTTATGTTGGAGAAACACAAATGAGATAATTTTATGATGTGTGAGTCTCGAGGAATCTATAAAACTATGGAGGAAATGCATTATAGGTCTTGTGGAGGACATTTCTCACCTAGAACTACCGCAACGAATATCGCGAGACTTAGGATATTACTGGCCTTTCTTGTTTAAGGAAGTCCACAAGTTTGTACGAGCTTGTCAATCATGTCAATTCTTTTCAAGAAATCCCAAACTTCCTACTTTTCCCCTAAATCATGTTATTATCGAGACACCATTCCAACAATGGGGAATGGATTTCATCAATCATTTCAAGGACAACTCTAGTAATGGCTTTTGGTTCATTTTAACTTGTACTAGTTATTTTACTTGATGGGTTGAATCCATTCCTACTAAACAAGATACTACTAAAGTAGTAATTAATTTTTTGAAGGAAAACATTTTGACTCAGTTTGGATTCCCTCTCAAAATCATGACAAATAATACTAAATCCTTTAATATGATTGACATATATACCTTTTTCATGAAGTACATAATAATCTTATCTCATTATTCAAACTACTATCCCCAAGGTAACGAATTGGACCAATATAGCAACAAGAATATGATAAATATCCTGAAGAAAACAATAAGGGATAGCAAAAAGAGTTAGGATAATAATATTAAGTTTGCGTTATGGGCCGATAGGACTACCATAAAGCAAAGAACACAAGAGCCTCCTTTTGAATTAGTAAATGGTGAAAATTGTAGGTTACCTATCAATTTGCAACTTCTTTTCTATAAAACATTACAATAATTCACGTCAGATCAAGAAGCTTTTCAAGCTTGAATAGATACTATAGAGGCACTTCATGAAGCAAGAAGGGATGCTTTTGGTCGTACTATTATCCAACAAGGGAAAACTAAGCAAGATTTTGACCAAAAGGATAGACTTAGGTAATTTAACATTGGTGACATAGTTTTACTTTGGGATAAACTCAAAGAAAAACCTAGCAATCACAATAAGTTTGAAAATTTTTGGTTAGGACCTTATTGCATTTCCTGAATAGCTAGGAAAGGTTAATTTTACCTAGAATCTTTAGATGGTGAAAAAGTTCCATTACCTATGAACGATATGTTGTTGAAACATTACTTTCCTCCAATTGTTCGATTAATATGCTAAATATCTCATAGTTAGATTATGATAAATTCTGTGCCTACTTTCCTAGAATATAAAATTTTGAGCATTTGTCATTTCCTTTTATGTACATGTCCCTTGATTTGCTTAGACTAAGATAATTTTTTGTAATATTTCCTTTCGTGCAATTTACTTTCATGCTTAGTTTTAATTCCCTATATGAAGAGTCTAATGAGTGGTATACGAGAAGAGTATAGATGGATTTGTAGGTACTTCATTCACTATTATTGTACCAAATATGTTGAGGTTTTCAAGTACTCTCTTCCTTAGAGCACTTGTCCCCCATGGAGTCAAATGTTGTCACACTTTGTGGGGCACCCCTATTTTAGATACAAAATTCTTTCAAAGATGATGTTAGCCAAAAATTTGCGAGGCCTATCTTTGCTTCTCTTAGTCCTCCTTTATTAGGGAATATATGAGTGTGATGATCAAAATATAATAATGTTCTGATGTTGTTTCCAATGCCAAGTTTATGATGATGTACTATATACTTATATGGTTTGGTTTATATATTAATCATGTGATGAGCATTATCTAGAGGTATCACACTTTAAAGTTGACGAGGGTAGTAGATCCTTGTTTTACCTATGTACCATTGAACCTGGATAATTTTAGGTGTCATGCAAGGACTTGTATGCCCTTCTCTAGGTCCATATTTTGGACATCCACACATCCATCTCACTCCATTAACATTGGTCTTCATCCTTGGTCTAAGGTTGATAGAATTGATCTCTTGATATCCCCTCTGTGACTCCTTCACCATGAAGGCCTCCATGTTTTCCCCTCGTGTCTCTACTCTAATTTGTGGGAAAATTATTTGAAACCTTATGTATTTCTTATTAGAAATATGGTTGATTGATAATGATTTCCTAGGAGAGTTGGTTTTCTAAAGCCTTATGTGATTCATGTTGGATCACCACCAATGCTTGTAAACTCTAAGCCTAGGACTACCACCATCCTACCCCATTGATCCCTTTCTACTTGTAAATCCCCGTGGATTGGGTGCAAGCTAAGGTTGACATAGTTTCCATAAGTGTACTCATGAGACTTGAAATAATTTCCTCCATCCTCAAAATTGGTTAATGATTAGAAGGGTAGGTACTCCTTGAATTAAGAGGTAACACCTATTTTCTCTAAACAAGTAGTACTATGGAAAATTTTCAAGGCCTATGCATGGTTGTTGGAAGTGAAGCTAAGGCCGTGTCATTATTGGTTCCCAAAAGGAATCTAGGGCCAGTACCTTGTGGTCATTAGTCAACTAGAGGACAAGAAAAATAAAAGTATCAAAGTTGAAATATCCAAAAAGTGAAGTGAAAGGAAAATGAAATATGCATGTAAATAAAAAGGGGGGCTTCTAAGGTTGAAGGTGTATCATATTCTATCACATCATCCAATCGTGATACATGATGCTTGCTAGTGTTTTCCGAAATGGTGAAAATCACAGAGATCCCTATATTCCCAAATCTTGAGTCAATCTATTCTCCTTAGACCATCATAAGTTTCACTTGACTAACCCTGGTTTTCCATCTAACTCACCCCATGGTAGAACCTTGTCCTTGCAAGTACTTAAAGTTGTCTTAGGATCTGGTTAATTTGTAAAGCCAGTTTCTCAAAAAACTTGTATGAAGATACTTGTGGTGTAGGTATATTATCATTATATGTGACTTGCTATCCAATGAGTCAATTGGGATGGTTATGTATGTCTACTATGAATATATTCACATGGACATTTGTTGCTGGAGGTCCATCAAGGACATTCATCATTATAGTAAAACATATTTTTAATGGCATGGAAGAATTGCCAAAATATCAGCAATTTCTTAGTGTTTCAATGTATGTGTGTCAGCCCTCTAGGGGCTGAAAAGGGGGTTTTCTATATCTAAAGATCTACAAGGTGTTTTTCATATGTAAAAACATACTTGGATACATTTGGCCCTTTTCCTAGGAAAGTGAAGTTATAATGATCATATTTTCCTTAGATCATGGACTTCCAAAATGGTGGTGGCCTTCTCCTTAGTGTAGCAAGTGCATACTTTCATGTACATACATGGGAAGGTTTTAATGGATATTTTGAGGATCTAAACGTAGAATTGAGTACCGAATTATCTCATCTATGCATTTCAACCTTTGCATGTCACTTCCTATATTTAATTTGGTTGTATCTTATAGAGGGTCCTCTATAGTGTTGGACAACAAGTTGACATAATGATGAATGTGCATGGAATTGAAATATCCTCCAACATGACAATGTTTTGGGCTCT
The DNA here is from genome assembly GCA_001517045.1 of Pseudotsuga menziesii. Lineage (NCBI taxonomy): Eukaryota > Viridiplantae > Streptophyta > Pinopsida > Pinales > Pinaceae > Pseudotsuga > Pseudotsuga menziesii. The sequence goes on from LPNX011039470.1 coordinate 388,126, forward strand.
TAGGAGGGCTACGAATTTAGAACAACTCCCTCCTTTCCCAACGTTGTCCATCTTGTCAAGTATCCAACATGCGGGGGTTTTACAGTTAAAAATCAAATTTAATATGGATTATTTAAGTGCACAAATTTCCTATGTTGTGCCTAATAATGAATTAAAAGGATAAAAGTGCATATGGAATCCCAAGTTTGAATTCAAAATGCACTTTTACTTTTTTAAATTATTTTAAGTCTACAAGGGCCAAAACACTTGCTCAAAAAGTGGTGTTGGGCACACAAGTGGAGGAAAATTGATGAAGTGACATCTTGGCACACAAGTAATTGAGATCTTAAAAAGGAATGCTCAAATAAAGAATAAATCCCAACTGTTATATTTTACTCCCAAGGGGCTAGGACGCCCTCCTTGGACAAAAATGTGTGACTTAGAGTAAAATTAATTATTGGATGGTTGGATTCAAAGAGTAGAATGATGAAACCGTTAGAGTTTTTCACTTTAATTCAATTTGATTAGGATATTTAACTAGAAGAATAAAAAGCACATCAAAACATAAGAGCCACAAGAAATTTCCTCGGGGAAACCATAAAGGAGAAAACTCCGATAACTTCTTCAGAATAGTTTCGTCACTAAGTACAATGTCAAACCAAGATAGAATACCCAGAGAAATATATATTTGATTGCTTCTTATTCTTCTAACACATGTGCACTTGTCTCTCTCTCTCTCTCTCTCTCTCTTTAGCGAACTTGAGAGTGAGTGAGTGTGTTCAAATGAGGGAGGGAACCTCCCTATTTATATTCTTCAGTTATGTGACTCACTTAACTAACTAGTTCGACCAGGTTCTCTAATTAGGGCTGACCTACCTAGGAAGAATTCAAAATACTTTTTGTATTGTTTCTTTTGGGGAATGTTCCCCAAACTTACAACAGAGGATTTACCTCAATGACCTTGCATGACCAAACATAATAATGACATCCTCAAATGGAGGAAAAAGCATCTCCGATGGAGGCACAACAAAATACAATAATAATAATAGAATATCTTCCGAAGTTACATTTAGAACAACACTCCCTCTTAACTAGCAATGTATTCTCTCGACCCGATCATTGTCACAACTGGACACAGTCTCTGAACATCATCACTGGATCATCATCACTAGATCATCATATTTGGATAATCATCATTGGATCATCATCTCTAGATAATTATCACTGTATCATAATCTCTGGATCATTATCACTATTGCATCAATTCTCATCTTGTCGACCATTGACTAGTGACATCTTTCGAAGCTATCCGTCTTCAAAAGTTTCTATAGAGCCAAACTTGTTTCATGTTGGATGTAGGCCTAACCCGCATCTAGGTATTCATCATATCCACGAGCAAGTCATTACGTAGGTACAACCCATGACCATACATTACATCACCATATCAATTACCTGCGTCTCCTACCGTCATCTCATCATCACTCACGGAGGGTAGCCCATATGCACATGTCATGTCCAATAGACCACCTGTCTACCAGCATGGGAGCATGCCAGGAGCACCCAAGGTGCATTATTTCTCAAGGACCACCTATGTATTCCACCATGCGAGAATGGCCTAGGAGCACCCAAGGTTCATTATGTCTCTCAACGGTCATCTCGCGTCTACCAACATGGGAGCATGCCCGGAGCGCCCCATGTGCATTACAACCCAAGGAAAACCTGTGTCTACCACCATGCGAGAACAACCTAAGCACACACCAAGTGGCTTTGTGACTAGTGGATTTCTCCTCATCTACAGCATGGGAGCACGCCAGGAGCACCCCAGGTGCATTATGTCCCAAGGACCACCTACATCTTCCACCATGTGAGAACTCACTCTAATGCATCTGCATCTTCCAGTATTTCATTATCTCCAGCATGGGAGCACGCCAGGAGCACCTAAGGCGCATTATGTCCCAAGGACCACCTGCGTCTTCCACCATGTGAGAACATGTCACTTCCTCTTTCTAGGGACCTTGATATGGATGAAAAATGACACCAAGCTTCTCACTGAAGTATTCAAACTTCACTCTGGATAACAACTTGGTCAACACACTAGCCATATGCTTGTATGTCGACACATACTAGAGCCTCACTTCTTCTCTCTGCACCATATCCCGGATGTAGTGATACTTGATATCGATGTGCTCCAACACACAAGTCGTCTCTAACTTGACAAAAAATGATCCTGCAAGTAGATTCTGAAGCCACACTTCCTCACAACTTGCTAAACAAGTTGCAGTATCCTCTGCCTCGACTCTACTCAGTGCTACACTCATTTGCTTCTTGCTGTACCAAGAAATCATGCCAGACCTCAAGCTCTATCAACACCCTTAAGTTCTCTTCTTATTTATAGCACTATCATCCCAATCAAAGTCAACATATCTTATAGGCATATCATCTAATATCTCGCATATCTAAGGCCATACTCATTCGTACCCTCCAGGTACCTCAGCACATGCTTTGCCGCAATCATGTGAACACATCCCAACTCCACCATGTACTGGATCTAGGTATTCACTACAAAGCATATATCCGACCTCATGCTCATCATCAATGAACCAATCATCTTCCTGTAGACTGTGGCATCAACTGTCTCTGAAGTAGGATCATGCATCAATTTCAAGTTTGATGCCATCGATGTAGCCTCACAATCCAACATATCGACCACATATTTTCTTTAGCTAAGGAAAATCTCCTCTGGATTCTGCCACACCTCTAATCCCAAGAATCATGTTAATATTCTTGAACTCTGAGATCTTCTATAGTCACTCCCTCTGAAGCGGAGCAACTCCCTCTAACTCGAACTTTTTTGAAAGTTCCTCTTGCATCCATCTATGAGCTTGTCATCCTCTGTAGGCTTCCATCTTGAATCTTGTCAAAGGTTGATATCTCTAGGTGATCTTCAAGCAATTGTATGTAATCTCCATCACTCTAGGTGATCTTCAAGCAATTGTATGTGTTTTCCTATGGGTTCCTTCTGATTTTGTACAAATCCTTTTGCACACATGTGGTTCTCTGCTTGATATGCACTTTTACATTATTGGAGAAGTGTGTCTATTCAATTGAGTACATCACACAATAATCTACTCCCTCTTTATGAGAGAAACCACGAAACTTGCTTTGTATTTCTTGATGTTATCATATGTTGCATGCTTGATATTGTAGATACACATGGAAGATACTACGGAGTTCCCTTCAGGACTTGAAACTTCATCCTAGACATCATTCTTCATGATCGACTGGTACTCCTCAACCATGGCATCCTTCTATTGTTTCTTATTTGCTGCTTCTTCGTAGTTGGAAGGTTCTATATCAATGTTGTCACTTAATAGTGCTACATAACTGGGGTGTGTCCTAGGCATCTTACTTTTTGTGGAATTCCCATCATACTTTTCTTCATCTTGGATGATATTTTGTACCCAATATGGTCTTCATCTGTCGAGGTGGATCTACCGCTCTCTCTGGCTTGGTCATATCATGATTCTTATATTATTCTGAAGCTCTTTCTTTCATCACAGTGTCTCTGAACTTGGGAGCTTCAGGTTCCTCTTCATGTATGTTGTTGGAGTGAGTCTTCTAGCTGGAACAAGTCTCATCCTTCTTCTCTTGTAGGTGATTGTCTACGATCTTTCCTACAAGTCAAATTTAGTTGCATGACTAGAAACATTTCATAGTTTCCAAAACATATTAATAATGACAACTTCTTATGCACAAAGACATATGTCACACAATCATGTAACAATCTTAGCAAATGCAACATTTATCCATACAATAACTTTCTAGATTCCTTCCATCTTCACTAGAACATTATTAAGAGTGTACACTACTCCCAAAATGTCAGCAAAGAGGTTTCATTCTAGATACGTAGCAATGGAATGTTGTACAACACCATAGGCTACTTACCCATCACATGCAAGTCAACAATATACTGTTCATAAATGCAAACACTCAATCATGCATAATACATCAAATGAATATAAAATGTACACAACTAAAAAATATCATTTAAGTAACTAGATATATAGGAAATGACAATTTAAGCACTTATCTTTGTTTGTTTGGTTGTTGGACTCCCTCTTGATCCTTGTCTTCTTGCAGGAATTACTGGAGTCTTTGAAAATGTCCTCTTCTTCATCATCTAATTCCGAGGACCTATGTCTATCTTGCTCATGCGTGAGAAAGTATTCTATACCATGGATCACATGGGACTGCATATTGGTTTTGAATTTGAGTGTCTCTTCTTCATTCCCAACTGAATCTCTTCTTATCCAAATACTGATATGGATAAGATGTTATTCTTTATCATGGGTTGAATCCTTTTGCATTAAAGTACACATTCCTCATCACTTCAGGAATCCACTCTTTCTTCTCTGATTCTTTTCATTGTTGGTTCATCATATTCAATGGTGTGAGCATGATGTCTTTTCTTGTTCAACTTCTTGTTGGAGGAGCCTTTGTTTCTGGGATGATCTTTGGAGTAGTGTCCCTTTTCATCACACGTGTAACCTAATACTGGATAGATCTCTTATGGGTTTCCTTTTTCTTTTGTGATGATGGCCCTCCTTCTTATTTTAATTTATTCTGGTGTGGACTATGAGAGCTTGATCATCAGTTGATTCCATCTTCTCTTCTCTTGTTATGAGTCGAGCTTATTCTTGGGTGCATTCTTCCCAAAGTCCACTGAAAGTGATCAAATTATTTCTGGCACATATTCCTTGAATGAATGAATCCCATGATATTGGGAGACCATTCAAGGTGGTGATAACAATCTCTCCTTATTCTACCTTCTCTTCAACTTCTTGGAGTTGTTCCTTGATTTGGGAAACCATTGTGAAGTATGATTGCATGGTCTCTAAATTTTGTATCTTCATATTCTTGAGTTGTTTCCTTAATGTCATATTTCAATTTATGTTTCTTCCTTCAAATATCTTCGTCAAATAATCGAACACTTCCTTGAGTGTCTTCAAGGATGACACATAAAGGGATAAGATGATCCTTCATATTATATGCAATAATTCTCTTGGCCTTGAGAAATTCTTCTTGTGGATAATCTTAGCTTCATCTCCCTTTGGACCTAGAACTTCATCACTAATAAGAGAGATCCTATACTTCCATGCTTGGAAGTTGTCAACGTCCCCAAGCTTATCATCAAGATGGGTGTGGTGAGTCATTTTGAAATCAGAACCTCAAATGGAAATAACAGAGATTTAGATCTTCCCAATTTGAGATTCCCAAGCTAATTCTGGATTTGACTGACCTAGGGTTCCATAAAGAAACCCTAATTTTCCAAACTTGGAATCTTGAAATTATGCCTGGATAGAAATATGCGCTTCCTTGAGGTGAGTTTTTTAGTGAGGTCCTTTTCCAAATTTAGTGGAGGGAATATCCAAAAACTTGATGCCCTAGTTTCCCTCGGCACCAGAGATGAGGCAAAAAATGAAATTTTTTAGAACTGAATTCTGAATCAACAGAAAGATGCGTCCTTTTAGGGCGAGTTTCCTAATGTACTCCTTTTTCCAAATTCATGGAGGAAAAACCCAAAAGCTTGATGCCCTAGTTTTCTCTTGGCACTAGTGTCTGGGCCAAAATTAAAAATTCTCCAAATTTGATTCTGCTTCCTCGAAAATATGCGCCCTCCTAGGACGAGTTAGCCTAACCCTCTTTTTCTGATAATCTATGTAGAGAAGACCTTGAACTAGGAATCCCTAGTTTCCCGTTGCTACACAATGCCTTCTTTTAGACTGGCTTTGATACCATGTTCGCGTTTTCACTTTGATTAAATTTTATTAGGATTTTTAACTGAAAGAATAATAAGAATTTTCCTCGGGGAAACCATTGTTAAGTATGCTTGTCATTGATGTCAAAGGAGTTCAGTAATGACAAAGCAATAACAAAATACTGTTGATTAAATTGACATTGCTGTCAACATAAGATCATAAGGAAACTTTGATGAAATATTTCAAAAATAACAGAGTTGGCTAAGCGGAGTCGGAAGCATTATAATGCTAAGTTTGTATGAAGTGAAAATTTGAACTACCCAAATCATAAGAGAGAGAAATATCAATGGTCTATAATAGTTTCCATAATGCCAAGGTGCAAGATTGTTAAAGTTGTAGAAAGACTATTGTGGAAGAAATTTGCGGCAATCACTTCTGAGAATTTATGAAAAGCAGAACCGCAATCTGCAATACGCAAATTGTGGAAGAAGTTTTGTGGAAGTAGTTTCGAGAAAAGTTGAAAAGCAGACCCGCAATCCATAATTGCGGAAGAATTTTTGCGGAAAGGGAATTGCAGAAGTAGTTTCGAGAAAAGTAGAAAAACATACACGTAATCTGCAACATGCAATTGCGAAAGGAAGGTGTTCCTGTAGATTGCAGAAAGTGTTAAATTTTCATATGCTAAGCTAGATCATTAGTATTTCATTTCGATTTCATAACAAAAGCATATAAATAGGATCACTAAAAGATAGACAAGCACAACCATACAAAAGGAGAACACAAATATTTATCCTGGGAAAACCCTAAAGGGAAAAACCCAGCAAAAGCTTCCTCAATATAGATGCCCCAAAAGATAAAAGATAAAACCAACAAGGAGATCAAAGCCTGATCCTCCTCCTTCTCCAGCTACTTCTCTTCTCCACTAATGCGCTACACAAGTGAGAGAGTGTGTGTCTCAAATGAGGAGCACCACACCTCTATTTATATTCATCCGTTCACTTGAATTAACTCATCCGACATGTAGGCTCGAGTTAATCATGTAGGCTCGAGTTACACATGTAGGCTCAAGTAACCACACTGGGGTGCTAATGACCCACCTTTACAAATAGAGGGGAAAACCTCACGACTCTTATTAGTTCTTCCGATTAGAAGCATCGGGGTACATGATAATACAAGTGGTTCTCCCGGTAGGACCATCAGGGACCACAAAAGATACATATAGAATATTCTTCGAAGTTACAATATTTCAACACTCCTCCTTAACGAGAAGGGTATTCTACAACAACACCAACAACAACAATAGTAGGAGAGGACATCATCAAAATCATCAGGGTAACACATCTATAAATCATTGGAAGCTTTTCAACATCATATAGTCTTCGTCTTCAATATTTGACGACAACAACTCTTTAATCAACATCAACATCTTTTGACCTTTTGATCAACAACATCTTCAACACTTTGATCTTTTGATCAGCAACATCTTCAGCACTTAGACCTTTCGATCAACAACAACATCTTTAGCACTTTGACCTTTCGATCAGCAACATCTTCGGCACTTTGACCTTTCGATCAGCAACATCTTCAACACTTTGACCTTTCGATCAGCAGCAACATCTTCAGCACTTTGACCTTTCGATCATCACCAATATCTTCAGCATTTTGATCAGCAATATCTTCAACACTTTGATCTTTTGATCAGCAAAGAAATCTTCAACATTTTGACCTTTCGATCAACAACATCATCACATTCTGATCAGTAACATCGTGATCAGCACCATCATCAACTTCAACTCTCGAACAGAATCATCATCATCATATTCTGATCTTTCGATCAGTACATCATCATCATACTCTGATATTTTGATTAGTACATCATCATCCATTAGAGGAATTTTGGGGTCTAAAATGGGCCTCCTAAGGAAAATAATAAAATAATAGTTAAAATAATAAAATAATGGTTAAAATAATAAAAT
>LPNX011039478.1:0-77699 GCA_001517045.1 Pseudotsuga menziesii
GTATTTGCATGAACTGACATAACAATGTAGGATTACGCACCTGGTAAGCTCGATTGAGCTGGGAAACAACCAACTGAGAATCCAAACGGACTTCAAGCTGGGCAATTCCTTGTGACAAAGCATCCCATAGGAGCTCAATGAAAGCCCTATATTCAGCAACATTATTGGAAGTAGGACCTAGACAAGCGCCACCCACGACAACAAGCTGTCCTGAGGGGGAGTAAATAACCCATGCTGCCGAAGCCAAGTTACAAGTGTGACGGCTGGCGCCATCAGCAAAACCTACATACATCTTAGAAGACATCTGCAACAACCAGCAGATAGTATAAAAAATGAAACTGATAACCTAATGTACATAAAAATGCATACATTAATATACAATAAAAAGTGCTAAGCCTAGGCATAGTACTTCTTCAGGTAGAGCCCATTTCTAGGCTCAGGCAACTTATTCCCATCATAATCCACTAATTCATATGCGCCTTTTCTCAAAACTTTAGACACAACATAGGGTCCCAACCACATAGCCTTGAATTTTCCTGCCCCCAGGGTCTCTTTATCTTGATCCCAGAGCAAGACAAGTTCCCCCTCAGAGAAAACCCGAGGTTTGACCGTTTTATCATATTGAGATTTAACCCTATTCTTATGAGCTTGATTTGCAGTCAACGCATCTCTACGTTGTTCATCAAGGTGTTCTAAATGGAGCAACCGTTCCTCAAGCTCAATTGTGTCAGGTAGCACATGAATAGCTATCTGCAAGGATGGGATTTTGCATTCAATCGGTGTAATAGCTTCCACCCCGTGAACGAGTTGGAAGGGGGAAAAACCCGTAGCAGTTTTGACATTGGTTCGATAAGCCCAAAGAGAAAGATATAACATGATGTGCCAATTTGAACGGGCTACATCAATAGTACGTTTAAGTATAGTTTTTAAAGTTTTGTTTACAGCCTCAACCTGACCATTTGCTTGCGGATAATAAGGAGAAGAATGTTCTTGTCGAAATCCGAGCATGGTGGTTAGCTCTGTCATCATGTGATTTTGGAAATGACTGCCATTGTCAGTGATAATCACTTTGGGAATACCAAACCTAGCAATAATCTGATTAAACACGAAGTAAGCTGCCGTTCCCCATTGTCTTTGAAAGTAGGCATTGCCTCTGCCCATTTTGTGAAATAGTCGACAGCGACAATGATGTATTTGTGCCCCCCAGCCGAGGCTGGGTTGCATGTCATATAATCGATCCCCCACTTCATGAAGGGGCCTACCGAGACGACGGGAAACAAGGGAGCAGGATGTGACCGCATTTTTCTGGTGTAAAGCTGATATGGATGACAGCATTTCACAACTTCCACACAATCTTTAAAGATGGTGGGCCAGAAATACCCGGCACGTAATATCTTCTGGGCCGTTGCTAACCCAGATAAATGACCCCCACACGCTCCGCTATGGGAATCATTTAGGACAATCTCCGCTTCCTCATGAGTAAGGAAGCGACGCAAGATGGAATCTACCCCTCGTCGATACAATGTATCTCCTATAATGAGGTAGTTTTTAGCATGAAGACGTAACTTGCGTCGGTCTTCCCTAGAGTAAGCGGTAGGATACTTCAAAGTCTGGAGATATATAAGAATATCTCCGTACCAAGGATCATAGGTGGATATAAGGAAGATGTGCTCATCTGGGAATGAGTCATCTTGAACCTCTACATCTTCTTCCGTAGGGAATTTTGCTATAAGCTCAGCAAAAACTAAGGACTTTTTGGATTTAGCGGATTGGAAAACCAAGTCAAACTCTTGGAGAATGACTATCCACTTATTGAATTTTCCCCCAACAATCCGTCGGGATAAAACATATTGGAAAGTGTTTACATCCGCCACTACAGTAGTGGTCCTCAGTAAGATGTAGTGCCGTAACCTCTGTACAACATAAACATCCGCTAAGGCTAAATTTTCGACGTGGGAGTACTTAAGCTCAGGCCCAACCAGAGCGTGGCTAAGATAATAGACAACATGCTCAACGAGCTTGTCATCCTCTTGAACTAGCACTACCTCAATGGTAGACTCCGACGCAGCCAGATATAATAAAAAATCCCTAGAGTAATCTGGCGGGCGTAATAAAGGAGCCGACAACAAGGATTTCTTCAATGCCTCGAACACGAGTTGTGCAGTTTCATCCCATACAAATGGGGTGTCCTGTTTAAGAAGGTACATGAAACCTTTTGTGATCTTGGCATAATTAACGATAAAACGTCGAAGGAAGTTAGACTTACCTTGTAGACTCTGAAGTTGCCTAAGTGAACGAGGAGGAGGTAGATTTACAATGGCCTCGACTTTTAAAGGATCCACCTGAATGCCCCTACTAGAGACAATGAATCCAATCAATATACCTGATTGGACGCAGAAAACACACTTGTGGGGATTCAAGCGGATTTTATAGTATCTGCATCTCTCAAAAATCAACCGTAAATGATCTGGATGCTAGATCCTCTTGCGAGAATGAGCAGGAAAATCATCAAGGTAGGGCTCGACAATGGCTTTTATGTCATGAAAAGCAAATTTCATGGCTCGTTGAAAGGTTGCCCCTGCATTTTTCAATCCAAAGGGCATTTTTCTATACGCGAATGTACCCCAAGGGCAAATAAAAGCAGTTTTATGCTGGTCTTCCGGTTTGATTTGGATTTGATTGTAGCCGAAGAAACCATCCATAAATGAGAATACCTCACTACCCGCACACGCATCTATGATTTGATCAATAAACGATGTAGGGTAGTTGTCCTTGGGACAGGCTTTGTTAAGGTCTCGAAGTCCATACAAACGCGAATAGTCCCTTGCTTTTTATCAACAGGAACTGGGTTGGACACCCACTCAGTCAAAGCAATGGGATATATAAAACCTGCTTTCAATAGCTTTTCTACCTTTGCCTTCACAGCCGCTGCTTTACGCGGGTTCACGGGGCGTAATTTTTGCCGAACTGGCTTAGCATCAGGATAGGTTGGGATTTCATGTTGAACAATAGATGGATCAATGCCTGGCATCTCCTCATATGTCCAAGCAAAGATATCGCCGAATTCCTTTAAAAGGGCAGTATAAATGGCAATCTCCTCCGGAGAGAAGTTTGCACCTATATAGATATTTTCCACGACATCTGGTTTTACAGAGATGTTGATCGGTATAGTAGCGAAAATGTTTGCCATATTCCCCTCGGCGAACACTCCTTCCCTAGGTAAAGGGTTGACAGGTGTATCAACATCATCCGATAGTCTCACATAGAACTCTTGGTTTTCTATCTTGCTTAGCTCTGGAAGGAAATAAGATCGGTGATGAAGATCCTCACATATCTTATCACGTGAACAAATAGCTTCCAGAATAGCTTCATCAGAAGGTAAAACAGTGTCTAAGCAATCTATGGAATGTAAATACTTTTCTTCCCATGCAGGCATATAAACTTCTTCCAGATCATCCGAGACTGTAAGAGGATCTGGAATGGGATCTACAGTGGTTTGGGTAATAGCTTGATACGCCACTTCCACTACAGATAAGGGCACTTCCGGTTCCTGAGGGGTTGGGAGGACCCAAGGATCAGTCCTATCGACCACCGAATCAATGGAATTCCCTACAGTAGTAGAACCAAGATAAAGGACAGGAGTTGGAATATCGAATGTGCCCATCAATGATGCGTACATTCCAGCCCCCAAGTTTTGTGCAGCGGGTTTGGCCTGATCAACCAATGGCACGGTGGAATCTTTAGACTCTAAGCGGCCTTTACGAGTAAAATCAAGTTGGTCAATAGTGACCACGTTTCCCTCATGTGGAAAAACCATGACACGAAAGACAGTAGATGCAACAACAGACATTGCATAAGTCCATATCCTACCCAGAAGCAAATTTTAGTCCAATGGAGCATCAATCACTTCGACTTCAATAGAGACTGCTTTTCCAGCCAACTTAATCTCGAAAGCTGGTAGGATACCATGTGGACGGAAAGACCTTCCATCAAAAGCAGTAAGTAAAGTGGTTGATGGGACCAGCTCTGGGGATCCGAGAGCTTTCCAACAGGCCAGGGACATAACACAAGTAGAGGCTCCCTCATCTACAACCGCTCATCCAATGGTCTTACCACCATGGACAACATCTATCGATAGAGCTACATGATAAGGGAGGTGAATTTTAACATCAGAGAGATTAAATTTCGCTAAGAGACTCGAAGAGTCCATGCTACCTAGAGCTGCTAAGAGGGCATTCTGCTGAGAGGGACAGCTCTATAGCACCTCCAAAGCTGACATTGCACATGGAGTCTGAGCCAAGTCTTCAACCACTGAGTAGTTAGAAGTGGCTCGGGCATTTGGGTTATGCAAAGTCTTCTTAAAGACACCTTTGGGTATCTTTGGCATTATTTCCGCAGGTTTCTCTATAGTGAGAGGGTTGGAAGATTCAACTACAGCTTTACCCTTCTCATCGGTATCCTTCTCATAGTTCTTGTTCCTGGTTTGTAACAAAGTTGAGGATCTAACCATGTTGATATAATTAGGGTTAGGAGCAGTTTGACTGCCCCCTGCTACGGTAGAAGCTGAAGCAGAATTCTGCCCTTGGGGAAACGGATCCTTCAGGACAGCCGGCGGTTGAGCTTGTAACAGCTTCTGAGCTTATTCCATGAGGGGACAAATATGAGTAAGGTGGTCCCCTTGGCACAAATTACAAGGGAACTTGACTTTCTTCTTTTCCTTTTTGTCCCCATCAGCATTATTTGCGGGCTTTGGCTTGTTTTGGTTTTGGTTTCCCTCTCCCTTTTTACCTTTCTTCTTCTTCCCGCCAGGCTGCTGATTGCCCTTTGAAGAGGTTTGTGCAAAAACATTTGCACTTTGGGAGGAGGGGGAATCCTTTTCTGCCTCCGCCGTAGACTGTTTGACAGACAATTGGTGAAGTTGTTTTGTCAAAGACTCTACAGTGGGAGAGTTTACGGACCCAACCACACCATCGGCATGGGGTCCAGGCTTGGGTTTCTCGGCCTCATGAGAAGGCCTTGGTGCCTCAGGGATGATTTCATATAAAATCCCAGACTGTGAATAAATCAAGTCCAACTGCTGGGCCCTGAGTATGGCTTCTTCCTCACTAGTCACTCCTGATGTGGAAACATCCTTAGATATAGAGGGTAATAAAGATTTAAGGAACCATTCTAATAGAAACTCAGGAGGGATGGTAGCTTTGATAAGGATCTTTCACCTCCTCCACTCTTGGATATGATCCGAGATGTGGGTTGCCTTATTTTGTCTAAAGTTGGACAACAAGTCTGTTTCAAATTCGTAATGGACTGGAAACTGAAAGTGGCTAAGGAAAGTGGTAGCCAAGTCCCAGAAACTGCTAAAAGAAGCAGAACGCAGCTCAATGTACCATTTTGCTGTAGTGCTTGTCAAGGTCCTCTGGAACAGCCTCAATCTCACTGAATCTTCATTCAATGAGTTGGAAGAACACCACAGATGGAAGGTGGTGGCATGTGCCCCAGGATATTCACTAGCCTTACCTTCGAACTTAGGGATGTCCGAGGGCAGTTTGGTGGGAACAGGTGGCCAGAAGGGGTCATGCCTCACCGGATCATTCATCAATTTTGATAAGTCTGGCAAGTTCAAAGTTTCCAGAAAAGGAAGCTTTGGCCTAGCCGGTGTATTATATGTACTAGCTTGGGGATTAGAGGGACTTGCCCCCGATCGTCCATAAGTAAAAGTGGGGTTGCCCCCAGACACCGGTTGTGAAGTGGGAAGGTTGCTTTGGAACGGGTTCCATCCGTAAGCCACTGGATTTTGGGTGGGAGGTGCAGTGTAAGTGGTTCGGGCCGTCCCCATAGAAGTTGGGGTCTGAAAGACTGTAGCAGGTATCCCTCCACTGAACAAAGAGAAGGGAGAGCTCGTGTGTGGGACCGAAATAGGGGTTTGGTAGCTTTTCCCGTAAGAGGTGTTGCTGCCAAACTGCACTCCTACATATGAAGGAGGTGGACCTATGTATGGACTGGATGGGGGTATGTGCCCCCCATTCCAAGGGAATCCTTGGACAAAGGCCGAGGATCCCACCAGACCGCTGTGGGTAGTGTAAGGGAAGGAAGAAGGAATTGTAGGCATACTGGGAATCCCAGTAGCCATATCACCAGACATACTTCCTATGTTCGAGTAAACCGGTGGTTGGACCACCCGGCTTGCTGGAGTTAAGGGTGTGGAAGGTGAAATAGATCTAGGGGTAATAACCGGGGGAGGTAGTACCCCTTCAATCGGAAGGGTTGAGGTGAAAACAAATGAACTTTCTCCCTCAGAAGACATAGCTCTACCTACAGGTACACCTAGCACTGGTGAACTAAAATGCCTATCCTGCACGATCACTGGATCGTTCAAATCAGTCAAGGGGGTATTATAATTTCTTGCAAAATCGTTAGCTTGCAATTCCTATATCTCGACTGTGTTAAGGTCAAAGCGGTTAGCTATTAATTCTGGCTCACCAAGAACCTCACTTACTCCTACTGGTTCAAAAGAACCACCTGTGCTTAATCTCCGCCTTTGGAGTAAAGGTGGAGGTTCCAGTGGTGTGAGAGGAGGAAGGTTTCTCAACCTTCTTGACCTTCTAAGCAGTTGGTCCTCCAGAATTAAGACTTTAAAAAATCACACCCTAAGGCCAACTAAACACAAGCAGATCCACAAAGCATACACTAAAAAGATCCTAGAGTCTCAAGCAATCAAAACAAGCTATAAAGATATGCTTTCCAGAAGAAAGCTGATGAACAGTTACTTGGCGTCCTTGAGGGGTTCTTAGGCACAAGCGGAGGAATCACCCAACCGTCCTCCTACACTTTCCACAAGGGTTACCTTCCAAGTCCGTTCAAGGTGAACCAGAAATAACCTTTCGGTTTACCTGGGTATGAGCCCTAAAAAGACAAGAGACTAAGGCTACCTTGACAATACCTACTATCTGGGGGGACAGTCGCAAGCTGAACTCATATGCATGGGCAGGGTAGCTGAGCCCAAAACTTTGTCTAGGACAGAATCCCCAGATGCGTAAAATTCCTGGGTTACGTTTTCATAAGGATTCGGGGGGTTATCCCCTCTGTCCAAGCCTCCACGCGGCATAGTGCTTAACTCCCGTTTGAGAGGAGCTTCCCAGATACAGCGATAGAACCAAGGATTTACCTAATGAATGGTCCACTATGTCTGAGTTTATAATTTGTGGGAAGTTTACACTCCCTAGCCCACAAATCTAGCCTAAGCTAGTAGGTGAAAGGCCCTAAAAATAAAAACTTACTAATAAATTTTAAATTTATGCGTTAATTTTAAGGGCTGTTCTTTACTCAAAGGAAATGGAAGTGATGGACTGTGTGGTGTTTTGACTCAACAGAAAATAAATGAAAGTAAAAGTGCATTTAAAGCAAACTAACACTATAAAATAAACTTCTTTTCATTTTCATATATGTATTGATGAACTAACAACACTTAATAAGAGAAACTAGCCTATGTTTTTGTATTTTTTTGAGATAATGTTTTTTAAACGGAAACAAACACTACTTTATGCAAAAATTACAATGCAAAAGATTAACTATGTTTTGTTTTTCACTTTAAAAAATGCTCAAAAAGTACTATGCATCTACAATGCACTGCTTGAGTAAACTTGATACTTATGGACTGTATAAAACTACAAACTGAAGTAACCAGGCAAACAGGAACAAAAGACCAGCAAGAAAAGCAGGCTAGGACCCTAGCTTGAGTGCAAGCATTGACACAAAATCAATGCAGACTTTAAACAGGCAAGTGCAAACCAATAACTGAAAGAAAGCAGACTGGAAAGACAGAGTCTAAGACCCTGATCACTGATCTAGACTCAGGCACTTTCACCAACAACCCAAACAGGCCAGAAAACTTCAAGATGCAAATAGTAAATAAAACAAGTAAAAAAGGACTCAAGGGCTTTCAAAAGAACTAAGATGTGATCACCTGAGACATTCAAAAAACTCTACAACACTCTTAAAGAAAATCTTCTTAGAAAACAGGACTTATAACAAGAAAAAGAACAAGCAAACTTTCACACAGAAATCCCAGTTTCCAGGAGTACTTGCGACTGTCTAGCAGTGCAAGTCGCGAATGATTCACGACTGTTCAATGGAACAACCTGCGAATGCAACTCGGTATACGCCACTGTCCAGAAGAACAACCCGCGAATGGGTATAAAAATTTCTCAAAAACAGAGAAAAAACCCAAGACTTTCAAATGCTGAAGTAATTAAGAAGCAGGATAAAAATCACAAGCAGACTTCAAGCAAACACTGGTCAGGAAGGCAGAAAAAGACCTAAAGAAGACTAGGCTTCCCCAGTGGAGTCTCTAGTTCTGTTGTACAGGATAATTCACCTAATAACCTAGGTCTAGGGGGTTACCAACATACTCATTACTTGCAGACAGTTTGACTCTAAAAGCATAGAATAGGAAATAGGAAAGTAGAAGGACTTACTTGTATTAAACGAAGGTTGATCCTTGCTATCTTCTCCCTCTCTGATCCACTTCCAAAGTCTCCAGGATAGTTCCTCCTTCACCTGTTAATAAACACTCTTCCAGATACAAGATGATTCATATATATAACGCAGGTTAGGCAAATCATATATCATATTGAAATGTAAACATTTACCAATCTACAAGATATGAAACACATATGGAAGAAGTAATATCTTTATTAACAATAATAGAAAGAGTTTAGGTTACAACCCAATGTCTGAACAAGGACTCCTCTGTCACCAAAGGACTCTGAGTTTCTCTGCTCCAAATATTTCTGTAGACAATCCACCAGCATAACTTTGCTCTCCAAGTATGACTATTAAACCCCTTCCCCAAGGCCTCTATTTATATGGATGAAATGAGGCAGTTCTCGAAGGTAGGGAGGTTGTGGAAGTTAAGAAGATTAAGTTCAATGAGTAAACTAATCTTCCATTAGTGTGTGGTTTTATGTTTTAATGTTGAGGAAACCATTCACGGGTCTGTAGTAGAGCAACCCGCGAGTGATTCATGACTATATAGAAGAGCAACCCGTGAATATAAGGATTCGTGACTTGCTATATAGGAGACTCGCGAATGATGCGCAAGTTGTCAATATAGAGAGTCGTGAATACAACTCAACATGGCAAAATGGAAAAGTAATCAGCTGGGTATATAGGGAATGTACTTCATCATAAGCCAAGGTATACTGAATATGGGCAACCTCAATCCATAAGTGTCCTTTTGTGTGCCGACATGAGGGATATCAGCACTCGGACGGAGAGGTGCCATTCAGGTGTATAACACCTAGTAGCTATGTAGGAGGAAAAATAAGGAAAACAAAACCCTAATCCACACAAAAAAAAATTTCATGTTTTTTCTTCTTGCTTTCTAATTTTTGGATACCTGGGATTAAAGAACATATTTGACTTCTGGAATATATCATAGATATGTGGGATACTGAATAGGAGCATTTTGTGGTGGGAGTCAATATCCTACTTATAGAGGTCGAGGATATTTACTTTCTGACTGGTTTGTCTATGAGGGGAAGCCCAATAGTTCTATCTAGAGCATGAGGAGGGGAAGGATCCTTGGATGATATTATTGATCAGCACTATTCACTAGGTGCAGATTCCCAATCGAGGAATCTATGGATCAAGTCTCTAGTAGATATTCCCTTGAGGACAATGGTGTATACTATCGACAAGGTGGCCAGAACTAGGGATTCCCACCTTACCAGCAGATCACATATGCTATATGCTTTGCAGTGCATGGATCCCACTATCTTCAACTGGTGTGAAGGCATGTTGGTGTGTCTGAAGAGTCAATTGAAAAATTGCAAAAGAGGAACGCTAAAGCAATTTGGCTATGGAGCAGCAATTGTGTCCTTTATCTTACAGCGGGTACCTCACCTAAGACCACATGTGACCATCATCAGAATTGATCTTGAGAGTCCGAGGATGATTGCATGGGTTATAGCCATGCCTTGCCTTGGAGGTGGAGGGCCCAAAGTTAGCTATGGATTAGTTTTCTTTCACTAGTTAACTTAACGAGTTACTTATGGAAAAATATTATGCATATGAAGGGGCAAACTTCCGTGATGACCCAGAGCTAGCTCTACCTGAGGGAGAATAATGGGATGACTGAGGTAAGAAAATACATTATCCTCTTGTGTTTTTAAATTTTTGTATTTATTTCATTTTTTATTTATAGTACTGAGATAAAAATGTTTACATGCAGAAATTGGATCTGTCTGTCCAATAGGGATGTCTCCTATTGCTAGGGGAGAAGGTACCAAGGATATGATGCTATACCGCTCTGAAGCTGATGAATAGATCAAATATCTCGAGGAAAACCTACAACGCTTGAATGTGGGCATCCATGACATGACTAGTGACGAGGTACCTAGGAATTATCAGTGCCATACTGCAGGTGTATCTAGACGATTCTCTAGGCTACTCCACAGAGTGGCCCAAGACATTGCATGTGACCATGAGCATCACGAGGATTAGTCTGCCTTGATTTTCCCTTTTTGTATATGTATTACTGAAAGCTTCGAACCTTCATAATTTTCCCTATGTATATGTATTCTAAACTTTTTATGGTCCTGAATGGGCACTGAAATCTAGAGATGATTCATCCCAAATTTTGTATCTCTGTGCTACAACTTTATATATATATATATATATATGAACAAATTATATATTTACAGTTGTTTGTACGGAAAATGTGATGTCTGAGATGATCATCTACTTATGAATTTACATGTGTTGTTTATGTTTCAAATGGACTTTTAAAAATGAGCAACATGCCAATCTAAGACATAGTTAACTAGGGAATTTGCCACAACATTTAAATGTCTTGGAATGTGTTGATATGTAACTTTCTCAAAATACCTCTCTAAAAACCTAAATCTCCAGAAAGTACAAAGAAGCATGGGATTTCAGATGGTGTAGACTCGATTAAGCTATTGGACAACCAGTTCAGAGTCTAGGTGAACCCTAATTTCCCTTACATCATTAGCTAGGTCCTCCGTCAACAATTCAAAACTAGCTTGATATTCTGCTAGATTGATGGTGGAGGGACCTAAAATAATACCCCATGAGCTCACCAGCTCACTTGTAGGAGAGTACAGTACCCAAGCTACTGATGCAAGGTTAAGTGTATATCGATGAGCACCATCATCAAAACCAATGAAGGAAGTCATTTGTCCATCAGACAAAAAGACATGCATAAGTAGGGTTTTATGAAAAAACACATTTTGAATCACAAAAAAGACACACTTCTCAAAGCTAAGACACATAACAAACTATAAACAATATTTACAAAGATCCTATGCTAGATGACCTAGGCATAGTATCTTTTGAGATAGAGCCCATTTCGGGGTTCTTGCAAAGGTATCGCATTGTAATCAACCAATTCATATTCCCCCTTCTTTAAAACGCGACTAACAATATAGGGCCCATGCCACATAGACTCAAATTTTTCTACCCCCAGCCTGTCATGCTTCTGGTTATAAGTCAAGTCCAGGTCTCCTTCATTGAAGGAATGGGGTTGGACAGTCCTGTCATATTGAGCTTTCATTCTTTGTTTATGTGCCTCATACGCTAAGGAAGCATCGCATCGAGTTTCATCAAGTTTGTTTAGATACAGGAATCTTTCTTCATCTATAGTGGTGTTGGGTAATAGTTCCACAATAAGATTTAAAGAAGGGATTTCACACTCAATCGGGAGAGTGGCATCCAACCCATATACTAATTGGAAAGGTGTAAAACCAGTGGAATTTTTAACAGTAATCCTATAGGCCCAGAGTGCAGAGAAAAGCTGTATATGCCAATTTGACTTGGATTTCCCTACCATCCACTGAAGCATTGTTTTTAATACTTTGTTTGTAGCCTCAATTTGGCCATTTTCCTGAGGGTAGTATGGTGTAGAGTTATCGTGACAAAACCCTAATTTTACACGAAGCTCTGCAATCATTTTGTTTTGAAAATGTGATCCATGATTGGTCACAATGTCCCTAGGAATCCCGAATCTTGCAATGATATGGTTGAATAAGAATAATGTAGTAGTCTTATCGTCTTTGGCATATGTGTGCATTTCCTCGGCCCATTTTGTAAAATAGTCCATAGCCATGATAATGTAGCCATGCCCCTCAGCTGAGGTAGGTCAAAAATGCACAAATTCTATGCCCCATTTTGCAAAGGGGACAACTGCTCCAACGGGATGGAGCAGAGCTGGATGTGTGCATTTCTTGGAAGTGAACATTTGACATGGTGGGAATTTCTTGACTGTTTCAATGCAATATTTGAAAATAGAAGGCCAAAAATACTCAACACGAAATATTTTCTGGGCAATATCCAACCCAGAGAGATGACCACCACAAGCTCCATCATGGAATTCATTTAAAATGATCTCAGCCTCCTCATGTGTAAGGCAATGTCATAAGATGGAGTTAATACCATGGCGGTATAGGGTATCATTCAAGATAAGATAACTTTTGGCCTGGTGGCGAACACTGTGACGTTCATCTCGAGAAGCAGTGGGCTAGTATTGTAAGGTATGGAGATACAAAATGATATCTCCATACCATGGGTTAGTCGTACTAATGAGAAACAATGATTCATCGGGAAATGAATCAAGGGGCTTTGTAGTCTCGGTAGTACATGGAAGGTCACATATAAGCTCTGCAAAGACAAGAGACTTCTTTGAAGTGCTTTTAGCGAATTCCAACTGAAATTCCTTGAGAATCACAATACAACGTGAGCATTTTCCCCCAAGCACTTTTCATGTAAGAACATAGTACATGGGGTTGGAATCTATGTAAACAGTGGTGGTGCAGAGCAAAATATAATGAAAAAATTTTTGGACCGCGATGACCATGGCCAGAGCGAGTTTCTCCACATGTGAGTATCAATTTTTGGATTCCAAAAGACTATTACTTCCGTAATAAATCACATGTTCTTGGTCATGTTCATCTATTTGAACAAGGACCATGCCTATGGTAGACAAGGATGCAGCCACATACAAGGAATAGTCCTTAGCATAATTAGGTGGTTGCAACATTGGTGCATGGGTAAGTGCATGTTTGAGATTATCAAATGCACATTGCGCAACATCATCCCAGACGAAAGAGGTATCTTTCTTGAGCAACCTCATGAAACTGTGTGTCCTTTCTGCATAATTGTAGATGAAACAACGTAGCAAGTTTGCCTTCCCTTGCAAACTTTGGAGTTTAGTTACGTTCGTGGGAGTAGGTAGGGGTAAGATAACTTCAATTTTCAAGGGATCTATATAGATTCCATCTTTGGAAATGATAAAACCAAGATGTTGTCCAACTTCTACACCAAAAACACATTTATGGGGATTTAGATGAATATTAAAATGACAACATCGAAGAAACACAGCTCTCAGATGATCGACATGAATATCCCGCTGCTTGGATTGAGTAGGAAGGTCATCAATATAGGGTTCCATAACATGTTTAATGTCATGAAAAGAATAGGACATGGCATGTTGGAATGTCATTCCGGCATTCTTTAAACTGAAAGCTAGTTTACGGTAAGCAAAAGTCCCCCAAGGGAAAATAAATTTTCTCTTGTGTTGGTATAACAAGAGAATCTCAATCTGATTATAGCTGGAAAAGCGATCCCTCAAGGAAAAAATAATGCTTCTAGTGAAGTTGTTGATTATCTGATCGATATAGGGAGTGGGAAATTTGTCTTTTTTACAAGCTCAATTCAAATACCTAAAATCGATACAAACCCTAATAGTACCCTATTTTTTGTTTATAATGAATATGTTGGACACCCATTCAGTTAATGGTATGGGGTAAATGAAACTAGCCTTCAGAAGTTTCTCAACTTCTTCTTTAATAGCGGCTGCTTTTCATGGATGGACCTGTCGTAGTTTCTGATGGACGGGCTTGGCATCGAGGTAAGTTTTGATCTTATGAACAATGATAGAGGGATCAATCCTTGGAATTTATTCATATGTCCATGTGAAGACATCTCTAAACTCCTTGAAAAGGGATGTGTATGTTTGAACCTCTTCAGGTGAAGAGTTATTGTTATAGCGGATTTCACCACTCTAGGTGAATCACACTTTGTATGGCCTTCCCCTGTCCTGTTGCAGACTCTTTAGACCCCATGGACCACATTTTATCCTTTGATGTTACCTTGATCATCCCTAAAACTATATGAAAAATGATATATGCGTCTTTTTACCCGATAACCACATACATACGCGGATCTGTCCCCGATAACTGCGTACATCGGGATGTGTGCATAGTCGAAATCCTTTTGGAGTTTTCCTTGACTTGGATCTGACTCATTTGACTCCTGGCCTTCCATATGCCTTGAGATCGCTCGGATTCGACCCTTCATTATCCCTTGTGAAGCTATATAAGGAACCCCTTGGTACATTGAAGGCATATAGAGAGATTAAAGTAAAGAAACTATAGTCCATTGTTGCCAGAATTTATACTTGAGTCTGCATCCCTTTGTCCCTTGGAGCACTGTTGTGTTCTTCCCAAGCTTTCCTTTTGCTAGTAAGCTTGCTATCGAGAGATGAAGGATTGAGGTGGTGGAGGCCCAAGCGGGGGATTCAGTTTCTCCGGTTCACAGACATGCCGTTATAGGTTGTATCTATCTTGTAATCTCTGATTTATATTAATAAGAACTATCTTTTCCTGTCCAATGATGTGTATTTGATTAATGTTGTATCCATTGGAATATGTCAAATGATTTTACATTATTGATGATATATATATGCTAGAATAGATCTAACACCATGATATATAGTATTCTTGTATTGTTTACTTGTTGTTGAGGAAGTATTATATCAATTCAAGATGAAGATTGGAAAGCTCAACAAGGATCTACTTCAACCGTCCGAAATAAGGTACGAGGTCTGATCCCTTAGTGTTAGACATTTTATTTCTATTGCATATTGGGAAAGATTGATTTCTAGAGTCAAGTCTTTCTGTTGTGGTACCCCAAGCCATAGGAATTTCTCTCCGTAACAGAAATGGCGACTCTGTTGGGGAGTTCCTAGTAGTTGTCCTTTGGGGGTGATTTTCTCGGCATTCGATGTATTTGAATTGCTCTTTCTCTGTTGTTTCTGTGTCGGGTCTGGGGACATGTATTCCTGGTAGAGTTTGATTGGAGTGACGTTTGTCTCAGCCTAACTGTTTGCCTTGTTTTTATGCACGTTTTCTTCCTGTACGCGGGTTTTTGATTTACAGTCGCGTATACACACGGGTTTACTACGAACAGTCGCGTATATCCTGGTTTTTTCCTTTTTGTGGAAGATGGTTTGTTGCTGGGTGAATGCTGTTAGTTGTTGAGTCTCCTTTGGCACTGCCTGAGTCTATTTTGACCTCTGTTTCTGACCGAAAACGTTTTTTTTAGCCTAAATTTTTTTTTTTTTAGGAAAGTTCTTGTCATGGCATTTTCGATTTTTTGTTTGAGATTAGTGCATTAGAGTTCTTTTACCTTAGTGCTGTGCTTGGATGTTGTTCATGTGTGGTTGCAGATTCTGAGGGTGGTAGAATCATTCTTTGGTTTTTGCATCTCTTATATTTTCAAAAAATCCAAAAACATTTGCTTATCATTATGCATTGCATTTTGCACTTTGCATTGTACTTGCACTAGATATAGATTTGCTTTGGAGTACTAGTTAGGACTTCATATAGGAAAATTTGCATTCATCATTTGAAGAAGAATTGTGTATTTCATGTAGTATGCATACCCTGTTTACATGGACACAATGCATTTGCGTTGATTGTTACGGTGTGCATTTTACTTCATGTTGCGTCATAACACCACTAGTTGCACGACCATATCCTATTTTTGAGTAATAAAGCCAACTAAAATCAACGCTAATTAAAATGAACTACACTCTTTTCTTTTCTAGGGTGCACCAACAAGCTTAGGTTTTAGGATCTTGGAATAGTTCATTGTAAGTTAATTCTCTAAGATCACTAAACGACAACAACTAGGTGTCTGTCCAGGGAGTGTGTTGAATCCTTGGTATAACCATCATTCTCAAGATCCTCCTCTCAAACGGGAGTTAAGCACGAGGCAGTGTGAGCGGTTATCGATTGGGATGACCCCTAGTCATAACTGAGTAGCACCGGTGATATTGCCAGGATTGTATTCGTATCTGGGGGCTCTTTCGAGAGTTTCGGGCTTTGGTACCCTGCCCATACGGTCAATCCCGCTTGCGACTGTCTGCCTGAGCTTTGATTATATTGAGGTGACCTTAGTGACCTTACCTAGGATATCGAGGGGGTACTTGTAGAGGTTATTTTGCATATGTCCCGGCCAGGTTGGGGTCAGACAGCACAGTCGCTTTACGCGTTGAAGCTGAGGGCCACAA
This sequence comes from Pseudotsuga menziesii, assembly GCA_001517045.1. Lineage (NCBI taxonomy): Eukaryota > Viridiplantae > Streptophyta > Pinopsida > Pinales > Pinaceae > Pseudotsuga > Pseudotsuga menziesii. The sequence goes on from LPNX011039478.1 coordinate 16,370, forward strand.
TAATTGGTTACGTACCTCTGCTTGTTGTGTATGGGAGTCTCAGGCCTCTTCTAGGCGAGACATACCTGATTCATTTGGGAGCTCACTTATTCAGCCCTTGTTTGCTTGCATTTGGATTTAGATTTTATTAATGATTGCTCTGTGCACGCTAGTTGGCCTAGGGTTTACGTAAATAGAGAGTCTTTGCTATTTTTTGAGTCATTGTGGATTCGAGTGCGGTTCCGCACCGTTCTCATCGGTTAGCAGGACTTGCGCCTTCTACTTCTCCTCCTCCTTTGGGAGAGAGACCTAGGTGGACTATGTCACACACTGATTCACACACCATGGAGGACCATTCAGAGACTATTCCTGATCCACCTCCTCCCATTCGTATTGACGATGGGGAACTTACTCCTACGTATGATCCTTCACCTGACCTAGTTGAGTTCGGTCGTGTGATTTCCCAAATAGGATCCTTACATGATCGACCTACTCACCCTAGGGATGATCCCCCGTTGCAACATTACCGGTATGGAATGCCGGAAGACGCTGAGACTCACTTTGAACCTGCCACTACTAGCTATGGTAGTTATCCTACGACTGGTTTTGCTATGCACGATTTGACATTCCATGTCGAATCCAATTTTGAGCCAAACACTATGCTTGGGGGAAATCCCATGCCTTACCTTACGGAGAGGTTTGGGAGTACTAGTCACATTGCACCTTCCATCCCAGTGGTGGAAGCTACATCTTATCCCCCTCCTAGGTCTAGGGTTAGCGATCCCATTAGGATACCAGGTCCTAGATGAGTGACGATAGGCACTAGTACATATCTTATTACTAAAATTCCTTCGTCGTCGGTTCCGAGTTCTTCAAATGTACATCCTCCACCTTATCCACGTGGTCCTTCGAGCTGATATATGGCTATGAGTCAGGTTTGTACTGCGGTTACTAGGCCGATTGTGTCTCAAGTACATATACCACCCGCTGCTTCGGGAGGTTATGTTCACCCTTCTAGTGGTCAGCTTGTTATGACGGGGGCATATATACCTATGTCTGGTTTGTATGTTCCTCCTTCCGGAGCTTATCTTCCTACCTACGGAGTATCCCATGGGACATCGCATGCGATGACCTATGGAGCTTATTATGGGACGTAGTATGGACAGGTTTCTTCACCTTACGGAGGCAGGTATCAACAACCTGCTTATTCTCCTAATTACGGCTTCGTAGCTCCTACTAGTCAAGGTCCACCTTACTATGGTACTTCCATGCCACCCTATACGAGTCAGACAGGAGAAGGAAGTTATGGCCAAGGCCATAGTGGTGCTCAAACCTATGTGAACCAAGGAGCGGTCTATCGACCTCATCATCCTAGGCTCCCTTTCCTCGCGACGCTTAACCATCCTGACTTATCGAGACTTACGAACGATCCCGTGGCTCATGACCCGGCTTGGCCGGCTATCCCTACCAAGCTTCCTTCGGATATACCTAAATTTGAAGGCAAACCTGGAGAGGATCCGAGCGAACATGTTACCACATTTCACCTTTGGTGCTCTTCGAATTCGTTACATCAGGACTCAGTCCGCTTACGACTATTTCAATGCACCCTTACAGGGCCTGCCGCGAAATGGTATATAGAGTTACCAAAGAGAGCCTTTACCTTGTTCGATGATCTTGCGATGACTTTTATTAATCACTTCCAGCTACCGGTGCGTTATGATGTTGGTATTGAACTCTTGTCGACATTTCGGCAAGATAAAGCCACCCATATTTCTGATCATATTCAGGAGTGGCGTAGACGGAAGAGATTAATTAAAGCTTTTATACCGCCGTAGTTCCTTCTTGAGTGGTTCCTCAAGTCTTTATTGCCGTATATCGTGAAGGATGTTTCCACATCCGGAGTGCAGAATGAGGAACAAGCGATATTTAGGGCGCAAGAACTGGTCTTGATTTATGCTTAGTCCGGTTTGTTATATGAGATTATTCCCAATGCTCCTCGTTCTAGTTTTGATCCCAAGGTTAAACCTGGACCACATGCCGATGGAATTGTGGGTTGTGCAAGTGCCAAACCTGCGGATTCGGTTGCCAAACAAGTTAGTCAATTTTCGCTCAATCAATCTGCTTCGGGACAAGATACGGCTTCGTCTGAACTCGCCCAAACGGCGAGTGTACTTTCTGTGCAATTGTCGGACCAGTAGGGTAACCGGTAGCCCAGACAGAATAGAAAAAAGGGTAAGAATAATAATCGAAAGGGTGCGAATAAGAATGAGAATTCTTCTAATCATGACAAGAACGGTCAAAATGCTGGGGGGGACAAGCAAGCGAAACGTAAGGTTAAATTTCCTTGCAAGCTATGTAAGGATGATCACCTCACTTACTTGTGCCCTCGAATTGATGAAGCTTCGAGACTCTTAGCACAAGGCCCAGCTGTGCTAACGAACCCTTTACCACATAACCAAAACATGAACTCGAAGTCCCAGGAGCAATATAGTGAGAATGATCCACCGGAGGCTAGTGCTCGTGGGTGCATTAACATGGTTCGTGCTGCTAAGGTTGTGACTCGTGCGAAAGATTATGGATCGTCACAACCTAGCCCAGGCAAAGAACCTGATCCACCAGGAACTCATTTGTGCATTGAGAAACCCGCGGATAAACCTGAAGCTGCACCTCACATTCGTAAGGGGGTACTTAAGAACTCAGGGCATAATCCAAATGCCTGAGCTTCCCAGAATTATTCAGTTGTCGAGGACTTGGGCCATACTCCTTGTGCGATGTCTGCATTGGAAGTGCTTCAGAGTTGTCCTTCGCAAAGGAAGGCTTTGCTTTCTGCTCTTGGTGTGAACGGTGACGATTCTTCCTCAGTGATCAAATTTGAAACCGTAGGACATTAGCCTCACTTTCCCTACTATGTGTCACTTTTGGTACATGTAGAATGTCTTAACATGATCGTCAAGCGCACTGTGATTGACGAGGGCGCTGCTGCTTCTGTGATGTCTTTGTCCTGTTGGAAGGGTCTTGGTTCTCCTGAGCTGTCAAAATCAGCGACTATGTTAACTGATTTTGATGGGAGATCGTTTAGGCCGCATGAAATTCTTCCCTCTCTTAAGGTCTGTTTGGGAGGGAAGACCGTTGCGATAGAGGTTGAGGTGGTTGATGCGCCCCTCAACTACAATCTCTTGCTGGGTCAGAACTGTATGTATAGTATGCAAGTCATTTCTTCTTCCGTGTTTCACATTGTATGCTTTCCACATAACGGGAAGATTGTAACAATTGATCAAATGACATTCAATAATTCCCTTGTTACTGCATCTTTGGGAGCTTCAGTCCCGATCATTGAACACTCTCAGCTGACAATTGGGAGTGTGGGTGTAGGCATGTATTCATCCCTCATGGGAACCTTTAGTTGTCCTGCACCGGTCCTCATGATAGGATCTCATTCCGATAGGGATTCGTCTTCTACGACCTCAGTGTCTTTTCGCACAAATCATATGGAAGAACCTTGGATTCTTCCTACGCTGAGTATTTCGAGTGAGCCTGTCGAGATCAATGTGCCGCTTCCAGCCATGATTTCTTATCAAGCCAATATTCAGAGTGTTGCGGAGCCTTGTTCTTCCTCTTCCCGGATAGAGGAGGAAGACCCCTATGTGCTTCCGACATGGGCAGTATAGTCTTGTCATGCCCACGACTGCCTTGACGTGGTTTTCCCTTCTGATGAAGCGATCATTGAGGCTATGTTGGGTGTTGAGCCGCCATGGGAGGAACTTCATCATAGATCATATTTCCTTCCACCGCTTGACCGTTTGGAGAATGAGGATTATAGGGAGATTCTTAGTCAGAGGGTTGGTAGCCCGATGGTTCCATTAAGCTCTCCTAGTCAGATGGCTGATGGAAACATGGCGAACATATCTTCCACAATTGCTATCAACATCTCTCGAAATCCTGGCACCATTGAGAATGTCTATATTGGGGCCGAATGTTCCCAAGCTGAGATTCTCGAATATATCGAGCTATTCAAGGAATTCCATGATGTTTTTGCTTGGTATTATGATGAGATGCCAGGTATTGACCCTCGGATTGTCGAACACAAAATTAAGACTTACCCCAACGCTAAGCCTGTTCGACAACGTTTACGCGCCGTGAATCTTAGGAAAGCACCCACCATTAAGGCAGAGATAGAGAAACTGTTGAAAGCCAGTTTCATCTATCCCGTTCCCTTGACGGAGTGGGTTTCAAACCCCATTCCGGTGGATAAGAAATAGGGAGCGATCCAAATATGCACTGATTTTCGTGATTTGAATCATGCCTATCCTAAGGATAACTTCCCCACACCATTTATAGATCAGATTTTGGATGAGTGTGTGGGTAACGAGGTGTTCTCCTTCATGGACAGTTTTTCCAGGTATAATCAGATCCAGATTAAACCTGAGGACCAACACAAGACTGCATTTATTTGTCCTTGGGGAACGTTTGCATATCAGAAAATGCCTTTCGGCCTTAAAAACGCTGGAGCTATATTTCAGTGGGTGATGACCTTGATTTTCCATGATCTCAAGTGTATTATTGAGGTATTTTTGGATGACCTCGCTGCTCACTCTCGTATGAGAATGCGTCATCCCTATCACTTGAGATTGGTATTCGAAAGATGCTGGCACTATTCGGTTCGATTAAATCCTCATAAGTGCATCTTTTGCATGAAGTTAGGTCGTTTATTAGGATTCATCATTTCGAAGGAGGGGATAAGAGTCGATCCGTTAAAGGTTGAGGAAATACTTCAGTTGTCTCCCCCGAAGAACATTTGTCATCTTCAGTGTTTGCAAGGAATGGCAAACTTCTTACAAAGATTTGTGGTCAATTTTGCCAATTTGACTAGAGGCTTCATGCATCTCTTGAAGAAGGATACTCCCTTTGACTGGGATGAGCGAGCCCAGGAGTCCTTCGATTCCCTTAAGCGAGCCCTAGCATCGGCCCCGGTGATTAGTCCTCTGGATTATAACTGTGATTTCCTATTATATGTGGCCACGTCCTTAGAAACGATTGGTATGGTTTTGGTCCAGGTGGATGAGGAGCTCCAGGAGCATGTCATATACTACCTGAGACGAAACCTTATTGATGCAGAGATTCATTACTCTCATGTCGAGAAGCTTGCCCTAGCAACTGTACATGCGGTTCAGCATTTGAGACATTATATTCTCCTTCGCCAGACCTTGGTTGTGGCCCATGTCAATCCATTTAAGTTTTTCCTCACAAGAAGGATGATTGGGGGAAAATACAATAAATGGATTGTCATTCTGCAAGAGTTCGATCTCGAATTTCTTTCGGCAAATTCGAAGAAGTCATTGATTTTTGCAGACCTTATATCGGATTTCCCGAGTGAGGACGAGGAGTTGGTTTGTGAGGATACATTTGTCGATGAACATATCTTCTTAATCTCAATGTCTGACCCATGGTATGGAGATATCATAGTATATCTGCAAACACAGAGGAACCCTACTCACCTCTTGCGAGATGAACGATGACGATTACGTCACGTCTCTAAGAACTACCTTATAGTGGAAAATACTTTGTATCGCCATGGGGTAGATTCCATTTTACGACGTTGTTTAACTCATGAGGAGGCTGAGGTTGTGTTGAATGATTGCCATGGAGGGGCATGTGGTGGTCATTTATCTGGGCTTTCGACAGCTCAAAAGATTTTGAGAGCGGGTTATTTCTGGCCGTCGATCTTTAAATATTGTGTTGATGTGGTCAAGAGGTGCCACCTTTGCCAGGTGTTCGCACGGAATATGCACTCGAAACCTGCCCCTTTACACCCTATTATCACCACCGGTCCCTTCACCAAGTGGGGGCTCGATTTTATGGATTGCAACCCAGCTTTGGCTGGGGGGAACCATCACATTATAGTGGCTGTGGATTATTTCACGAAATGGGCTGAGGAAATGCCTATAGTAAAATCCGACGGTGAGACATCCGCTCACTTCGTATTCAACCAAATCATTACTCGGTTCAAGATTTCGAAAGATCTTGTCACTGACCATGGCTTGCACTTTCAGAACCATATGATGGAAGAGTTGGCATCCAAGTTAGGATATAAGCAAGAGAACGCCTCTTCTTACTATCCCCAAGTGAATGGACAGGTTGAAGCAGTGAATAAATCACTTAAGTCCATTCTCCAATGAACCATCGCACAAAGCAAGACAAATTGGCATATTATGTTATACCCTGCTTTGTGGGCATATCGAAACGCGGTTAAGACTGCCATTGGTTTTTCTCCATATCAGCTTGTGCATGGAGTGGAGTCGATCTTGCCGGTTGAATGCGAAATCCCTTTGTTGAAGCTAGCTTTGGAACTCTTACCAGACACTTCACCTTTGGAGGAGCATTTGGTCCAGCTCGAGCAACTTGATGAGCAGCGTCGAGATGCCCTGGTGGCTCTAGAGGTTAATAAATGTCGCATTAAGGTCCAGTATGATAAGTCTGTTTATCCGAGAGTTTTTAGTGAAGGAGACTTGGTCCTTTTGTGGGATCAAGAAAAGGAACCCTTGGGGGTAGGGAAATTTAACCCTATGTGGCATGGTCCTTACGTGGTCAAGTGTGTCTTAGAGAAGGGTGCATATGAGTTAATCGATTACGAAGGCACAGCTTTGGCGGAGCCTAGAAATGGGCTCTATCTCAAAAAATACTATGCATGATCTTTAGCCAAGGTTGCTTGGTGTATATTATTGTACAACTTTTTGCATAGTTAGGTCTTTTCTTATCGTGATCGGTTTTGTGATTAGTTTCCGTTTGTTTTGGTAGATGTCAAGGGAATATTCCACCTACATAGGATTCGCGGATGGTGCAAGCCGTCACACTCAACACTCAGCCTCTGCTGCTTGGGTGATTTATACTCCTATGGGTCAAGTGTTGTCTTTAGGAGGTGTATGTCTACGACCATCTTCCAACAATGTTGCTGAATATAGCGTCGTTATTGAGCTTCTACGGGATGCCATTTCACATGGCGTTCTATCTCTTGAGGTACGTCTTGATTCGGAGTTAGTAGTGTCACAGCTTAATGGTTTGTACCATGTTAGAGATCCGACGTTATTGAGAAGATTCTTATGTGTGAGATTGTTAGAATGACAATTTGACAGTATAACATATATACACATTCCAAGAAATGATAATCAAGTTGCTGACTCATATGCTAACTACATGTTAGATTGGCATTTGTTTCATTCATAATAAATTAATCACAAACATTTTTACACATGTAAATAAATAAACCGATCACCATAATTTTTTTTTTATATATATAAAAAATGTGGTAATACATAGTGTCATATACAAAAGTGGAGATTTCTAAGATTCCATCATATAATACACAGTAATACAAAACATATATACTCCTAGGCATCTAATCTTGTGGAGGAGGGTTGTGATCATGATATGTCACTACGGCTCTAGCTAGCCGCTGGAATAAACACACCCATGCGTGTGGTACACCCACCACCTGTCGCTGCATGGCCTCAGGCAAGTCCTCGACTTGTGCCATGGGAACTCTTTGAGTCATTCGCACGAAGTTGGTATGAATGCCTTGGAGCGTTCGCTCCACATCCGCACCTGTGATCTCATCCCCTCTTCCCCTCCGTCTATGACGTGGGAAGTCCTCTGGTCACCATGGTCCCACATATGCACATGAATGGTAGATGTCACTATGTGTTGTTACCCAAAAACATGTCTTTTTGATTTCACATAATCAAGAAAACACAAAAAAATTAAATAACTCAATTTTTTTTAAAAAGAGTGAGAGTCGAGATTCGATACCTATCTCTCCGTATGCCGATCCTGGTGGCAATGGCATGTCCGGATGCCCCTGTAAATCTATCCCTCCATAGGGGTAGTCATCTATGGAAACAATCTGTCATTTCCACCATGGAAAGAAGTCAGCTGGATATGGGTTGGCCACCCTACCACGCCCCAGTCTGTGCATAGCATCTGCCCAACGCTGTTGGGACAGATCTCGAACCCTGTGGAGAGGAACGTCCACTCTAGGGCTCAATCCTGGAACACACTCGAAGAAGAATGTGCTCAGAATGCTACTGAACCCAAATTTCTGTATCCTGCCTGCCTTACACTCACTGAGCTGATGTTTCATGTTGCTCAGTAGTGTAGTATTCCAGTCATATATGGTCGGTCTCATACACTCCACCGCATAGAACATCAATGGCCGCGAGGCCTGATGGAGTGAGGCTAAGCCTGCTATCCTGCCCAGTGTCAATAGTATGGCCTTGAGGCCCAGCACCTGTATAGCATTGGTAGGGACTTGACTCCCCACCTTCTCAGTCTCTGGGTAGCAGTACACAGCTATGTACTCATCGATAGTAAGCCCACTGCCTGGCCCTCCTCGGGAATGAAGGTTCACCACCTCCTCTCGTCTAGATAGACCTGTGATAAAGTAGATATCTTCCACCTCTATGGTGAGAGACATCCCGTCTATCTGGAAGGACTCTGAGTCTGGATCCCAATAGTCTACTAGCATCTCTAGCAGTCTTGGTTTGGCCCTCAAACCACTAAGACACCAGAACTTGTAGAGTCCGCATGCTCGAAGAGCTTGTTGTGCCCTCACATCGGCATTTACAACTTCCTCTACTTCACCATGCTCGCACTCTCTCCATTCTAGCACCATCCTGCATGAGAAATTACCCAATTGTCCATTAGTTTCCTTTAAATTCACTTGCGTGGCGTCATACGTGACTGTTTTGCAAACAACCGCATATGTACATAGATTCTAGCCTCTTTTCCGCGTATATCCATCCCTATACGCGGAAAAAGCTTCGATACCCATGTGGGATGCAGTGCTCATGCAGAGATGGCCTAAACACCCTCATTTCACCATGAAAATCTGTAAAAATTATATCAAAATGCATGAGGAGAGCATGAGTAGTTACCTGGAAGAAACGGTTGTGAATTCCGTCGGCTGGATCTCCTGGAATTTGCAATTGAAAATCATAGCTCCAATGGGTAAAAGTTTCAAATGATTTATATTTTTTACTATTTATAGAAAAATTTTCAAATATTTGAAAATTTTTACCCCCTTTCCTATAGTTTTGACAGTTTCTAACCATTTTGGACCGTTTCTGACATATGTTGTGATGTAGAAGACCATTTTCAGTGTCGTTTAAGCCTTTGGATTGACCCATTCGTACTGATCTTAGGTATAACGTCTATACTGGCATATAGGTTAGGTTCACCACCGTTTGCATTTTTACATGACCTTATGACCATGTCACCATGACCTTAGGTACGAACCCACTCTATTGTGTCACAGAACCTTCTTGCTGCTATAGAAGTGGCATAATATGAGTGGTAGAGCTTCACCTTACATGGGTACCCTAGTTAGCACCTTATTTTCATTTGGTGCCCATGCCGACGTTTTCTCCTTTAGGGTGTGGGAGTCCGTTGTATAGTACCGCCATGACATTTCATAAGAGCCTCATACTCCTCTTGATCTTCTATTGGCCTATTTCCCCCCGGACTCCCCCTATGTCAAGTTGTGAATGCATTATCATGAGCTTTTCTTTCCTTATTGAGCTTTATGCTGGCTCTCCTGACATTGCGTTTCAGCCATATAGGCCAAGCTTGTCTCATATCTAGCCATGCAAAGCCATTTTTATATCCTTCGCATATTGATTTCCCTTCTTACTGGGAGGGGATTTTCCCCCGAGTGTCGATATCCTACACATGTATCCTTGCATTGAGAATAGGTATGTTCCAGTGCTTGGAACTAGTTTGTTTTCCCTGATGACACTCATCTCCTCCTAGTTTTTAACTATAAAGCTAGTTTATTCTTTTTTCAAGCTTTTCAAATAACTGAAAAAGTCCAAAAAAAAATAAAAAAACCAAAAAGCCAGACAAGGAAAGATGTTATCTTTGGCAGCTGTCGAGTCGTGTCGCCTTAGAACAGAGCACTGTATATCACATCCATTGGTTGGGTTCTAGTTGACTTTAGGAGCTGTACTCGTTTATCTCAGTCTATCTCCATCGACTGGTTAAGATTCCAGTCCCTATGGAGCCTCTGTTGATGCCTCATATTTCATAGAGATGTCCCAGTTTGTATATCGAGTCTATGCTACCTTCATTCAGTCACCATACATCGTTATTCTCTTGTTCAAAGGAAGTTGAAACCTGTGTCGGCCATTCCTCATTTATCTTGACTTTGCATGTCCGCCATTCTCGGTACAGTTACTGGTTCGTGCACCTTATGATCGAGTCCTTCCACATTAGACAGCTTTGCGGAGTACCTCGTGTTGGATGATGGGGGATGCCTTAATTCCCTCCTTCCAATGGATTTCATCCCATCGACTTCAGATCATCTATTCTGGGATTGGAATCTAGAGTCCTTTTGAGTGCCTTGAGACTTGCAGTCATTAGTGGCAGGTTCTCTCACCATCGACAGTTTCTTGGGAATACATCAATGTCCCCTGATCGATGGATTCTCTCAGGTGTTCGACCTCAACACATCTATTCACACTTGTTAGTTTGCACTCTAGTACCTTGATTCCCATTTTCATTATCGATGGGTAATCTCGCGTCTTTTAACGGTATACATCAATAACTGGTAATCAGACGATGGACTACTATGTTCGACCTTGACACCTCTATTCGCATAGTAGGAAATGTACTCGTAGCGGTTTGTGTAGAATACTTTCCAGACTTGTGGCATCTCTTATATGATACCTCCTTGATCATGCCAGTGTTCATGAGATTTCAGCTCTCGTGACTTGATACCAGTATATGTCAGATATTTCTAGCCATTATGGAGATCTTGATCTATTGTACATCTTCAGCCATTTTGGAGATCATGGTCCTTTGTATATCTTCATCATGGAGATTCTGATCTATGTATATTGCACGTGGTGATGACCACATATGTGATATCATGTATTATGCCTATTCATGGCCATTGTACTCTTATGTATATGGGATTGCTATATGTACTTGCAGTTATATGTAGAGTTGTATTATTGTATTATGCTGATTGGGTGGCTGGTATTCCATTTGGGTACCTTCATCACTCCACTTCTGGGATGGACTTATAATGTATTTCGGCCATCGTATGACCCCTCTAACCTCACACATTAGGGGGCATCTGTTATAGCGGATTTCACCACTCTAGGTGAATCACACTTTGTATGGCCTTCCCCTGTCTCGCTGCAGACTCTTTAGACCCCATGGACCACATTTTATCCTTTTATGTTACCTTGATCATCCCTAAAACTATATGAAAAATGATATACGTGGCTTTTTACCTGATAACCACGTACATACGCGGATCTGTCCCCGATAACCGGGTGCATCGGGATGTGTGCATAGTCCAAATCCTTTTGTAGTTTTCCTTGACTTGGAACCGACTCATTTGACTCCTGGCCTTCCATATGCCTTGAGATCGCTCGGATTTGACCCTTCATTATCCCTTGTGAAGATATATAAGGAACCCCTTGGTACATTGAAGGCATATAGAGAGATTGAAGTAAAGAAACTATAGTCCATTGTTGCCAGAATTTATACTTGAGTCTGCATCCCCTTGTCCCTTGGAGCACTGTTGTGTTCTTCCCAAGCTTTCCTTTTGCTAGTAAGCTTGCTATCGAGAGATGGAGGATTGAGGTGGTGGAGGCCCAAGCAGGGGATTCAGTTTCTCCGGTTCGCAGACGTGCCGTCAGAGGTTGTATCCATCTTGTAATATCTTATTTATATTAATAAGAACTATCTTTTCCTGTCCAATGATGTGTATTTGATTAATGTTGTATCCATTGGAGTATGTCAAATGCTTTTAAATTATTGATGATATATATATGCTAGAATAGATCTAACACCATGATATATAGTATGCTTATATTGTTTACTTGTTGTTGAGGAAGTATTATATCAATTCAAGCTGAAGATTGGAAAGCTCAACGGGGATCTACTTCAACCGTCCCGAATAAGGTACGAGGTCTGATCCTTTAGTGTTAGACATTTTATTTCTATTGCATATTGGGAAAGATTGATTTCTGGAGTCAAGTCTGTCTATTGTGGTACCCCAATCCATAGGAATTTCTCTCTGTAACAATTATGTCCTTTGAAAATGCTCTTAGAAGCACCTGGTTTCACTGATATGTCTATAGGCATAGTTTTTGTAATGTTTCATAAATTTCCTTCAGAATCGACACTACGAGTAAGGAGTACAGACTGAGGGTTGACGAATATATCAGATGAAACCGTAGAGGTGAAGTGGTATTCTACCATATGGCAAGGGGAAGGAAAGAAGATCAGTCATGATAATCTTCCCAAGGCATCTCCTCTAATGACATAACTTCCATAATAGATTCTTCTATAGGAAGTGTGTGTGAAAGATAATCTAGAGATGGGAGGGGGTTTTGAGCTAGTATGGCATGTGATAACAGTCTGAGGCCAACAACAAATGGTAATTGATGGGGGGATCACTGGTAGCTTGGATTGCATTGTAAATTTATTTGAAAGGGGAAAAGGATGTTGATTCATCAACAATTTCTTTTCCCGTGTCTGCATGAGAGGAAGAAATCATGTTAATAGATGCAATTTGCAAAGCAAGAGGAGGATCAGATGAGGGAAAGACTCCCATTAGTGATGAGTATTTGATAAGGCCTACTCAGATTTCCTTATATTGTGGGGTATTCAGGAGTGGAATTCTATTTGCATCATTTGAAATGGCACTAGGCCTGATGAAATATAACTAATCAAGATTAGAAATATTTCCTTGGAATGGGAATTGGATGGTCCAAAAAATGGTCGATGCTATAGCTTGGATAGCATAAAACCAGTTATGACCTAAGAGTAAGTTGTAATCCAAAGGAGTGTCAACGACTTCAATGTCAATGGAGACTGACTTTCCCCCTAGTTCAACATGGATGGTAGGTAGTAATCCATAGGGTTGAAATCTACGACCTTTAAAATATTTAAGGGTGGTAGGTGAATGGTTGATTTCCGGAGAACCAATGGCACTCCATCAAGATAAAGACATAACTGATGTAGAGGCACCCTCGTCCAGAATGGTATGACGGATAATATTTCCAGCAATGTTGGTAGCAATCTAGAAAGCTAACTGATTTGAGAGTCTCATCTTGAAATCATCTAGTTTGAAAGTGATGATATTACTATTCTCAGGATCCATAGCTCCAAGGGAAGTAAGCAAGTTTTTTCGTTGAGTTGGGTAGGTTTGAAGTACATCTAAATCCGACATAGTTCAGGGTGCTTGGTCCAAATCTTCGACAACATTACAATATTGGGCAGCATGAGCATTAGGATTGATTATGGACTTACATAGAGTACCCTTTGGTGGGTGGAAAATTGCTTATGGAAAAGGTTTTTCAATGTGAATACCATTATTAGGAGGAGGTGTGGAAGATGAGGGTTTTTCATATGGGACATCATTAGTTTTATTTTCTAAAGGAGGGTCATAACTGTGTGATCTTGTGTTTAAATTAACCGTTTCACTAGATATCATCCGAACTTCATCAGTGGACGAAGAAGTTTCGTTCAAGGAATTATGATCAATTAACTGTTGTTGGGAGGGGAAAGGATCTTTCAAAACTGCTTGGGTGGGTGAAGTTTTAAAAAACTTACTAACTTCCTCATGATGAGGACATTCTTTTGTAAAATGGTCACCTCCTCAGATTAAACAAGGATATTTTACCTTTCACTTACCTTTTGAATCAACATCTGAGTTCTGTGTTTTGTTTCCTTCCTGTTGATTATCAGGTTTTTTAGATTTATTTTTTCCTTTCTTATTTCCGCTGGAATAATCATTTGATTGGATCATGTTTACTTCAACAGAAGCAATGGGAGAGGGTGCAAGTTTGGTAGATGGTGCCGGTTGATTTGAGGAAGTGGCGGTTTGATTCTGTTTCTTAGAATATTTGGCTATCGTTTGCGTTTGAACTGAACCAAGTATGCCATCAGCAGTTGGTTCAGTTGTGGGTCTTCATGGATCTCTTGTAGGTCAGGGAGCATGGGGAATCATATCATACATAGTACCTAAATGGGAATAAACCAATTCTAGGTAGTGAGCGCAGCTAATAGCTTGCTCCTCAGTAACAATGCCTCCAATGGAAACATCTCTAGCAATAGGTGGAAGCAAAGACTTTTTAAACCAATCAGCGAGCAACTACTCTAGAATGGGGGCCTTAAGTAACCTTCGTCTTCGTCTCCATTCATGGATATGATCAGAGATGTGAGTTGATGTGGTTTGTTGAAGCAAATTCAAAAGGTCTGTACCTGTTTCATATCAGATTGGAAGTTGAAAGTGTGTTAAAAATTCCATTGCTAAGGCATTGAAGTCCCCAAAAGAGTGATGTGGTAACTCAATGTACTACTTTGTGGCAATACCAATGAGGGTTCTTTGAAAAAGCCGTAGATGGATTGAGCCATCCATCAAAGAATTGGATGAACACCATAAGTGAAATGTCATCACAAGGTTTTTTGGATATTCACCGTGTTTACCATCAAACTTGGGTATATTGGAAGGAATCTTTATAGGAATGGAAGGCCAAGAGGGGTTATGATGGATTGGGTCATTTATCAATCTTGACAAGTCTGGAAGATCTAAAGTAGCTAGAAATGGTAGTTGTTGATTTGGTTGGCGATACTGGTAGTACTGGTATGGCATTTGATGGCCAGTAGGACCGTATGCATATTGATAGATGGGTATGGATGATGCCCCCAAAGCTTGTTGAAAAGGTTGTTGATTTCTAGAATTTCCATGGGGAGGTGGGCCACCTGAGGGAGGGGGTCATCTAGAAGGTGGTGGTGGTGGTGGTGATCCTCCACATCCAGGCAGTGGTGGTGGACCTCCAAATGGTCCACTAGGTCCTCCAGGACCTCCAAGTCCTCCAGGTCCACGCGGTGGTACTTTAGGGGGTAGTCCACCATATCCTCTGGCAATATTAACAAAAGATCATCTATATAATGGAACATTGGAACAATTGGGCTGTCCCCAAGGTACAAAAGAATTCCCAGGGTAGGTCATTCTAGGATAAATAGTCGCCGGTGGTGGTTGTTGATACACTTGATTAACCATAGGTGGCTAAGTTCCTGGATAAGTATATCCCAAGGAAGCTGGATTATTGATAGGTTGCACCCCTAAGGGTTGGTGTAATACCCAGTTTTGACCCTGTTTGCATTAAAAGGTACATGAAGTATATTTTGTAATTAATCATGGTGTGGAGCTAAAGGTAAAAGTCGTGCCATCTATTTGGTTGTGTATGTTTCAGCAAGAGGGATCGTTGCCGATGGTATATCGTGCTATCTGGCACATTAGAGTTTTGGAATCATGTAAGTATGCACATTAATTAAAATAAGCCTACATCTAGCTACGAAGTTGCAACGCTAAATGAAAAAGGAATGATTCCTAAGGTTAAGGGGGGGTTGTCTAACCCATGGGGGCCATTGGTAGTTTTCCATGTGTCGACCACCCACTAAAATTCTCTTGTCTGATTAGTTGGGAGTAGTTATGCCTAGGGAGTGGTGGGTGGTAGGACTACCAGTATTTGTCCCATGTACACTCCACCAGCGAGCTCGCTCTTCCTAATGTGGAGGGAAAGGGAATGGTCACCACTCTCCCACTCTTCCACTCACGTTTCTGGGGGGGTTTGTTCAGTCTCACGCAGGGAGGTCTAGATCCTCATGCACACACCATTTGGGGGGGAAATTTTTGGATCGTTTGTTCATCCTCACATAGAGAATCATTCTCTCTCACCTCCTCATGCAAAAGAATTCTACGATGGTTTTCCTCATGCATGGAGCAGGAGAAATCGTGGCTGTCACTCAGGATTTTTGGGGGCAGAAGCCATTCATGCTCAGGGTTGTGTGCCTGTGTGTGTTCCATACCAGGTTTAGTGTAGGTGGATGCCTCCTTGCTGATTGTGGACGTGTAAGTTGTCGATTGTGGTCTACATATATGTTTTCCCTTGTCCATGCTCGGAGTTTGGATTCTTTCCCTTTGGCGGACTGTGTAATGTTGCCATCATTTCATTGTGAGTTTGGGGTTGTTGTCTTCCCCTAGTTTTGGGTTTCCGTGTATGCAAGTACATTTTTGGGTTGTTGCTAAGTTGATTTGGCCATGCTAGGGCCAAGAACAAATCTAAATTGTCTTGTGGACTTGAGCCATGTTCACCCTTTTCGTTTGGGGTTGTCACCCTGTTGTCTTCATCTTCTTCATAGAGCTGTGAACTATTTGTTTTACTGCGGTATGCAGTGGTTGGTCTTCGGACTTTTGAGAGTAGGATTAGAGGTTGGGTATGCTTGAGAAAACTAGTGTTTGGAGTGTTGCTAGGGTTTTAGCCCTAGCTTGTACGAATGAGTACCTACTAAGGACAATGGATTCCTTAGTAGCAGTTCAAATGATATATGAATTAAAAGCTATAACTGAAATAAAAACTAAATCTAAACATTCATGAAGCAAAACAGTAGAAAGTAAATAACATGAAACAAAAACAGTAAATAGTAAATAATGATCTTTATTGATGTTACCTCCAATGTGGAGGTTGGTGAAGTCCATCGCGCTGGTCCGATGTCGGTGGCTCCGAGCTTCAAGCTGCTTCTTCTCTTTCTCCAATGGTGGAAATGGGCCAAAAGGGGCTCTCACCGTGAAAGTAGCTTCAATGGTGAGCTAGGGTTTCACGAGCAATTTTGGCAGAGGCAGGATACTTGTGATTGTGGATCTTGAATAAGGGGTCTCCATCACTTATTTATAATTGGAAACCATGCGGTTTTAGGGTTAGGGTTTCAGCTGTTTAGGGTTTCAGCTGTTTAGGGTTTTTTCCTCATTTTCCTCATTATTTTATATTTTTTATTCCTTTTTGCTTTTTTGGAGGAATTTTGGATATTTTTAGAGGAAAATAGGGTTTTATGGCCTTTTGGAGGCATTTTAAGCCTTTTGGAGGCTTTTTGCATGGTTTTATGGGTTTTTGATGGAAATATGGTAGAAAAATGGACAAATGAGCCATGTAATGGGGTAGATGAGGTAGTGAACCCTTTTTGGGTGATAACAGATTTCCCCCTGATGTGCGAGGGTAGGAGCTCATCGTATGGCCGATGGACATCATAAGTCATATTTGGTTTTCCTGGGGTGTGGAGAAGAGAAAGAACCAGCTGAAGTCCAGAACACCGATCTCGAACCACCTGCAAGGACTGCAAAATACATAACCTCAATAATGGATGAGGAATCATCTGATCATCTGAACGAGGCGGGCATTCCCATGCTCGTATCAGGATATAGCATAGTAATAACAATGAGGTCCAAAATATGGGGACCTTAACATACACATGTCCTCAAATACTGAATGAGGAAGAATCTCAATAGATGGACGAGGCAGGCATTCCCATGCTCGTATCAAGATACATAAAAATCACTTGTGAGGCCCAAAATGAAGGACCTGTAGTAGATAATCACTGTGCATATCATGAGGGTCCGGAAGGGACACCAATCTGGAACATACTGCTGAGCTGACCATGTCTGAGCTGAAAAACTGATACACTGGAATGGCAGCAGTGCTACTGAATGTGGTTTTGAAGGAACTGATGCGCTGCTGGATCAGAATGACAAGAGTCACACTCGTAATGGTACACTGATATGGAACTGAACTAGGTACTCAAAGAAGCATAGAACTGAAAGGCTTCCGAATACAATCGCCAACGCAGCCCGGACATCCACGGGAACATATAACTGGGCATTCCGAAGTGACTCACCAATGTGCTAGAGTCGGGGGAAATCCAGGGTCTTCGACAAATCATGGACTGGATATGAATCCTGCGCGATTCTCAACGATGCGATCAATGTGCTGAAGTCGAACATGTGAGAAACAACCATTCGGAGAGGAAATAATGATTCCTCCCGAAATGGTCCGTAGGCACACACCACAGATGGTGATGTGTCCAAGGCGCAGGGACCTCTAGGTCTACCTTCTGGAATAAAGGAGTTGTCGTTGACAGAGGGAGACCTGCAACTATCAAGGCAATGATGTTTCCTTGACAAGAGCGCAAGGTGAAACACCGAACTGTGATAGTACTGATGGCAGGAGTGAAAAACTGGGGGGAATAACTGGGTACTGTCATGTGGATTTTACGATCCCACGATAGTACATGCTCGTGGTTGCTTTCAATTTTAAGGAGTCTGAAAGCAAATAAGAAGACTCTGAAATGATGAAATGGTACTGTCGTGTGGATTTTATGAGCCCATGACAGTTCATGCTCGTGGGTGCTTTCAATTTTAAGGAGTCTGAAAGCAAATAAGAAGACTCTGAATTGAGGGAATGGTCAGGCAAGGAGGAAGTGTTCGATGAAGGAACATGTATGATGACCAGAACTGAGGTTAGGGGGGAACACTGATGGGCCTCCTTGCGGGGTGGATGAATGGTGTCAAAATAATGAGACATTTGTAGTATGACAGGAGTGGATGGCTCATGTAAAATAATTGGATGACGACCGATGTGGCGCGCAAATCAATGCGGCAAGGTGTAGGGATGCACTGTTGTAAGTGAGAGCGAGAAATGATCTCAAGCATCATCACGAGCTCGGAAAAATGAATCCAGTGATATAAAAAGTGTTAAAAACGGAGAGCGGCCCAAGTGGCACACAAACTGAGGCAACTATCGGTGTCTAAAAAATGGGAAAAAAAGGATGTAGTCAAAAAGATGCAACGAGGTGACCATTGGGATGATCTCGTCGTGCTGATTCCAATGGTGGAAACGGTTCTGAAAATGGACTCCGTATGGGTCCAGAATGGTCAAGACCAGAACAAAGTCGACGGACTATAATAGTAAGTGGGCCCAACATGACACGTCATTTGTACTATTCGAGGTTGATTTGCGATCGGAGTGAACCAGAGCTTGCGTGTGATTTTTGGACGATCCGACCGGCGGATTCGATATTCGGGAGAGCCAGGTATTCCGTTAAACTTACACCTGTTTTGTTTTTTGGGTTGGGAGGGTTGGTGGTCCCCAGGGGACAGTGTTTGTACGGTCCACAGGGGTGGACCACGGGTTTAGTGGTCAAAACCGCGGTCTTCGACCGCGAGTTTTCACCAGGACAGCCGCGGTCAGAGACCGCGACTGTTCAGCTTGACAGCCGTGGTCTGGACTGCGACAGTGGGGCTTGACAGCCACGGTCTGGACCGCGACTGTTCGGCTTGACAGCCGCCATCGGGACCGCGACTGTTTGGCTTGACAGCCGTGGTCGGGACCGTGACTGTTTGGCTTGACATCCGCGGTCTGGACCGCGACTGTCGGGCTTGACAGCCGCTGTCAGGACCGCGACTGTTTGGCTTGACAGCCGCGGTCTGGACCGCGACTGTTCGTCTTGACAGCCGCGGTCTGGACTGTGACTGTTTGGGTTATGCATGGGTGGGTAGGTCTGTTATTTGGACATGAGCCTAATGAGACTTCTTTTGTGTGATTTGCAGGATGCCACGGGTGACATGGCGGGAGAGGGAGATGCCAGAGGACCTAGTGACTGCCATCCGAGAGGACCGTCGGGTGCGGTCCATGCTGGGGATTTTCGGACTGCTGAAGTTCGCGGAGATCCCGATGATACGGGCAGCAGGGTTACTGCTGAACCGCTTGATTGATTTTTGGGAGCCCGAGACACAGGCGTTTCGGGTGCAGGGAGAGAGGGTGGACCTCACCCTGATTGATGTTTATTTCTTGACGGGGTTACCTTGCCTGGGGAGGGTAGCAGATACCCAGCCGTGGGTTTCCGCGGATCTGGATATAGATGAATTGGCAGTGCGGTTTTGCAGGGAAGACATGAGGGTGCATAGGAATGCACTCCGGATTCAGGACTTACGGGAGCCAGCAGTACGTGCGATGGCGGCCTGTGTGGTACGGATTTTGGGATCCCAGGCACCTGAGAAGGTGTCCGGGGGTCAGATGCAGATCGTAGAGCAAGTACTGGCTGGGACTTACTTTGCGTGGGGCCAGATGTTCCTGACCTGCATGCAGCGACAGCTGACCGCAGCGAAGGAAGCTGGAAAGGGATTCTGTTTTGGTTCCTTTCTAGTTGCATTCTTCATGGAGAGGGTTCCCACACTGCGGCCGCGGGTACCGGTCAGAGAGGGAGGCTTGAGGGAGCCTCGGATGATACGGTGGGGAGAGATGATGCGTCGTCATGGCGGCGGGGATGTTGGGTGGTATTTTACTCAGGAGCTGTATATGCAGTGGCTCCAGCTACCATTGGCGCTGGAGGATTATCCCTACAGAGATATGGACTTCACAGGGGATCCAGATGTGCCACGGCCACCAGGATAGGCATGGGGTCCAGATGGTATGTATGATTTAATTGTATTGTCCAGTTTTTATATATGATATATAGTTGATATATGTGACTGACAACTGGGTGTTTGCAGATGTGGGTCCGAGGCCGCCGCCGGATCATGTGCTCCGTAGAGGGGTTGTGGCCATTCCAGCTTTGCCTGGGAGAGGAGTGGGTCGTCGCCCAGACCCTGAGGGGACACTGCAGGCCTTACGGGTGCTGTTAGAGAGGATATTGGAGGGAGTGACTAAACGGGGGTGGCGAGACCTAGATCCTGCTGTGATCCGGGATTGCTTGGAGGCGCCTCGCGACTTTAGAGCGATTGCGATCCGTGTAGCTCTATTGGCGGACCGGGCACGGGCTCAGGGGCCCGGGCGAGATGAGGACTTGCCGTTGGAGGGGCAGGGGGAGGATTCCGAGGCTACTGACACAGATAGTGATCCAGGGTATGATTCCCATTAGGGAGAGCAGGGGACTCTCCCCGATTTTTTGTAGCTACGGCTTATAGTATATGAGGCTTGATGGATGTATATGCATTTTTTGTATAGCTGAGTACAGGGGTACTTAGGACATGTATAGTCTTGTAACATGTATTTTTTGGATATGTATATATTGATGCACGTGGATGCACTTTTTGTTGTGATATTGGCTTGGTTGTACGCACATGGATGCGCTTTATGATGTTTGATGTGTTTGTTTTGCACATGGATGCAAGTAGTCTAGGGTTTTGGGCACGTGGATGCCCCCTGCGAATTTTATGTGATGTAGTATGATGTATGTGTGATTAGGCACGTGGATGCCCTGTGGATCTTTATGGTTTATGTGTATGGATGCCAATGTTGATGTAATGCAGTCTTTTTAGTTTTTAATATATATATGTGGATGAGATGCATGACGGAGGTGTTACATGGTATGATTGATATGCCAATCGAGGATATTATTGGCCATTTGATCTGCGACACTATTTTGAGCTCTTGGGACATGTGTGAATGTAATGGATTCAAACTGTCGGCTAAGTTGTTTTGTACGCAGGAATTTTCTAAATAGGCAAGGATCGCGCACCTGGTAGCAGTTGTTGATCTGGGAGACAAGGAGCTGGGATTCTAAGAACACATGGAGGTGACGTATGCCCATTTGGAGGGTAGCAGTCAGGAGACTGGTCATAGCATCATAATCCTCCTGGTTATTGGTAGCAGCGCCTATACAGGTTTCGTCAAGGTGAATCAGTTCGGTGGAAGGGGAATACAAGACCCATGCTGCAGAAGCCAGGTTGGGAGACCAGCGGCTTGCGCCATCAGCGAAGCCAATGTAATGAGGTGGAAAATGGTCCATCTGTGGGCATGCAACAAACGATGAATGTGAGATTATGGTAAAGAAGGTAAAAAACACAAAGGGAGCAAACTGTACAATGCGGACCAATGAGGTCGCGGTTCCAGTTATGGGTAAAAACGTTTAAGGTACAACCCATTCCGGGGGTTGCGTAAAGGTTGGCCGTCAGAGTTAGCTAACACGTATGCCCCCTTGCCGAGGCAAGTCTGCACAATGTAAGGGCCTTGCCACATGGATTCGAACTTTCCTTTACCTTTTTTGTCGTTGGCTTGGTCATAGGCGAGGACGAGGTCCCCCTCGTGGAAAGTTCGGGGGTGAACATGTTTTTCATAACTGGCTTGGGAGCGGATTTTGGCAGCCTCGATGTTCTGTAGGGTGGCACGACGATCTTCATCGGCTTGTTCGAGGGATAAAAGACGGTGCTCAAGGGGGGAGGTATCGGGTAGAAGCTCAACGGCGATGTGTAAGGCAGGTATCTGACACTCGATGGGGAGGATAGACTCTACACCGTGAACTAAATGAAACGGGGTAAAACCGGTGGCGGTTTTGGTGGAGGTACGGTAAGCCCATAAGGCAGGGAATAGCATATGGTGCCAACTGGACTTATGCCGATCAACAGTACGTTGGAGTATGGTTTTGAGGATTTTGTTAATATCTTCGACTTGACCATTCCCTTGAGGGTAGTAAGCCGAGGAAACCTGGTGTTGAAATTTGAGGAAGGTGGATAATTCGCACCAAACGGAATCTTCAAAGTGTGATCCATGGTCAGAGACTAACTGTTTAGGGACCCCGAATCGAGTGATGACATGGTTGAAAAAGAAATGGGCAGCAGTCTCAGCGGTGCAGTTGAAGGTGGGCATGGCTTCTGCCCATTTGGTGAAGTAATCGACGGCGACAACGATGTACTTATGGCCGTTCGCAGATGTGGGTCTACACTCCATGAAGTCGATGGCCCACTTACAAAAGGGACCAACGGTGACGACTGGGTGTAACGGAGCAGGTGGTGTCTTGGCTTTGGGGGCAAAAAGTTGGCAGTTATGGAAATGCTTGACCGCAGTGATGCAGTCAGTGAAAAGTGTAGGCCAGAAGTATTCGGCGCGGACGACCTTTTGGGCAGTGGCCATCCCTGAGAAATGGCCGCCGCAGGCACCGCTATGATAATCATTAAGGACCTGTTCAGCTTCCTCGTGTGTAAGGCAACGACGAAGAATCATGTCGATTCCTTGCCAATAAAGGACATCTCCGATGAGGAGGTAGCTAGAGGCTTGATGACGGATACAACGACGTTCATTACGAGTGACGGTGGGTCGGAACTTTTGCGTGCGCAGGTATAACAAGATATCACCGTACCACGGGTCTTCGGACGAGATGGTGAACAAGTGATTATCGGGTAACTCCTCGGAGATAGGTGGGGCCGGGATGAGGGAGGGGAGATCAGTGATGAGCTGGGCAAGCGCAAGGGCTTTAGAGCTCTTAGGTGTTCGGAATGTGAGGTCATATTCCTGGAGGATAATGACCCATTTAGCCACACGACCTTGCAGGAGACGCCGGTTTAAGAGATATACCATGGGGTTAGAATCGGCGACAACTGTGGTATGACTAAGTAAAATGTAGTGTCTCAATTTTTGGACGGAAAATACCACGGCTAAGGCTAGTCTCTCCTCATATGGGTAACGTAGGGGTGGGCCAGACAAGGTCTGGCTGACATAGTAAATGACATGTTCTTGGCGTGAGGTGTCTTCTTGAACCAAGACTCCGGACACAGCATATTCAGATGCCGAGATGTAGAGGATGAAGTCTTTAGAGAAATCCGGAGGGGAGATCAAGGGGGATTGTGTGAGAGCTTTCTAGAGGTCTTCGAATGCAGCTTCTGCTTGCGCATCCCAGACAAAGGGTACATGGGTACGGAGCAAGCACAAGAAACCATGGACGGTTGTGGCGTAATCAGGATCGAAGCGTCGAAGAAAATTGGATCGCCCTTGCAGACTTTGGAGTTGTCGGAGCGTTCGAGGAGAAGGAAGGTCTAAGATGGCTTGGAATTTCAGGGGATCAACAGTAATTCCTTTCTGGGAAATGATGAAACCTAATAATCGGCCTGCCGGAACGCAAAAGACACACTTGTGTGGGTTCAAGCGGATATGATATTTGCGACAACGCAGAAAAACTTGCCGAAGGTCATTAAGGTGGTCTGATCATTTTCGGGAACGAGGTGTAAGGTCATCAAGGTAGACGAGCAGGATATGGACCAAATCATGAAAACAATAGGTCATGGCCCGCTGGAATGTGGCACCAGCATTTTTTAGGCCGAAAGGCATGACGCGATAGGAAAAGGTGCCCCATGGGGTAGTAAAAGTTGTTTTGTACTGGTCTTCCTTTCGGATTTGGATCTGATTGTAGCCGGAAAAACCGTCCATGAACGAGAGGACTTCATGCCCCGCACACGCATCAATGAGCTGGTCAATGAATGGTGTGGGGAAATTGTCTTTGGGACAGGCATGGTTTAAGTCTCGGAAGTCAGTGCATACTCGGATGGTGCCTTGTTTCTTGTTGACAGGAACAGGGTTTGAAACCCAGGTGGTATAGGCAATAGGATAAATGAATCCTGCCGTGCGAAGCTTCTCAATCTCTGCTTTGACAGCTGGGAGTTTTGAGGGATGAATAGGACACTGTTTCTGACAAACGGGGGGTATGTCAGGCCATGTGTCAATGTGGTGCTCTATAATGGCAGGGTCAAGACCAGGCATTTCGGTATAGGACCAGGAAAAGACATCACGGAATTCTTTGAAGAGTGTTTTGTACTCCTCGATCTCGTGCTCAGTGCAAGATGCGCCTAAAGAGATGAGTTCGGGGGTGCCTCCGGGGGCAGCGATATCAATTTTGATGACAGGTGAGATGTTGGCCATGTTACCCTCTTCGAAGGCGCCGGGAGCAGGAATCGGGTCCTTGAACCAGTCAACCTTGGGGGGAAGGAAGTCTTTGGACTCGACTGTAAACTGGGTAGCAGTGTTAGAGGAAGATTCATCTGGGAGGAAGTAGGAACGATGGTGCATGTCATCCCAAGGATAATCTGGGGCAGTGAGAGCTTCGAGAATTTCTTCATCCGTACGGAATGTTTGGGTCGTCAAATCGATTGACGGGGGTGTAGTGATGGAAGAGATCATATATATGGTATTAATCTCTTCGAAAGAGGGAGAGTTTGGGGGGTGGATATCCACAATGGTGGGTGATGTCTTTTCAAGATCTAAATGGTTCATATCAAAAAGAATGGGATTGACCGTTCCGGAAGGGGGAGAGACCGGGAAATGGATTTCCTTAATGGTGAGGCGGGCCATCTCGAGATCCAGATTGTTTATCTCAAAGAGAGTGGTATTAACCTCTTCGGAAGGGGAAGAGACCGGAAAATGGATTTCCTCAATAATGAGTGGTGCTGTCTCAAGTTCCGGATTGTTCATATCAAAGAGAGCTAGCCTGTACTTGGGGATATCGGGACAGTGATGGGAGTAATGCCTGTAAACATCACATAAGGCACAGGAGTGGTTAGTGCGCAGGGATTTGTTGCAAGGCGTAGGGGTTGGATCTAGATGGACAACCGGGATGGTGGGGTCGTCGTCGAGCATTTGCATGTACTTATTTAATGCTGGTAACGGAGGACATAGGTGAGTCGCATGGCCCAACTCATCGCATAGCGCGCATTTGGGAGGAGCACGAAACACAGGGGGGTTTTTGGCTGTCTTAGCAGGTGGGACAGCAGTGTAAGGTTGGGGACCTCTGCCCCCAGTGGGTTTGGTAAGAGGAGGGGGAGGTTGTACAGAGGACGACGGGGTAGTGATACCAGGAGGTGGTTGACGAGTAGTGGCAATGGGCTGCACCGGTTGCAGGACGACATTTGGTGTCGGCGGGGGGACAGGAGGCGAAAGATACCAAACGGGTAGTCCTAAGGTTAACCCAGGAAGGCTAAGTGTAGCCATGACTGGGGCGCTTACTACTCCTGAGGGAGGGAAGAGGAAAGGAATGGTATGGATGGGTGTAGCACCAATGTGACTCGGTACCAAAGGGGGTTGAGGCAACAAGGGCGGTTGACTGGTAGGAGTTCGCGTGATGTGGGACAGGGTACATAGATCGGATACTTTGGTGGTAGGAGACGGGGGTGGAATAGATGGGAAGGTCGAGGTCATTGGAGCATCTGAGTAAACTCTGGGACCTACTGAAGACACGAATGAGGTGGTGGCATCCGAAATATGTTGTTCAACCATGGGGAGTACGGGCTCTATAGAAGAAACGACTGTGTTGGTGGTACCCGATATAGGTTGTTCCACCATGGGGAGAACATTTTCGGGCGCCGCAGGGGCATTGGGATTGTGGTAAGTAAGTTGGTCAACCGTGACCACGCGTCCCTCATGGGGGAACATCATGATATGAAAAACGGTAGAAGCGACTGCCCGCATGGCATACATGTAGCTGCGGCCAAGTAAAAGGTTATAATAAAGCTGTGCATTGATAACCTCGATGTTGATTAGGACGGTTTTGCCAGCCAGCTGGAGGGGGACATTGGTCAATAGGCCTTATGGCTGAGCTGAACGGCCGTCATAGGCTCGCAACGCAGTAGAGGACTGCTGGAGAGGGGGGGATCCCATTTTCTGCCAGATGGAGGTGGGCATGACACATGTAGAGGCACCTTCATCAATAATGCATCGATGGACGACAAAATTCCGTATGGAGACAGAAACTTGGAATGATAAATTGGAAGGTAGGCGGGGTTCGGATTGGTCCAAATCAAATGCCATTAACTGTGAATCGTTCGAATCGATAGCTCCAATGGCTGAGAGTAAAGTCTTACACTGTGAAGGGCAGTTTTTTAAGACTTCTAATGCAGACATGGCTGCGGGGGATTGGGCTAAATCATCGACAATGCTGTAGTTAGATGCAGCCCGCGCATTGGGGTTGTTGTTGATACGACGAAGTGGAAAATAGGCTGTTTTGGGAGCTCCATCTAGTGGAGGTGGAGGTATACGTAACGCTTGATCAGTGGGATGAGTGTTAGCGGGGTTATTGGTAGGAGGGGATTCCGGGGTGGAGCCATATTGGTTCCGTCGAGTCTGGAGGTTGACCTCATCGGAGGACATCATCAACAGATGGTGGGTACCTGAGTCAAATATGGGTTGATCAGGAGCTGCGTAAGTGATTTGTTGGATGGGCGCATTAGCTGGAGGTGGAGCCAATGGTTCAGTGTTCACTAAGCCTTGGTTTGGTAAGGGGTTTTGTAGCACCAAAGGTGGCTGCTGAGGTTGTGGGGGATTGGGTGGTGCTTGAGGAGCCGCCTGTCCTGGGCGTAGTCTATCAGCAGCCAAAAGTTGTTGAACTCGCTCCATAAGTGGACAAAAATGTGTGTAGTGGCCATAGACCCTGCAAACAGAACAAGGATAGTTTGTTCGTAAATTAGGGTTTTTAGCCTGTTTGGGCGGGCGATCAGGGTTTTGGTTGGTAGGGGCCGCGTTATGGTTAGCGGGGGGATTAGGGTGTTGACCAGCTTGCTCGGTCTGTTGGTTGTTCCCACGGTTGCGGCCTCTTCCTCGGTTTTGTTGGCCCTGGTTGCGTTGGTTGTTCTGGTTTAGCGACGGGTTTTCTTGGGCGTAAACCTACCCTTGGGTAGTAGGTGGATTCCGAGTCTGCGCAGGTGCGGGAGTGGGCTGCGGCGGATAATATGGAGGTGGAGACTGTACTAGTGCAGCTACTTGAGGGGGTTGTTGATAGTGCTGTGGAGCGGTTTGTGGGTTTGCCGCAGGGGTTGGCTGTGGCTGATAATAATGAGGTTGAGCTAGTGGTGGCGCAAGCGTTGGTGCAGCCTGCTGATGATAGTAGGGCTGAGGTGCGATCGGGGGGGCGTAAGCAGAAGTCATATTGCCGAAACACTGAGGTGGACAGGAGGGTCCATGGGAATGGTGTTGATGTGGCATTTGAGCATACGAGTTGGTTGCTCCGGACTGTGATGTAGCCCATGAAGGTTCAGGGCCAGGGGGAGGACGGGATATGGAAAATGGCTGAGGCTGCGAGGAGAGACGACCAATGATGCCGTTGGCAGCGTGGGATGCCCCCGGCGCATCATGCTGGGAGGGATCGCCGCGAGGGGCGTCTGGTATGATGGTATAAAGATAACCCGAATGGGCGTAAATGAGATTGAACTGCTGGGCTTTAAGGATAGCCTCTTCCTCCGACTGGGGTCTTTCGGCTGCCACATCCTTAGCAATGAGCGGAAGGAGGGATTTGAGGAACCAATCGAGGAAGATCCGGTCATCTAACTTGATTTTGCATAGGCTACGGCGTCGCCGCCATTCGTGAATGTGGTCAGTGATATGGGTAGCCGTGTTCTGCTGGCAAGATAGGAGGATCTCCACGCCCGCGTCATAGCGGACATGTAACTGGAAGAACTGTAGGAAGGTCGAGGCCAGGGACATAAAGGTGGCATGGGTTCCATGGGGCAGCTCGATATACCATTTGGCAGCAGAGCCAGTGAAAGTGCGCTGTAATAAACGGAGGCGAATGGGGTCGTCTACTATGGAATTTGAGGAACACCATAGATGGAAGGACATGATATGGTTTTGTGGGTCCTCACCTGCCTTAACCTCGAACTTAGGGATGTCAGAGGGGAGCTTGGTAGGCATGGGGGGCCATGCAGGGTTGTGTCGGATGGGGTCGTTGGTTAATCTAGCTAGGTCAGGTAGGTTGAGGCTAGCCATGTATGGAAAACTGGACGGAGGGTGTGACACGGAGGTGGGTTGGATCACGTTGGGGCCCATGCCCCCAAGTGGAGGGGTGATGTGAGGGATGTTGCCCCCAAATGGGGGAACTAAGTTGGTGGAGGTCGGACCTACCCCACCAATGGTGGTATGAGTCACTAATGGAGTGGGGATAGGTATTCCCGCTGCGGGAATCGGTATTGTGAGGGGAACAGTAGAGGGGCCTCCCGTGGAGGGCATACCCATGATAGGTGTGATAACTGGTGTAGTGGTGGATGTGCCACCAACAGTCCCTCCCATGAAGGGAGTGGGATTCATGCCAGCCATGGGGCTAGTAGGGGCGGTGTTAAGCATGTTCTCGGATTCAGGCTCTGAGTCTGAGGTAAAAAAAGGGGTGTCAAAATCTGGTGACGGATTCCTATGCCACTGACGAGTGGAGTCAAGTGACAAGGCTCGAGATCTACGATGAGTGGTATCAATTGATCCGTGCTGTGGGGGTTCGCCTCTGAGGCGCCGAGAATGTTTCGGGGAAGCAATGGTGATAAATGATGTCAAATCTTTGTGAGTTGAGGTAACTACAAAAAGGCTCAAAAAACCCTA
The DNA here is from genome assembly GCA_001517045.1 of Pseudotsuga menziesii. Classification (NCBI taxonomy): domain Eukaryota; kingdom Viridiplantae; phylum Streptophyta; class Pinopsida; order Pinales; family Pinaceae; genus Pseudotsuga; species Pseudotsuga menziesii. The sequence goes on from LPNX011039478.1 coordinate 45,313, forward strand.
ATGCAACCGAGTGTGCAGAAGGAGAGCTCAAAAAATAGGGCACTCGGGCCAACAAGCAACTCAAAACTCCCACTGTAACAGCTGTGCTACAAATAGGCGGAGTGTCAAAAAAAATGGTCAGAATACCAACAAGCAATAGGTTTGCTAAAAATAGAAAACGGTGGACTCACTAGACCAAAAGGAGGTAAGGGAGCATGCAAACACCTAACTAGTAGTATTATGACCCAACTAAGTATATCCTCTGCAAGGTGATGAAATCCAAGTCAGACAATATAAATAGGAAAGTCAAATGGCTAAAGTATCCCCCTACCGGGAGGAACACCAGGTACTCAAACCTAGAAGTATGGCAACTAAGATACCCCGTTCATGACACGTCCAGAAAGGTAAATCTGCCGCTTGGTTCTTTAACCGCAATATTCCTTATACAGGGATATTCCGAGAACTGCGAAAGGTAGCCCTTCAGTTACTGAATGGAGTTCGGTATTCCACTCAGACCTCCAGAACCAATCTCACGACTTCAACCCTCCTAAGGGAGAGGCCTTCTGATAATTTGGTTGTGACCGTGTCAAAAAATACTAGGGGATTTTGGTTCCCTAAAGGACAACAACTATGTCTCAAGTGTAAATAACCAAGGGGTGTTATTGGAAGCCTATCCCCTTGATCCTACCTAACTACAAAAATTCTTTTGTGTTCCCCAAGTGGGGTTAGAATGTTGGTCGAGTTAAGTATTTTTTAAGTCTCACTTGTTTTAGGTGACAGATTGTGTGCTGGTGAGGTTATGAACCCAAAAGAGAAGTGCCAGGGCAACTTCTGAAATAACAATATAATTGAATGAAACAATTTATACCATGCAAAATTTATCTGAATAAACAATGCTGAAATAATGCTGAATAAACAATGATAAAAAAAATTTATTTTTATTTATTTATTTATTTTTTAAAACGATTCTGTAAACATGGGACAGAAAGGCTGTAGGGCTGCAGGTGGGACAGATGGCTGTGCAAGTGCAGGAAATATGGAAGCAAAGTGACTGGGTTCCGGCACGGCAACAAGTGCAAAAACCAAATCGCGGATCGCGGGTATGGGGTGAAATCGCGCGGTCGGACCGCGGGTATGAAGGCAACAGTCACGCGCAGGTCACAGGTTTTTTGGCTAACATCGGCAGTCGGACCGCGGGTATGAAGGCAACAGTCACGCACAGGTCGCAGGTTTTTTGGCTAACAGCGGCGGTCGGACCGCGGTATGAAGTCAACAGTAGCGCTCAGGTCGCAGGTTTTTTGGCTAACAGCGGCGGTCGGACCGCGGGTATGAAGGCAACAGTCGCGCGCAGGTCGCAGGTTTTTTGGCTAACAGCGGCGGTCGGACCGCGGGTATGAAGGCAACAGTCGCGCGCAGGTCGCAGGTTTTTTGGCTAACAGCGGCGGTCGGACCGCGGGTATGAAGGCAACAGTCGCGCTCAGGTCGCAGGTTTTTTGGCTAACAGCGGCGGTCGGACCGCGGGTATGAAGTAAACAGGTGCGGTCGGGCCGCGGCTATGGGCTGAAAAGGCGCGGTCGGGTCGCGACTGTGGAAAGAAAAATAGCGATGTACGGAGGCCGAAAACGACAGCCGAAAGTACAAAACGGAAAACGACAAGTAAAAATTAAAAAAAACCCAGCAGAGTCACCAAAACTGTTGCTAGGGTTTTAGCCCTAGCTTGTACGAATGAGTACCTACTAAGGACAATGGATTCCTTAGTAGCAGTTCAAATGATATATGAATTAAAAGCTATAACTAAAATAAAAACTAAATCTAAACATTCATGAAGCAAAATAGTAGAAAGTAAATAACATGAAACAAAAACAGTAAATAGTAAATAATGATCTTTATTGATGTTACCTCCAATGTGGAGGTTGGTGAAGTCCGTCGCGCTGGTCCGATGTCGGTGGCTCCGAGCTTCAAGCTGCTTCTTCTCTTTCTCCAATGGTGGAAATGGGCCAAAAGGGGCTCTCACGGTGAAAGTAGCTTCAATGGTGAGCTAGGGTTTCACGAGCAATTTTGGCAGAGGCAGGATACTTGTGATTGTGGATCTTGAATAAGGGGTCTCCATCACTTATTTATAATTGGAAACCATGTGGTTTTAGGGTTAGGGTTTCAGCTGTTTAGGGTTTCAGCTGTTTAGGGTTTTTTCCTCATTTTCCTCATTATTTTATATTTTTTATTCCTTTTTGCTTTTTTGGAGGAATTTTGGATATTTTTAGAGGAAAAGAGGGTTTTATGGCCTTTTGGAGGCATTTTAAGCCTTTTGGAGGCTTTTTGCATGGTTTTATGGGTTTTTGATGGAAATATGGTAGGAAAATGGACAAATGAGCCATGTAATGGGGTAGATGAGGTAGTGAACCCTTTTTGGGTGATAACATGGAGCCACTCAGATAGAGTTAAATTGTTGGCTTTCTTCTCCACAACCCTTGAAGAGTATTGGAAGGGGAAGTCAGGGCCCAAGGGACTGTGAAGCAGAGAAAGGAATCATTCCTGTTGTTGGGTGTGTGGATGTCTTAAATGTCAGGGTCAACTCTGGTGTAGGCATCCTTATCTCTCCATTGATACCACCAGCTTATCATTTAGCCTTTCCTATCTCCTTGATGGCCTGATAAACCCTACTGTGTGGGCTTGGCTGATTTGTGTACTTTGGCTATGTGTAAGCCTGCTATGACCCTTATTCCTTAAGGAATCATGACCGGCTCAGGGGTGGAATCATTGTTGAGAGATTGATGAGCATGCTAGCCTATGGTTGGGTGGAACATTGCAGTGACGTAGCTGGTTGCGGGACTAATTCCTTTTAAGATGAGTATTCTTGACTATTTCGTCTCTGCATTTATATTTAGTGATTAATGAATATGATGAAAATGTGGTATGATTTAATGAATGTATGTTTTCTTCTGCTATGTTTATGAAGGATTATGCATCTTAGTATGTTTTATGTTTTTAAGCTTTATATTTCAGCATTATATGCTTGTTCATGTTCATGAGGCTATCTGCTTGTATGTCTGGTGATAGTAGCGTCCTCTTCGCTGGGTTGAGGGTTGGGGATGTTACAGTGTGGTATCAGAGCTAAAGGTTGTAGCATGGGCCTGAATGAGCTGTGAATATGCAGTGACAGAGCTTATGTTGCAACATTTGGGCCTCAGAGGGCCATGAAAGATTAGCTGGCAGAGGCAGGTTTCCCTCTGCCCAGCAGAAATTAGAAAAAGGTTCCAAAAAATTCCGGTTGAAAAATTCTCCAAGTGCCAAACTCGTCGGATCATCAGAGGACTGAGTGGGAACATCCTCCAATACATCGGAATGCTTAGTCGGAAGACCACCCAACGAGGGACCGGTGGAAGGAAATTTATGAAATTTTCTAAGTGTAATACTCTCGGCTCATTGGAGGACTTAGTGGGAATCCCACCCGATGCAGTGGATAGATTACTTTGAAGAACCTCCGATGCAGACCCAGGAAAAAGCAAAATTAGTTAGCTAGATCGATGACATTTAGTTGATTTAATCGTCGATGATTAGATGATGGGAGTGATGAAACTATGGCTCCGTATGGCCAAGGGTTACCAAAACATCGACAAGAATTAAAGGATGAATCAGCCGACGCAAGAAAAGTTTCAAAATTTTTCCTAAGTGTTGAAAAACCATCGACGATCAACGCCACTAAGATGAAGGGATCATCGATGACACGTCGACAGAAGTTAGTAGATTGATCGACGATGATTAGTTGATTGCATCGCCAATTCTTAGATGATTAGTTGATTGCATCACCAATTCTTAGATGATTTTGTGTCCACTGTTGCGGCTGGCTAGAGGACTATCCCTCCAACGGATAGAGTCTTCAACCGTCGGTGCCGCAGAGGAAAATTGCTCCGACAGTCGATGCGGTGGGAAAAGTTGTTGTTTGAGCCACAGACACATTGGAGGAGAATAGGAGATGGGATCACTTATAGACAGATGAAGAAGGTGCTGATGATGCAACAACGAAAGATAATATGAAGAAGACAGAACCGAAGGCTTGAAAGTTAGTGGATGAAACTACCGATGAATGTTGTCAAAACAATTTAGTCATTGGGGTTCCACAGCTGAGGCTGTCAGTTGAACTATCGTTCCAATGACTAGTAGTTTTGATCACCGATACGGTGGAAAATATTAAGGGATCAGGCCACTGATGAAAGACATCGGGGAAGTTTAGTCAATTGGGAGTTCGCCATTGCGGCTACCTAGAAGACTAACTGCCCGACGCCGCAGCTGTTAGTGCTTCCAATCGTCGATCGAAATCTTGCAGCTGTTATTCATTTCGACCACCAGCAGAGTTATGGTCATAGAAACTCCTATTAGTTTGTTGGCCGCCATTGCGGAAGCATAGACAACTAGCCACCCGATGCTCAGAGAATTTGACCGCTGATACATCAGTTAGTCAATTTTCTCGCAGATGAAGTTCAGAATAGTAAACCACTGTAGGATGATATGGCGGAAGGAAATAGAGAAACAACCCGTCAATACATCAAAGAAAATTAGAAGTTCTAGTCTCTGAAACATCGGAAGGTTAATGAGAAAAGGACTCCACGAATAGTCCTTGGCATCGTCGATGCCCTCTGGAAGGCTTACTTCGAAAAAATATAGTTGAGGAAACCGTCGATACAGTGGAAACTTATATTTGATAGGGTCGTCGATGTGTGCCAGAGAAATGTAGTCATCTTGGTCGCTAAAGGGTCGAAAGACTAGTCCACTAAGGATCCGAAACGTTGGAAACTTAGTTGGGAAGGGACCTAATAGGGAGAAAGAGAATTGGGTTTTCCAGTGGAATTTTTAGTAGTTCCAGCTAGTGTTCCAGTAGGCTTTGTAGTGAATTTTCTCATTGCATTTTTCAGCAGTTTCAGGACTGAAAAGGAAGAAAAACCTAGGTGACTGAAGTTAGCATTCCCGACCAAAATACAATTGTATGTTTTGCCATCATTCTAGAAGTGGTGTGGTTTTCACACCCGAGGTCAGAATGAAGCATGTGGATAGGCGTTGGAAAGCTTATCCAGTAGGGAAAAAGGGAGAGTCACCAGAATCTAAGTGTGGAGCAGCAAAGTTCCAGTGATTTCTTGAAAGAGAAATGTGCTGTTGTCAATATGGACAAATCCGGGAATTGCATGCCTAGAGGTAGCAAGACCATGCAACAATCCAGCTGTTGTGTGGAATAGGAGTTCCATGCAAGGATGAGGGACTTGAAAAGGGAAATTTTCTTAAACCTTGTCTTGTTAATTATGATTAAAATTTTTATACATGAAATATATGAGGATATGCCTTGCATGCATGAGATATTACATGTTGGTAAGAATAGTGAGAATTATACATTTATAATGAGCCACCAATGATAGTTATTGCGTTGGTGTTGGCATTAGTGGAAAAACCAACAACAAATGGACATGGCTGAATGTGTTGCTGATGCTGACGAATGTGACTAGAAACCCTATCGAGAAAGGGATAAGGCAACAAGTCCAGAATAACAAGTTGGTGAGCAAATTCTGCAATCTCCTGCAAAGGACCAACCGAAATGGTAATGTCAAGGGTGTAAGCAGGACCCATGAAGGTAAGAGTTTAATTATGACAATTGCATGGAGTGGTAAAAGCAAGAGGTCTCATACCTTGTGGGTATTTGAATTTTATACTGCATTCATAGATAAATGTGTCATGCCTGTATTATGTTGTTATGAGCTTAGTAGCCCAAGGAAAGTAAGCACTGATGATCTTGATTGTAGTCATGCCTCCTATATGTAGTAGTCATGGTTAGGCCATGCACGGTATGTTTGAATGCATAGTATTATTGAATCAATGCAAGGTAGCATTGAGTGTATGTGCATTAAAAGATTTTATAAATCTTGTAGTTATTCATTGAATGGATGCATATGAAGGGTGTGAGTAACTGATTACATAAGTATGGGTGCAAATGTTGTGATGCATTGCATGAATGCATTAAGATAGTGCATGTGATATTATGAATAACTAATGGCTGAAATGATGAATTGATGACAATTCTGGAACCATTTCAAGAGCTGTTATGAATGCAGGATAGTAAGTGCATGAAGAGGGTAGTCAAGATCAATTGGCTGCTGGAAATGCTCTATGGAAGAGTATGGTGGTACAAATGATACGCTTGTGAAGTAAGGAGTATCTAAACATTTCATTTAATTGCATAAATGATGTGACGGTATCGTGTAATTTAAAGTATAATAATGATTGCATCAAGTAAATGGGTTTTGGTAATATTGACGTGATTAACAGCTGGAAGTATTTGAATTTTATAAATTCTGAAAATACTTCAGTGATGGTTGCAGCAATGAAAAGGTTATATGCATCCAGACTTACCAAGTGTTTGTCTGATTGAAGTTCAGGTTTCAGGTGGATTGTTTAGAACATGTCAATGAGAGTAAGACCATGACAAATGTAGGAATATACCATGTGAAAGAGCCAAACCTTATGAGAAGAGTCTCATAGCTATGAAAATAGTTTGTATGCATAATGAGCTGTTAAATTTGAATTTGGGAATTTTGGATTTGAGAAATTGCTGACAACTACTAATCACTATTGGCTTGCATAAAGATTGTGTCAGGAGGACGCATTGTAAGTGGGTATTCATGTTATACTAGTAAGCATGAAATTATAATGGGCATAGTGGCGCTACTTACAAGAGACCCACAATTGAGAATCACCTCATTGCCAAGCAAATCAATTTTTGTAGTAAAGGGACTTGCAAATTCTCATTGAATTTAATTACTAATGTTATTGCTTGGTTATGGAACAATAAAATTTGGATTGTATTATTAGATAATGATGGACTATTTCGCTATTTGATGAATGTGCCATGGGTACACACTGCAAGAAGATCATGTGTGATGGCTTGTAGGAGCCAAACTTCATGGGAAGGTTTTCCCTTATCTTGGAAATTGGTTTTGTGTGAAACTCCATTGGACATTTTGGAAATGTCTCATCTGCACTACATGTTTGGTAAACAACATGAGTAACATGGTATGGACTATGTCGGTAAGACATGTGTGAATATGAAATATAAAGAGGAGTTGGGATGGCAAACCAAGGGACTGTCAACTCAGAGAAGGGAACCCCCATTCCTCCTTAGCGAAAGAATAAAGCCTCGGCAAATGGATAAGTGTTATGTGACCCTAGCTAAGAAAATGCATGTCAAATTGTTAAATTCAATATATAGAGCATGTTTTGATTTTATTTCCATTATGGTAGATTGCTTGAGTATGAATAAGGCCTACATGGCACACATTAGAAAGGGGTGTACACTTTCCTGATGTCAGATCATGGAAGGGTTTTTCAATATTGATTACACCCTAGGGAGTGGACGCACTCCTAGTGTCTCAATATTTGATGGTGAATGATGTGAAATATGAATTCAGTTTTAGAGCAATAATGTTGATGAGTTGCTTATATTGATTGTTTTGTCAGGATAAACAGATGTAGCCTGGTGTTGTACACTAGGTGGATAATGGCTTGGGATCATCCTACCTTCTACTAAAGAGCACAGAGAATGGAGTGGTTTCTTGTGTTGTATGGGGTAGTGGAAGTAGAGCTCATTGCTGGAAATGAAACTTGGAATTGGTTGTTTATTGTTGATATAAGTACATGTGTTATTTGTTGATGGCCTGATAAACCCAACGGTAGTGGTTTGGCTGATGATTGGTTGTTGATATAAGTGCAGGTGATTTGTTAACGGTCTGATAAACCCAAATGAAGGTTGGATTGACTGTGTAATTATTTGATGTTGTGGAAATTGGGGAAATGTTACAGTGTTGGCTTGAATACCTGTAGTCTAATAAACCCAACTAATAGCTTGCTTGGTTGAGTAGCCTGATAAACCTAGTAGTGTATTGGCTTAATTTCCTATGGCCTGATAAACCCAATTGTGTATTGGCTTGGCTGAACGATATGATAAACCCAACTGTAGGATGGCTTGACTATGCTTGATATGTATAAAAGGATGTTGTGAAGCAGCCTGCGTGCTGACCTGACATCCAAGTCCATAGGCGATCCCAAGGCTTACAAAGCGATGTAGGATCCTGTGGACCAGAGAGGAAACGAACAATGCAGATAAGTAGTGGATTATTTTGCAATATCTTGCTTATGAAAATACATGTGTATATGATTTGGTTATGATGTTTTAATCTCTTGTTTTAGAGATAAAAAACGATGAGAATAAACTAAACATGTGAATCTATTCAATGTTTGGATATAGGTATTGCTGGGAGCGAGGACTATGAGAGCATCCTAGGGATGCATGTGGACATGTGACTGTCTTGAAGAGCCCAGAATGAGTAGTAATGAAAAAGGTGCTAGTAATACTGTGAAGGTCCTGGCAGCCAAGACAAACCATGTGGGGAGGCTCCATGGTTGAGAGGTCTGAAATAGACCAGAGACACTAAGTGTCATGACCAAGAGGGATTGGTCCAGCATTCACGGTGAAGTGAAAGAGGCTGAGAGCATGAAAACCACAACGATGGTGTGGGTTCCAGGATGGAACAAAACAAAGAGGGGAAAAGCTCTTGTTGCTCTCTCTTGCCTTTTGATTATATGTATATATACTATGCATTGTGAAAACAAAAGATTGTTGAATGCATTTATGACTAAAAATAGAATGTGTATATTTGCTTAAAGAAAATTGTGAATGCTGGAATGGTTAATTCCCTACCCAAGAATGGACATGAATGATCTCATCTTCCCGTTGGGAAGGCATGAAAAATATGAAAGTCTCCTTCATGAGGTTTGGACTGTCATGCCAATTGGGCAATTAATTGACTGATATTAATGCCTATATGATGCTTGGTCTAACAAAATATTCAACGATGGATTTCACAGGTGAGAAAGGTGAAATCCAGTGGTGCACATTGATCATGGCAGTAGACCAAAAGTTGCTGGACTTGGTTGGAATTCTCCTTCAAATGATTTCCAAGACCCAAGAGAATCTTGGAGAGATGCTCAAGATATGGAAAAGGCAGAATGAGATGAACCACCATATTTTGGACTCTATTGGTTTGCAAAAGGAGGTAAAAATCCTTCTAGGGGCAATCAGTAAAGGCAAGGAAAGTGGATCAATGATGGGACATTCATCCAAGCGATCCATTAAGAAATGGTCTAGGCATGAAGACTCAAAGGAAATTGAGAAGGTAAAGATGAAGTAGCCAGTGAAATGTTGGAAATGTGGAGGACATCATTTATGCCGGGACTGCTCAATGAGGGAACATAAAGAGGGCAGTAGCCACAAATTTCCTTGATTTGGGGATGACCCGAAAGCTAAGAACCCGCAAGAGAAGCTCGGGGAAGCCGAGGGGCTTGGTCCTGAAAGTTCAAAGTAAATAACTGAACATGGGACAGATCTGCAAATTTTTTGAAATTTTGAATGTGCAAATGGTTATGCATTCCTATGTATTGGAACACTGAGGATGATGTTATTCCAAGGGGGAGGGTATTGTAATACCTCAGTTTTGACCCCATTTGCATTAAAAGGTACATGATGTATATTTTGTAATCAATCGTGGTGTGGAGCTAAAGGCAAAATCTCTGCCATCGATTTGGTTGTGTATGTTTTGGCAAGAGTGATCATTGCCGATGGTATATCGGGCTATCCAACACATTAGAGTTTTGGCATCATGTAAGTATGCACATTAATTAAATAAACCTACAACCATATACAATGGTGCAACGTTAAATGAAAAGGGTATGATTCCTAAGGTTAAGGGGGGGTTGTCTACCCATGGGGGCCATTGGGTGTTTTCCATGTGTCGAGGACCCACTAAAATTGTATTTTCTAATTAGTTGGGAGTAGTTATGGCTGGGGAGTGGTGGGTGGAAGGACTACCAGTATTTTCCCCATATACAATCCACCAACGAGCTCGTTCTTCCTCATGTGGAGGGAAGGGGAATGGTCACCACTCTCCCACTCTTCCACTCATGTTTCTGGGGGGTTTTGATCAGTCTCATGCAAGGAGGTCGATATCCTCACACGCACACCATTTGGGGGGGGGGGATTTTCTGATCGTTTGTTCATCCTCACACAGAGAATCGTTCTCTCTCACCTCCTTACACACATGAATTCTGTGTTGGTTTTCCTCACGTAGGGAGTGGGAGAAATCGTGGCTGTCACTTAGGAGTTTCAGGGGTAGGAGCCATTCACACTCGGGGTTGTGTGCCTGTGTGTGTTCCATACCGGTTTCACTATAGGTGGATGCCTCCTTGCCGATTATGGCTATGTAAGTTGCCGATTGTGGTCTGCGTCTATGTTTTCCCTTATCCATGCTAGGAGTTTTACTTCTTTCCCTTTGGCGGACTATGTAATGTTGCCATCATTTCATTGTGAGCTTGGGGTTGTTGTCTACCCTTGGTTTTGGGTTTCCATGTATGTAAGCACCTTTTTGGGTTGCTACTGAGTTGCTTTGGCCATGCTAGGGCCAAGAACAACTCTGAATCTTCTTGTGGACTTGAGCCGTGTTCATCCTTTTCGTTTGGGGTTGTCATTCTGTTGTCTTCATCTTCTTCATAGAGATGTGAACTATGTGTTTTACTGTAGTATACAATGGTTGGTCTTTATACTATTGAGATTAGGATTAGAGGCTAGGTATGCTTGAGAAAACTGGTGTTTGGAGCCACTCAGATAGATTTAGACTGCTGGATTTCTTCTCCACGACCCTTGAAGAGTATTGGAAGGGGAAGTTAGGGCCTCAGGGACTATGAAGCAAAGAAAGGACTGATTCCTGGTGTTGGGTGTCTGGATATCGTAGAGTTCAGGGTTAGCTCTGGTGTAGGCATCCTTAGTGCTCCATTGAGAGCACCAGCTTAGCATTTAGCCTTTCCTAGCTCCTTGGTGGCCTGATAAACCCTACTGTGTGGGCTTAACTAATTTGTGTACCTTGGCTATGTGTAAGCCTGCTATGACCCTTATTCCTTGAGGAATCATGCCCAGCTCGGGGGTAGCAGCATTGTTGAGAGATTGATGAGCATGCTGGCCTATGGTTGGGTGGAACGTTGCATCAACATAGCTGGTTGCAGGACAAATTCCTTTTAAGATGAGTATTCTTGACTATTCTGTCTCTACATTTATATTTACTGATTATTGAATATGATGAACATGTGGTATGCTTAAATGAATGCATATTTCCTTCCGCTATGTATATGAAGGATTATGCATCTTAGTATGTTTTATGTTTTAAAGCTTTATATTTTAGCATAATATGCATGTTCATGTTCATGGGGCTATTTGCCCGTATGTTTGGTGATAGTAGCATCCTCTTTGTTGGGTTGAGGGTTGGGGATGTTATAGTTGGCGTGAACTGGATCGGGGGGGGGGGGGACAACATTGGTATTAGTAGGAGGGATGACTACTACAGGTTTTGCTACAACTGCAACTTGTCCTAAACTAGTAATAATTCCACTAACATATGAAATAACTCATGCCAAGGGTTGCCCCCAAACATTAGAGTGTGCTAACATAACTTGATTTGTGGATTCCCCCCCAACCATGACTGGTATGGAAGGCCTAGTAATGGGGCTGTTGAGGCCTGGAAATTCACAGACAACAATAGAAAGGGATGATCCCTAGTCAACTTTCCCAACTAGCCGGTTGACTGTTTGGTATAGGGAATCCGTCCGATTTTGGGGTCCGACTACCATAGGTCAAACAACAAAACAAAGGTTTTACTGGTTGCGGCCCGGTCCACCGGAATTTTGTATTTTTGACTTAAGGATGATATGCAAGTATCTAAATAATCATGTAGGGTGGTGAAGGATGCAGGGAGTAGTCACAATGTGATGCGTAGGTTCTTACCTCTCGTCTTAGGTCCACCAGCATCTGAATCACACATGCAGCAATGAAATGAACTAACTATCTATCCATCTATCTATCTATATATCTATCCCCGAGGAGGCAAGTTACAATCTATGTATGAGTAATGTGGATATGCATGCATAATAAAAAAAGCAATTACAGATAGCTGACATTCCTTTTTACAAGGCATGAACAGTTAAAGATATTTCAACAACCAGATAGCTAATTGTTTTATGGACAGCATACATTACTCATGGTGGTCATTTCATAAAATAAATCAGAAATCATTCAAACAAAGACATAGGTCATAGAGTTAGAACGATCCCACGATTCATGGACACAATACTGAAAAACAAAATAGTTCATCTTTCAACCATCCACAGCATAACATTTGAAATCCCACCGATCTTTCTCCAACAGGCAAATAGTATATCTTTATTGCAAAGAGAAATAGTTCTTCTTACAATATTGCTCTACATGTTCAATCGGGAAAAAGTCCTTCTTCCCTTTACATCTCTTATATTTATACAAAAAGGTAAGACTGTTAGGTTGCCCAAAGTGACCTTTGGGCTTCCCAACCCCTCGTTTCCCAACGCTTCACTTTTCCTAATTGTTTTTTACAAAAGTGTTACATTATTACAAAATTGACCGGTCCTTTATGAGGAGGGTCCTGCTTGGGTATCTAAAAAAATTTTCCACGCCGAAGCCTCAGCAGCAATGCCTTCAAATGTGCAGGGCTCCAAGAACTGAATGTTGATTTCAAATTTTGCAGCTTGGTTCCTTATAGCCTTGATCCTTGCTGCACTTAAACAGAGTTTATCTTCAAGAAGCTGCACACTGATAGCCGGATGGCCCACTTCGCTCCTCAAAATTTGATCAACCAGGGCTCTAACTTGCCGTACTTTAGCTTCCTCTTCTTGGTACCTCTTCTGCAACAACTTCGCAAAGGAGTTGTGGTCTAGGAAAGCATCAAGCCTGCACTCGGATTTTGTCTGGCACTGGTTGTAGGTAACGAGAAGTCTTCTAAAAATCTCGGTGCATAATCCTTTTGTCTTCATGACGGCCTTCTTGAAATCTTCAGCAGTGTTAATAGCGAACTCCACCAGGTCATAATCCCTCTTGAGGGCTTGTTGGTCCTTTGATGGTAGCTCTGCTGGAGTTTCTTCATTATTCTCCAGCCTCCCTATTCTGGCAGCCAAGACTTCAAGAACTTCCTGGGATCTATCCATGAAGTAAGAGGAGGTCTCCATGATTTCCTCCAATTGACTATCTATCTGCAGTATTTTGCACCTTTCCTCCTCTATTGCAGTTTGCAGCTGCAACATCCTAGCTTTCTGTGCCAAGACATGCTCTTTGAATGGATGAAGGTTGAATTGTTGTTATTTTTCTTCCTCCAGAGCAATTGTTAGAGAGGAAATATACTCTTGATGTTTCTTTCCCTGCTCCTGGGAGTGCAGATCGCTGGCCTGCAGAATAATCTTTTGTTTCTCTTCTAGCTCTTCAACCTTTTGCAACAGCTGCTCCTTTTCCTTCTTCAGCTCCTGATATTCTTTCTGTACTTGCTCAAGGAATTATTGGGTGGTCTCCCCAACCTATCTCTCTTCATAGAGGGCCTGCAATTCAGCCTCAATAGTCTTCATCTCCTTCTGCATGTCTTCATACTTTCGCTTCAACCTGTTTCCTTCCTCTCTCTCTTTTCTCAAGGTGTCTTTCAGCTGAGCGGAGGATTTTTTGGACTGCTCTAAGTCAGTCATTACCTTATTCATGTTATCCTCTGAGGCATGAATCATCATAGCTCCAGCTCTTAAGGTGAATCTTGGGTCCCTATCCGTTCCCAACGCCACAGGTGTATTTGTGATCATCTTTCCGGGAAATCCTCCTGACTCAACTTTCCCCTCGGTTCTCTTTATTATTCTCTTCGTTTCCCTATCATAGTAAATGGTGTTGAATTCATGGAATATTTCTCCTTTCTTCTGCACAAAAGGGATTAGCCTGAGTGAGGGGACCACAGGTGTGCTGGCAGCAGGAATTTCTAGGTTTTCCATCTCCTGGGTCTTCCCTGTAGCCATATCAGTAGTTGACTGTTATGTTTCAGTTTGTGTTAGCTTCAACCTTTCTGCCTCCTACTTTTGTAGCTCCTCATCGAGATTTCTCTTCGCTTCTTCACCTGCTTTTCTAGCTGCTTCTTCTGCTCCTTTAGCTGCTTCCTAGGCTTCCTCAGCTGCTTCTTGGGCAGCTTTTCTTTTCTCTACCCCTTCACTGTGCAGCCACTCTGTAGCTTCCTATGCCAATATTTGGGCTTCCTCTTTTCTTTTCTTTGCTTCTTCCTCGGCCTTAGCCTGTTCATCCCCCTTTCCAACTTTGGTGGTGATTTTTTTCTTGAATCTTCTCTTCAGCATTGTCATGTTTGGGGCATTTCAGAAGACATATTCTTCCCTATCAAAATGGTGGGTATACTGAAAATGCACCTTGTTTTCTTTACAATGCTTAGTAACCTTCCCTTGGGATTCATTTCTGTGGTATGGCATCTCACCAAAATGGAACCTCTCCAGCTCTTCTACAAATTCAGCAGCTTGTTTCACTTTGGTGAATCTGTAGCTTCCTAGCTTGAGGGGCAGAGGGGGGTAGGAAGTCTTCTTATGTTCGAATAGAAAACTGCCTATTCCTTCTATGAACACTTGTCTGACTGCCTCCTTGGGGATAATATAATCAGTTGCATATTTGGGCAGCAGGGAAGGTGCTCTCGAACCTCCAAACATCCTGAAGTACATGCCATTTTCAGTCAAGTAGTAATCTGCGTACTCTTCTATCACTTGCATGGCCTCCTCTGACATACAGTCACACTCCTTGAGGAAAATGAGTGTGTATAGAGGCATAAGGAAATGTTCACAGATTTCTCTGTAATGGCTATGATACTTATGTGCCCACAATGGTTTGTAAGCAGCATAGATAGGCATTCTTTCCCTGTCCCAGATGCACCTAAGACCAGGGAAAGGCTGGTTGCATAATATACAGTCTATAAGTATTGAAATCATATAAAATTCAGACCTTTTTCGGGACTCTCCTCCCAAAGCTGAGGCTAAGCAAGTAGAGAGACTGTTTGAGACAAGGTTGGCCCAGTTGAAAATTGTCCCCTAGGTGGCAACATAAAAAATGATAGGTACCCATTCTAGTTTGAAGAGCCTACCATGAGCTCTTCCAAATATTCTGTTGAGCATCAAGGCTATGAATCTGTATGGAGCTCTTAAACTTGCAGTATCATAATCTCCCGTTACTCTGGTCCTGAAATGTTTTCTAGTCAACATCATTTTCTTCATGGTTTCTATCAAGTCCATTCTAATGCTGTTTAACCAGTCCTCAGATAAGAAGATTTGGGATTCCGGTAGGTGGTAGGCTAGCGCTACATATCCAGGACTGTATGCAGCATAGCCCTGTTTGTTAACATCTCCCAGAATCATGGTTGTGACATCTGCCGAGGCAGAACCCACCCAATGACTTCGGAACATGGGAACAGCTCTGGCGTGGTGGCTACCTTCATCAGTGCAGATCTTTCAGTGCAGATATATGGATTCTTCCTCCAATCCTATGTCAGGAACTTCTCTCCGGGTGATCAGTCTATAGATTTCACCCCACTGATATTCAGGTTCAATGCCTGAAATGCACATTGTATCTTCATATATATATTCTGTCTTAGTGATGAATTCCACTTCTGGCTCTTCCTCAGCCATTGGGGCCTTCTTCCTTTGTCTCTTGGACATTGTGATTTCTTCCTGCCATAAAATTGTAATATTAAGCCCTTTTGGCTGAGTAATCAAACTTGTATACATTATTGTGCAATTTTCCATTTCTCCTATACTTAGCATGATAACAATCGGACAATGAAGCCAATATATGCATGTATAACTGAGGGAGCCTAACTAACAGAAATTATTGCAACCAAATGTG
This sequence comes from Pseudotsuga menziesii, assembly GCA_001517045.1. NCBI lineage: Eukaryota > Viridiplantae > Streptophyta > Pinopsida > Pinales > Pinaceae > Pseudotsuga > Pseudotsuga menziesii. Next base: position 61,103 of record LPNX011039478.1, read on the forward strand.
TATTGTTTAGCGACTTAGTCTGTGTCTATCATGATGTAAACTAGCTTTGTGTAATAAAATGTGCATGCTACCATTACTTGCCAATATCAAACATTAACAATATAATCCTGCAGGAATGAAATCTACATAAGATTGAAGAAGGCTCATGCTGTTCGCGGGGAAAACATTCATATTAACACGACTAAAAACTTCCGCTCTCTACCAATGATTTTATTGTTTTGCTATGCGGGACAAGTAGGGGAAAGATCCATGATTTCAATAGCGTTCATGCCCATGTGATCTAGGTCAACAAACTAAAAAACCACGGTAGATCCTTTCAACCGTCTAGGGTTTCAGACGATTGTGCGTATAACGGCGTGGCAAAACAGCTATTTGAGGATGCGAGAAAAATTAAAGTCACAACGGCAATGGGAACCATCAGATACTACAAGAAAATCACACATAATCCCCCCCCCCTGCACAGTCATCACCACCTGGGGCAGCTTGGTGCAGACGGTGTAACGTCCGTATGCACCAAGCTCCCATTCACCATGCGCGGGAAGTTTGCAAACAAAAAGGCAGTGAGGGGAAAAAATACTCCATATGGGTCAAACGCCTCTACTGCGAACAGGAATAAATAGTCTCGTGACTAACGGGGTCAAGCTGATACAGCCATGGACAAAACTTAACCCAAAGAAAACAAATCATCAAACATTCAAACAAAAAGGAAAATGAAACCTACCTAGTAATGAAGTGTAACCGGCGTGTATGACGGGACAGAGACTGTCGGCTTCTATAGCTGCCACCTGGACATGGGTACACCGACAGTGGGTTTTGAACAAGCTCGGGAGGTCGACACCGCAGTGGGAGCAAATGATCACGAGAGTTCGAACGATAATGATAGAATAATCTAATGCACCCCGACCACCTATATACAAATGGTCGACATGTGCGATGGGAACAGTCTAATGGGAGCTAACTTTGAATCGAAAGAGAAAGCAAACTCTTCTCCGCAACGGCAGATGATCAAAACACCAAGCCTTCCTCCTTTATCATACGGATCGGATGGGGGACCGCTTTTGGGATGGAAGTTCAAAGCCAATTTCCTTCCGCAACGGCGGATGGCCCGAGCGTTAATCCATCCGCGACAACATGCATGGCAGGAGAAAAAAAGGATCGGACGTCGAAGCCAAAACTGATCAGAAGGAAAGTGGGAACTCGGCTGCAATGGCGGCTACCCAAAAGATATCAGCCTCGCCAACTAAGACCACAACGCGTCGGAAGAGTTAGCAATTTTCCTTCCGCAACGGTGGAGAAGGAAACGATGACAAGTTCCGATGTAAAGCTCACAGATAGACGAAACACAAAAGTAGCCGAGGTAAAGCAAAGAAATCGGCAAAGAAACTGAATTCACACTGAAAGTCCATCCGCAATGGTGGGTAAAGAAAGAGAAAATCCTTCCCATTTAACCAAGAAAACAACAGATTAAAACCAATGCATCGGACAGAAAATCGAAGTCACGACTTAACATTTTTTTGCAACGGCGGGAGCATCAACCAAATAATCTTCCAATTCAGTGTGGTGAAAACGCATTCAAAGGCAGCAATAGGGGAGGAATCAAATCAAGTAGTAAATCAATCCAAGCATTAGAAAAAACGCTCTGTAAATCATCAGATCGAAATAGGGAAGAAAATCAAACTAATCCAAAGCAAAGGAGGGTCCTAAATTTTTTTAGAATTTTGGGAAATTGTTGCAGCTGCAACAATTGGCAACTACCTGGTGAACCCCAGATTTTTGAATTAACTCCTCCCCAGTTCAAGACTGTCTGGACAAAACTGAAATCTTCCAGATGTTTGTATCCCTAAATTGGCCAACCAATGCATTTAAATTATTAAAAGAAGTCCATTCTAAAGGGGAATGGTAACATTAGCAATATTGGAAGTCCGAATAACTCTTTTGAAGCATGATAGATGAGGTTTATTTTACCTATCCTTAGGTAGCTTCAGGGTTGGACACCATAGGATTGTAATAGATAGTAAACAACATTATCCTTTTGTTCCTCATTCCCATGCCAATTGCACTTTTGTGCCATTTGAACTTTAGTTCTTGTGAGTCCTCCTTTTGTCTTTCTTTCTAAATTTTATTCAGGATCCTCTATCCCATAGTGCCCTTTTGTGTGAGAGAAGAATTAGCTTTTCATATCACGGACGGAGAGGAACTTTGGAAATTTTGAGATTCATGCTATTTTAAGCTTTGCTTTGATATGTATTGTTTATTTCAGGAGTTTTGAATCTTGATAGCTTTTAGCTCTTCTGAAATTATGGCATGGGATCATTTATATATGATATACTGTTTACCCTGCTTCCTTTCTGTGGGTCTTTTGCTATCACCCCCTTGGACATTTAAGATGTGAGGTAGATGGAGCCTCGAAATAGTATTCCATACCTCTTTTAATTCTGAGTTATTTACAGGGGTTAAGTAAGACTTCAATGAATGCATGGCCAGTCATGGATACTGCTACCAGAAGACATTCTTGTTTTAGAGCACAGTCCTCTGCTGAAAATTTCAGTTAACTAAGAACCCTGATGTTCCCATTGCAACCAAAAGTTTTCCTCTTTATTCAACCAACAACAGTAAAAGGAAATAGAAACAACTAATCAAAATAAAAAAACACCAAAGCATTAAAGAAAGAAAATCAATTTATTTATGTACAAAACCAAAGAAAAGAAAAAAAAAATTGCCCGCTCCTGAAAATCTTTAAATCTAGAGAGCTGAGGAGTGGGATGGATTTCAGACATGAATTATTTAACCATGGTCTAGCTTTGTTATCTTTGAGATTGAACACATGTCCTCTATCCTATAGTCATCCTTTTCATCCTGAGGGAATTGAAGAAGCTCAGGCTGAATGTTTATCATAGAACTGGATTTTCTTGAGGTATGATATCTTATCTTAAGCTCAGTCAAATAGTTTCGCAAGACAGAATTAGCAGACTCATTACCCTCCCCTAGCTTAGTGACAGTATGCTTCATGTAAGGCTCTCTCAGAATTTTAATATTATTAGGGGCACCCTTAATAGGTAACAATAAATGGGACCAATCTGAAGCAAAGTACCCTTTCAACCTGGCAGACCAATATCGGTTGAGGATAAGCCCATATCCACTTGGTATGTCAGCCACTGTAATGTCAGTAAATTGGCATATCTTGTTGTTCGCATAAAAATGAATGAGGACATTCTTCATCTCTCCCACTACGTTGACACATGTGCTATCTAATTGCGATACTTCACAACGTGTGGACTTTGGTTGCCCATTAATCTTATTGCAAATCTCAAGGGGCATAACATTTACTGCTGATCCAGAATCTACCAAGCATTTATGCACATTATGATTAAGCATTTCTAGGGTTATAAGGAAAGGCGGGGTATCATTCTTTTCTTTCCAACCAGGTTCTGTTTCTTCTTCTCTTGGTTGGTTCTGAGTGGGTATGTCGTCTTCAAGTTCTTTAGTTTCTTTAGTGCTTTCCTCATTAACACCTACCTGGTCTTCTACAAGTTTGACAGGTTCACTGATTGGTTTGGTTTCCTAGTTGAAAGGAGTGACTTCAGGTGTTTTTCCTTCAACATTCGCTTTTACCTGTCTCTTGGACTTCTCCTGCAAATTGTTAACCTCCGACATTATTGCATTGTCTTCAATTGTTAAACCCATTCCTTTTGTTGTTGTAGGTGTGCATTCAGGTTGAGGGGTATTCTCTTCAGTGTCAAACAACGAAAAACCATTCCATGAGCACATAGTATCATCATCTTGTTTTTCTATGATCTGTTTCTTCTTTCCCTCCTTGCCACTGTCCTTAGTCAATTGAGGGTCCAACAACTTATTCATCACCAATGTCATTGAATGTAACCATGGAGGACACTTCTTCTCAGAATGAGGTTGTTGGTGAAAAGTGCAGAAATTATCCCCCCCCCCCCCCCCACTTCTGTTATGTTTATTGATGCCAAATTTGGTGGAGGGACTTGCCATTGGTTATTATCCTCTCTTTTCGTATAGTAGGGCTCATGGGTTTTCTAAATGTCTCTTTCCTTTTCCATATCTATTATACGTTTTGACAATTTCTGAAGGGTTTTCATCATGCCCTGATAATCATGTGATTGATCCTCTTTAGGTTTAGAAAACAGTAAGGTTCTTCTGTTCGTAGTTTTCTCTCTAGGTGGATCAGGATAGTCTTCTACACTCTCCCTTTTAGCCTCCACCCTTTTGGCCTCTTCATAAGTCTCTACCAAGGTATTCTTGGCTTTCATATTGACAAACATGGCTAGATCAGGTCCTAGGGCTGAGGTGTAATACTCAATTGAGACTTTGTTTGAGGGTTTATCTGCTTCCGAGAAGTTCTTTAAATACATTGAAAACCTTTGAGTGAAACTATGTACCTTCTCATTCTTCTCTTTTCTTAACAGGCCAAGACCTTTCATCAATGAGGCATGTGTCTTTTGGGCTATGTATTTACTACGGAAGACCCTTTCGAATGTGTCCCAATTAGGAATGGAGTTTGTTGGTAAGCCGAAATACTAGGATGCTGCTGCTCCTTTCAAGGTGTGCGGGAATAGTCTACAGACCACATCTTCATATTCCCCAGCCTCTAGGCCTTCTAATGCTAGATAGAAGCTTTGCAGGTGGTCATCTACAACAGTCCTTTCCTCAAGGTCAAACTTAGGCAAGAGCTTGTCAAAGGCCTGAGGTAGGTTATGCAAAGGAGGTGTAATATTCAAAGGTGATCTAGCTCTCCATGCTAGTAAGGGGTTGGGTTGGTTCACAATCACACCAGCCATGAGTACAGGTATAGGACTCTATGGTAAGACACTGTCCTTTGGGTGACACTGAAAACCTATAAGTACCTGGGTCAGTTTGAAAGCTTCAAAACATCTGCTGGTAGGGTAGTTTCGGGAAATCAAGTTTCCACGGCCAGCCATGCACTGGCGGCCCTCCTTCTAGCGCCAGAACTGTTGAGGCCTGGAAATTCGCAGGCAACAATAGAAAGGGATTCTCCCCAGTCAACGTTCCCAACTAGCCCGTTGACTATTTGGTATAGGGAATCCGTCCAGTTTTGCGGTCCGGCTACCATAGGTCAAACAACAAAACAAAGGTTTTACCGGTTGATGCCCGGTCCACCGGAATTTTGTATTTTTGACTTAAGGATGATATGCAAGTATATAACTAATCATGCAGGGTGGTGAAGGATGTAGGGAGCAGTCACAATGTGATGCGCAGGTTCTTACCTCTCGTCTTAAGTCCACTAGCATCTGAATCACACATGCAGCGATGAAATGAACTAACTATCTATCCATCTATCTATCTATCTATCTATCTATCCCCAAGGAGCCAAGTTATAATCTATGTATGAGTAATGTGGATATGCATGCATAATAAAAAAAGCAATTATAGATAGCTGACATTCCTTTTTACAATGCATGAACAATTAAAGATATTTCAACAACCAGATAGCTAATTGTTTTATGGACAGCATACATTACTCATGGTGGTCATTTCATAAAATAAATTAGAAATCATTCAAACAAAGACATAGGTCATAGAGTTAGAACGATCTCATGATTCATGGACACAATACTAAAAAACAAAATAGTTCATCTCTCAACCATCCACAGCATAACATTTGAAATCCCATCGATCTTTCTCCAACAGGAAAACAGTATATTTTTATTGCAAAGAGAAATAGTTCTTCTTACAATATTGCTCTACATGTTCAACCGGGAAAAATTCCTTCTTCCCTTTCCATCTCTTATATTTATACAAAAAGGTAAGACTGTTAGGTTGCCCAAAGTGACCTTTGGGCTTCCCAACCCCTCGTTTCCCAACGCTTCACTTTTCCTAAATGTTTTTTACAAAAGTGTTACATTATTACAAAATTGAGCAGTCCTTTATGAGGAGGGTCCTGCTTGGGTATCTAAAAACTTTTTCCACTCCGAAGCCTTAGCAGCAATGCCTTCAAATGTGCAGGGCTCCAAGAACTGAATGTTGATTTCAAATTTTGCAGCTTGGTTCCTTATAGCCTCGATCCTGGCTGCACTTAAACGGAGTTGATCTTCAAGAAGCTGCACACTGATAGCCAGATGGCCCACTTCGCTCCTCAAAATATGATCATCCAAGGCTCTAACCTACCGTACTTTAGATTCCTCTTCCTAATACCTCTTATGGAACAACTCCACAAAGGATTTGTGGTTTGGGAAAGCATCAATCCTGCACTCAGCTTCTGTCTGGCACCGGTTGTAGGTAACGAGAAGTCTTCTGAAAAACTTGGCACATAATCCTTTTGTCCTCGTGACGGCCTTCTTGAAATCTTCAGTAGTGTTAATAGCGAACTCCACCAGGTCATAATCCCTCTTGAGGGCTTGTTGGTCCTTTGATGGTAGCTCTGCTGGAGTTTCTTCATTGTTCTCTAGCCTCCTTATTCTGGCAGCCAAGACTTTAAGAACTTACTGGGATCTATCCACGAAGTAAGAGGAGGTCTCCATAATTTCCTCCAATCAACTGTCTATCTGCAGTATTTTGCACCTTTCCTCCTCTATTACAGTTTGCAGCTGTAGCATGCTAGCTTTCTGTGCCAAGACATGCTCTTTGAATGGCTGAAGGTTGACTTATTGTTCTTTTTCTTCCTCCAGAGCAATTGTTAGAGAGGCAATATTCTCTTGATGTTTCTTTCCCTGCTCCTGGGAGTGCAGATCGCTGGCCTACAGAATAATCTTTTGTTGCTCTTCCAGCTCTTCAACCTTTTGCAGCAGCTACTCCTTTTCCTTCTTCAGCTCCTGATATTCTTTCTACACTTGCTCTAGGAATTCTTGGCTAGTCTCCCTAGCCTATCTCTCTTCATGGAGGGCCTTCAATTCAGCCTCAGCAGTGTTCATCTCCTTTTGCATGTCTTCATACTTTTGCTTCAACTTGTTTCCTTCCTCTCTCTCTTTTCTCAAGGTGTCTTTTAGCTGAGCGGAGGATTTTTTGGACTGCTCTAAGTCAGTCATTACCTTATTCATGTTATCCTCTGAGGCATGAATCATCGCAGCTCTAGCTCTAAAGGTGAATCTCGCGTCCCTATCCATTCCCAACGCCACAGGTGTATCTATGATCATCTTTCCGGGCAATCCTCCTGACTCAACTTTCCTCTTGGTTCTCTTTATTATTCTCTTCATTTCCCTATCATAGAAAACGATGTTGAAGTCAGGGATTTATTCTCCTTTATTCTGCACAAAAGGGATTAGTTTGAGTGAGGGGACCACAGGTGTGTTGGCAGTAGGCACTTCTAGGTTTTCCATCTCCTAGGTCTGCCCTGTAGCCATATCAGCAGCTGACTGTTCTGTTTCAGTTTGTGTCAGCTTCAACCTTTCTGCCTCCTTCTTTTGTAGATCCTCATCGAGCTTTCTCTTCGCTTCTTCAGGTGCTTTTCTAGCTGCTTCTTCTGCTCCTTTAGCTGCTTCTTGGGCTTCCTCAGCTGCTTCTTGGGAAGCTTTTCTTTTCCCTTCCCCTTCGTTGTGCAGCCACTCTGCAGCTTCCTGTGCCAATATTTGGGCTTCCTCTTTTCTTTTCTTTGCTTCTTCCTCAGCCTTAGCCTGTTCATCCCCATTTCCACCTTTGGTGGTGATCTTTTTCTTGAATCTCCTCTTCAGCATTGTCATGTTTGGGGAATTTTGGAAGACAGATTCTTCCCTATCAAAATGGTGGGTATACTCAAAATGCACCTTGTTTTCTTTACAATGCTCAGTAACCTTCCCTTGGGAGTCATTTCTGTGGTATGGCATCTCACCATAATGGAACCTCTCCAGCTCTTCTACAAATTCAGGAGCTTGTTTCACTTTGGTGAATCTGTAGCTTCCTAGCTTGAAGGGAAGAGGGGGGTAGGAAGTCTTCTTATGTTCGAACAGAAAATTGCCTTTTCCATTTGTGAACACTTGTCTGACTGCCTCCTTGTGGATAATATAATCAGTTGCGTATTTGGGCAGCAGGGAAGGTGCTGTCGCATTAGAGGAAATTTCAACTCAAAATGGGCCTTTTAACTTTTATTCAAATTCCATGTCATCATGTGTTAGCCAATGAAATTGATTTAAATTTGAAAGACCGTATAGGTCTTAAACACTTTTTTAATATAAATTTGGGGATAGGCATCATAAAAAAAACTACTTTTTTTGTTTGTATTTTTGACATATCTCCCTGTGCTTTTACTCAAATTTCGATTGGGAGAGCTTGTTGGATGCGGAATTTAATTCCACATCCAACAAGCTCTCCTGATCAAAGTTTGAGTAAAAACACAGGGAGATATGTCAAAAATACAAACAAAAAAGTAGTTTTTTTATTTTCTTCCTCCAAAATTAATAAATATTATTTTATTATTTTAACTATTATTTTATTAGTTCATTTTAGGAGGCCCATTTTGAGTTTAAATTTTCTCTAATGAACCTCCAAACATCCTAAAGTACATGCCATTTTTAGTCAAGTAGTAATCCGCATACTCTTCTATCACTTGCATGGCCTCCTCCGACATACAGTCACACTCCTTGAGGAAAATGAGTGTGTATAGAGGCATAAGGAAATGTTCACAGATTTCTCTGTAATGGTAATGATACTTATGTGCCCACAATGGTTTTTAAGCAGCATAGACATACATTCTTTCCCTGTCCCAGATGCACCTGAGACCAGGGAAAGGCTGGTTGCATAATATACAGTCTATAAGTATTGAACTCATATAAAATTCAGACCTTTTCTGGGACTCTCCTCCCAAGCCTGAGGCTAAGCAAGCAGAGAGACTATTTGAGACAAGTTTGGCCCAGTTGAAAATTGTCCCCTGGGTGGCAACATAAAAAATGATAGGTACCCATTCTAGTTTGAAGAGCCTGCCATGAGCTCTTCCAAATATTCTGTTGAGCATCAAGGCTATGAATCTGTATGGAGCTCTTAAACTTGCAGTATCATAATCTCCCGTTACTCTGGTCCTAAAATGTTTTCTAGTCAACATCATTTTCTTCATGGTTTCTATCAAGTCCATTCTAATGTTGTTTAACCAGTCCTCAGATAAGAATATTTGGGCTTCCGACAGGTGGTAGGCCAATGCTACATATCCAGGACTGTATGCAGCATAGCCCTGTTTGTTAACATCTCCCAGAATCATGGTTGTGACATCTGCCCGAGGCAGAACCCACCCAATGACTTCGGAACATGGGAACAGCTCTGGCCTGGTGGCTACCTTCATCAGTGCATATCTTTCAATGTTTTCATATATGGATTCTTCCTCCAATCCTATGTCAGGAACTTCTCTCCAGGTGATCAATCTATAGATTTCACCCCACTGATATTCAGGTTCAATGCGAGAAATGCACTTTGTATCTTCATATATATATTCTGTCTTAGTGATAACTTCCACTTCTGGCTCTTGCTCAGCCATTGGGGCCTTCTTCCTTTGTCTCTTGGACATTGTGATTTCTTCCTCCCATAAAATTGTAATATTAAGCCCTTTTCGCTGAGTAATCAAACTTGTATACATTATTGTGCAATGTGCCATTTCTCCTATACTTAGCATGATAACAATCAGACAATGAAGCCAATATATGCATGTATAACTGAGGGAGCCTAACTAACAGAAATTATTGCAACCAAATGTGTAGTGTTCAGCGACTTAGACTATGTCTATCATGATGGAAACTAGCTGTGTGCAATAAATTGTGCATGCTACCATTACTTGCCAATATCAAACATTAACAATATAATCCTGCAGGAATGAAATCTACATAAGATTGAAGAAGGCTCATGATGTTCGCAGGAAAAACATTCATATTAACATGACTAAAAACTTCCGCTCTCTGCCGGTGATTTTATCGTTTCGCTATGCGGGACAAGCAGGGGAAAGATCCGCAATTTCAATAGCGTTCATGCCCATGTGCTCCAGGTCAACAAACTAAAAAATCGTGGCAGATCCTTTCAACTGGCTAGGATTTCAGACAATTGTGCGCAGAACGGCGCGACAAAACAACTATTCGAGGATGCGGGAAAAATGAAAGTCACAACGGCAATGGGAACCATCAGATACTACAAGAAAAGAACACAGAACCCCCCCCCCCCCCCTGCACAATCATCACCACTTGGGGCAGCTTGGTGCAGACGGCGTAACGTCCGTCTGCACCAAGATCCCATTCACCATGCCCGGGGCTTTGCAAACAAAAAGGAAGTGAGGGGAAAAACTATTCCGTATGGGTCAAATGCATCTACCGCAAACAGGAATAAATAGTCTCGTGAGTAATGGGGTCAAGCTAATATGGCCGTGGAAAAAACTTAACCCAAATAAAACAAATCATCAAACGTTCAAATGGAAAGGCAAATGAAACCTACCTGGTAATGAAGTGTAACCGGTGTGTATGACGAGACAGAGATTGTCGGATTCTACAGCTGCCACTTGGACGCGGGTACACTGACAGTAGGGTATGAACAAGCTCGGGATGTCGACAGCGCAGCGTGAGCGAATGATCACGATAGTTTGAATGAAAACGATAGAATAATCTAATGCACCGGCACCCCCTATATACAAATGGTCGACACGTGCGATGGGAACAGTATAACGGGAGCCAACTTTGAATCGGAAGCGAAAGCGAACTCTTCTCCACAACGGCGGATGATAAAAACGCCAATCCTTCCACCTTTATCATACGGATCGGATGGCAGACCGCTTTTGGGACAGAAGTTGAAAGCCAACTTCCTTCCGCAACAGCAGACCGCTTGAGCGTTAATCCATCCTCGGCAACATGCATGGCGGGAGAAACAAAAGATCGGACGTCGGAGCCAAAAATGATCGGAAGGAAAGCGAGAAAGCGGCTGCAACGATGGCTACCCAAAATATATCAGCCTCGCCAACTAAGACCACAACATGTCGGAAGAGCGGACGATTACGGATCAGAAGAGTTAGCAGTTTTGCTTCCGCAACGGCGGAGAAGGAAACAATGACAAGTTTCGATGTAAAGCTCACAGATAGCCGAAACAAAAAAGTAGCCGAGGTAAAGCAAAGAAATCGGCAAAGAAACTTAAATCACACTGAAATTCCATCCGCAACAACGGGAAAAGAAAGAGCAAATCCTTCCGATTTAACCGAGAAAACAACAGACTAAAACCAATGCACCGGACAGAAAATCGAAGTCACGACTTAACATTTTTCCGCAATAGCGGGAGCATCAACCAAATAATCTTCTGATTCAGTGTGGTGAAAACGCATTCAAAGGAATCAATAGGGGAGGAATCAAATGAAGTAGTAAAGCAATCCAAACATTAGAAAAAACACTCTACAAATCATTAGATCGAAATAGGGAAGAAAATCAAACTAATCCAAAGCAAAGGAGGTTCCTAAATTTTTTTAGAATTTTGGGAAATTGTTGCAGCTGCAACAGGGGCCAAGATGTGAGACTACAGGATTTTCATTTGGACCTTGATTACCTTGAAATGGAACTTATTCACTAGGGCCTAACACTTGAGCTATTGAACGATATTCCTTAGGCCATGGGTTGCGAGAATTCTCACCATAGGTTGGATAACATTTAGGAGAAGGTTTAATTTCAGATAAAGGTTAAGGGTCTCTATTATGGGGTAAACAAGTTGACATAGTTTCATAATGAGACATAGGTGGAGGAATGATTATTTCTACTCTCCTGAAAAGTTACAAGGCCAATCGAGAGATGCATTAATTATTCTCTATTCCTCGTCTCCTAAAGGAGGGTTCCATGGTGAAGGTCTAATAACCCTGAATTTAGTAATAGCTTGGCCCATAGAATTCCTCCAAAAAGGAGCACCTGGTCCATAATCTGGTGGAGTAGGACTATCGACATGGCCTTCCAATGGTGAATGCATAGAAGCATCAGCTGCAAGAGGGATTTGAACCAAAGGATTTGTAAAAATAGTGAAATATTCTCTGGTTTCACTAGCTAAGGTAGTTCCTACAGGAACATTAGAAGAATTTGGTTGTTCCATGGTTACCCCTTCTTGTCCTTCCATGGTAGGAGGAGAGTCAGGAGGTAAACCCTGCAATCTACGAGATCGATGTCTCGCAAGTTACTCAGCCATGGTGGTGGCTGAAGTTACCTCATCTAGGTCAAGAAAAGGAGAAAAGAACACAAACAAAACCTACTCAAATCTAAAGGTCATAAGCAGACTCAAGTGATAGGAGGAGTTCATAATAGCCGGTCTCTCACCAGAATTGCCAAGTAGTTGCAACTTGTGATATACCTCAAGGGTACGTGCGTAGTAATCTCCCCAAATGATGTTTTTGGTGTATTTCTACACACAAGATGACCAAAGGGTTTTTGTCACATGGTTAGGGTATCCTAGTGGGGTATTTCGATATACACAAGGTACGTGGGAGCTCAAATCGGTAGTAGTGTTGTCTAATGCACAACCGTTCACAAGGGGCCTTCCAATATACAATCGAGTACGTGAAGTAACTTTCGATATAGCTCAAGGGTACGTGAATTGTCGTTCGATATACTGATGGTACGTGGAAGAACCATGCGAGTCCCGGGTTGTAGTGCAGACAAATAACAACAACTCCTACACTTTACGATGCCCGAACACGTCACTAACTTATCACTCAAATTTATATACAATTTTTAGAACTAAAGCTACCATTAATTTTATCTGGATGATTAGGTGAATGCTTGTGAAATGTTATCTCCAATGATGTAAATTAATCTAAATGTGAATGCACTTTTTAACTTCAATGAGAACTAACTAGGGTAAGGAAAAAACCTTTTTCTTTTCTTTTCAACAATATACCAAAAGAAAGTTGTTTTCAACAACAAAACAAGATCCAATAAATAATGCAAAGGAAATCCTTTCACTCAAAAAAAATCTTTCAAACAAACACTCTAAAGTTTTTGAAAATGTAAGAAAGAAGCCTCTAACGTGCATGGAAAACTAACTTCTTCTACAATGTCAAAAACACCTATTTTTCTGAATCAAACATGCAATATGGAAATGGAAATTTTCGCAAGAAAAAACAAGAGAAAAATGAAATGATTCTTTCTGTATTTTTCTAGAAAATATGAGGCACACAAAGCATTCTTTTTTTAAAAAGAAACTAATCTTCTAGGAAGAGGCTATAGGCTTTCTTTTCAAAAGAAATTTTTTAGACACTTCACTAAGAACCAAAACTGAACTATGTTTCCACTTTTGTTTATGACAATGTTATTAGATTTTTATAATTCAAGCTACCATTATGATATTAGGATCTTTAACTAAGAGAATAACATGCACAACAATAAAACACAAGCACAACACAAGAGAGAAGAGACACAAAGAATTTTCCTTGGGGAAACCATAAAGGAGAAAACCCCGCAACTTCCTCAGAGATAGAATCAACACCAAAGGTAAAACTAGAAAATAGTAAGATGATCTCCCAACAACAATAGTCTCTCTCTCTCACACTGAGAGAGCTTCTCCTCTCTCACTCACACTAGTACATGTGATCAATTTTGCCACGTTATTTTTCCACATTAGTTTTACTTTCGTGGAAAAATCAAGGGTAAATTATACATTTTTACAATTTTTTTAAGAAGCCCCGACTTTCGTCGCTGTATCCACGCTAGACCGTCGCTATAGCGACGACACCGTCTTTTGTTGACTTATAAAACGGTGAGGCGTCGATACAGCGATGGCCAAGAGATTAAGCGTGCTTATGTTTGATTTTTTTGTGATTTTTGTTCAGCGCGGGGGGGTTATGTTCATTTTTTTTGTGAATTTTGTATGCCATAACCGGCCATGGATGATCTTTCGATCCCGAAACAGCGTCTCTCATGGAGGAGTGACCAGGGGGTTTCCGTTGGCATTGGTAGTTGAGAATTTTGTGACAAAGGAGGTTCCATTTAACCCTGATTTCTTGAAGCATATGTTCCCAAAGATTGAATGGAAGGCTCTCCACGATGCAGCAAAGAAGATGGATGAGAATGATCTACAGTACTCCGTTAGGGAAATACATTGATAATCAGCTGAATAATGTGTGGTTTCAAGCCGAAGAGATTTTTATAGTGAATGGAACTCCAGAGGTCCGGGAACAGGTGTTTTGGATTCCCGTTTCACAGTCCTATTATGAGCTTGCACAAAAAATAGAGGTATTTGTTTTGGGGGCCATGGACCCCAGTCGGATTAAGATGCCAGGTGCGTTGTGCTCTTCCCTACATGCTCTTGGCCATTTGGTATCAGATGCTATGATGAATGAGGATTGGTCTTGACTTGGGCATAAAAAAACCCTATTTGTGCCCAGCCAAATATCACTGCACAATAAAAACCAGAGTCCTCGAGCTCAATTTCGCCATCCTCAGGCATAAAATCATTTGGGTATTCGAATATGTGTTTTTGGGATGGTAATTTTTTTATTATTGTTAACTGATTAGGGATGAGATTGATTTCTCTGATTTTTTTCGGCTGAGAAAGAGGCTCTACCTGTATTCATCCCAAGAGGGTGAAAAACAAAGAATTAGACCCATTATACGAAGAAGAATAACAATCAGAGGACATAATTTCCAAGCTTCATATAGATATTTCGATTTGCCACATGAGAAAATGGATAATTTGTAGGCTCCTTATTTCTTCCCACATGTTAGCTCGTTGGTTCCAGCTTCATAGAGCCCTAGGTCCCAGCATCCAACATTTGATCAAACTTTAACCACTCTGAGATCTAGATTCAAAATTTTGAACAGGTACTACCTCTCGAGTTTCTTTCTGGTTTAGTTCAAGTTTTAAAGCATAAAGTAGTGTTATTCTACTCTAAAACTGTAGAGAATTCATTGTGATTTGAGTTTTAAATCCTAATTAGAGAAATTTGTTTTCTTTTGTTGAGGATGGGTGATTTCCTTCCTTTACCATTCCAATAAAAGACTGTCAAAGAATCGCAACCCAGTCTAAATCCCAGCTCACAAAGCATCTTTGCTAAAAGGTAAAGGCATATGGGATCCACAAATATATCTATCGGTATAAAATTTTCCATGAGCACCCATTCTAGGGTTTTGTTGAAGATCTGTGTGGAATGTGTCCTCAAGTAATCTATCGATACATATGTGAAAACTGGTTTTGTTTCTTCCATAGCACACCTCAAGACCTGGGGTATACATCCTTGCTATAGATATAAGAAGGTATGCGTAGGGATCTGTCAATGAGAATGGGCAGATTCACTACAGTGGACGAGAGTTGTTGTTAATCACCTAGCATTCGAACAGAGGAGAGAGAGGGTTTGTGCGTGGGGTAACTCTCAGTCCTGGTACCAATGTTTCCATACTTTCCAGCTCTACTGCTGATAACCCGAAACTATCACAAACATGATCATCCATCCTGAACACGATCAGCTTTCTTCAGGCAGCTTTTTTGGGTTAAGTGAGGCTAGTGGTAAATCTGAGAATGCAAGTGGATCTGGTAAGGGTAAGTACTGATTCAGAATCTCTCCAGAGTTACTTCAATGTCTTTTATTTTTATTCATAATGGTGTAGACAAAGGACTGTGTTCACTGGGGTTTGTAGAATGGAGGAACATTGAAGACCTGGATAGGGAATTTTACACATATGAAGATTCTATGCAAGTCAAAAGAGACTATGAATTTGCACATTTCAAATTAATGGTAGACATATTCAGTTTTTGAAGGGAAATTGAGTTATGTGTTAAGTTTTTCTTATTAGTTATTATTAGAGACATGTTTTTGTTGTGAAGATAATAATGAAGCTCTTGTGAATAACCATTATCTGTAGGAATAATTATAGATAATAATATATAACAATAAGGTGTTGATATGTATTATGGTTGGGAGGAGATGGAGGGATGGTGTTGAATTGAACTGGGATTTTATGGAAGAGGTTGTCTCAACTTTTTAGAGTTTTTCTTTTTGGGAATCCACTTGGGAGGAGAGTATTTTTTTTTGGAATCCACTTAGGAGGAGAGTTTTACTTTTTTGGAATCCACTTAGGAGGAGAGGGAAAGATGCATTAAATCGAGTTGGGAATTTATGGAAGAGGTTGTTTCAACCTTTTTAGAGTTTTTCTTTTTTGGAATCTACTTTGAGAAGGTGGAGGGTTGCACTGTACATCACAGGCTTCCTTCGGTTCAGGTGCCAAGCCTGAGGGGTAACTATTATGTCATAGTTACTGGACTTGGACCTGACCTTATCCCTTTCTTGGGACATGCCATGTGGTAGGGGCAGACCATACTGAGAATAGAACCTTAATCTATGGCATAATACTCCATTATCACACCAGTGTTCTGAGGCCCCGTTTGCCTTTGTAATGTTTTTGGTTGCTGTCTTTGTGGGTTTTCCTTTCATTAATCTGTCCATCATATTCAATAATTGTTTCTCAGGACTATCGAAGAAAATGGAATTAAAAATGATGGTTGTTTGTTTGGAAAATGATTCCTTTATGGAAAGATAGAACTGTGTTTGGGGAGTTTCCTATATGTTTTAGCTTTTTAGACAGGAAGGTGGGTAGAATTTGATAGGGAGGGCCATCTTTTTGGGTGTAGGGCTACTTGCACCATAGCTCATCATTTTGCAAAATAGACTTCAAATGTCATCTCAAGTGCCTAGCAACAGGTTTAGTGGGCACTC
>LPNX011039478.1:78034-338210 GCA_001517045.1 Pseudotsuga menziesii
ATGGAGAAGCCTTTTTGAATCAAATCAAGTTAATTTGAATTGATGGTTATAATTTTAAAAATGACATAAATGTGATCTTCCTCTTGTAGTATCTGTGCCAAACTCAAGTATGCAATGGACTTATTGGACTAAAGCTGCGGTGTTACAGCAGTTCATGTCCTTAAAAAATTATCAGGAGAGACCTGAGAAAAGGAAGTTCAATCAACTTGTGCCCTCTGGTCTACAGCCGGTTGCAACTACAGATACTTTCAAATCAAATCATAGAAGTACATCTGCTTCTCAGGTAATTATTTTTCACTCAAGTGAATTGCAACTATGAGGATCCTTACTATTCACTATTAATTTTTTGTTAGGTGTATAGTAACATGCATCTTTTGAAAGATATGTACAATAGTATTGTGGCATATGGAAAAAGTTTGCTTGGAACTAACCTATGCATATACTCTGAACTACATCTGCTTCCCAGGTAATTATTTTTCACTCAAGTGTATTGCAACTACTAGGATCCTTACTATTCACTATCAATTTTCTGGTATGTGTATAATAACATGCATATTTTGAAAGATATGTACAATAGTACTATGGCATATGGAAAAAGTTTGCTTGGAACTAACCTATGCATATACTCTGAAGTTGCATTTCCAGCTTTTGATTCATCATTTCCCTGTAATCGTGGAGCTACTTCTAGCATCGTTTTTGAGTGTTTCCTACATGTTTGGCAATCCAAGGTCAGCCTTATGACAAGTAAAGATGGGTAGCTTCCCCCTCTTTTGGGACTTTAATGGGTCTCCAAAGAGAAAATGTAGGGGATCGACCTGTTTTTGGTAGGTCTGTCCTATTCAACATGTCTAGATCATGAGAAGTTAGACTTTTAGTTTGTTAGCATGCTTAGCATTGGCAATTTGCAATTTTTCAGAATGACATTTCCACATTCGATTTATAATTTTATTGTCTTTAGAAAATTCTTTTGGAAATTCTCTTGTTACTAACAAGTTACTCCAATAGTGTTAATATTCTTGTTAGAAGGGCAAATATTTTGTATTTCTATTTTCAGAAGGTGTGGATCGCTATAGTGTGCATCTGCCATGTCTGGTGCTGCTGCGTCTTTAGTTGGTACTACACCGATGAGGTACAGTGTCATGTTATGATTGACTGAGAAAGCAATGGAACCTTCTCAAATAATGCATGCTCCTCCCGATGATACCTTGCTTTGGTCAACAAGTCCACCCAAAATTGGACCTAATTGTTGGATTTCTTGGAATGAGTTGAGATTAGATTCCAACACTGTTCATCATAAAGGGTATCTATATATATGACCAAATCCCAAAATACAGAAACCCTATTTATGACCTATTTTCTCACGGTCTTGGATCACCACCAAATTTGTTTCCCATGCTGTACTCAATACAGGGTATTTAAAAATATAATTACTTTTGCATGTGCAAAAACCCTAATTATGACCAAAATTTGACTTTTCTCTAATTTGCACCAAAATTAAGCCATAAGCTCATCACCATTAAGCTATCCAAACATGTGATATGATTTCATGAAAGATGAAATTCCTAAAACAGATTTTCCAAGATTGCAAATCTTGAAAATTTGATTTTACCCTTTTGGAGTCTTCATATTCTCATGCATGCACCAAAGAATGCATGTGATCTGCCTGCCTAGAGATTCTACTGAACTTTGAAAATATCTGAACTGAGGTACTTAAAATAATTCCCTTGTGTGAACTATTCTCTTAGGAAAAACTCATCTGAAGACCAATGCAAGAAAATTCTGGAAATAAAAATAACATGAGGACATGAGAACAATGTCCTTTTCCTCTTCCAGTTATTAGCTATTGGTTCTTCTTTTCTTTATTCTTCTTCCCGTGAATGTTGGTTCAGGTGGGAATGGCTCTTCAAGGTTTCGAGCTTGTAGCTTCCAGCCATGGATTCACGGGACATAGGTTGCTTTCCCTATGGTTATTACACAGGTTGTAGAGAGGTGTAAAAGGCTAGTTTGTCTCCTTCCAATTAAAATATCCTTACAAGGGGTATGAAGGTGTCAAAATACACTGAATTATAGGTATACATTGTTTCCTATGGTTTAGAAGAGTTTGTTAGGGGTGGAGTAAATAGAAGCAAAGGCCAAGGTACCCACAAACCATTGATGCTGAAACCACTGCTAATGTATGCACAACAATTGATAGTGAATCAATCAGGCTTCATCCTGATCACAAAATGTACTCATAAATGTGCTGTAAATTGACAATGAAGCTTCCTAGGGAAAATTCACTGTTAACAAGTATGGAGATGTTTTATAGATATACCAGAGACTATAATTCAGAATATTTTAATTTGCTGTACCACCATTCTAATTTGTTTGCAACATGTTATTCTTATTAATAGCGAAGGGTTTATGTAGCCAGTTTGACTATAAATTCCACAGACAAGGGTTTTCTTCAAATATGGAAAATTTATATCTGATATCCTGCAAATATGGCAAATTTATCTGTGTGTAAGGGTATAAAATATTAAGGAGGCTTTTGTTCAAACTTTTCTGGTTCATCAAACTGCAAGTTTGTGCATATTGTTTGATGTTTTATGTCCCTTGTCTTACAGGTAACTGCTTATCTTGCCTGTAACTGATACAATAATCAGTGATCACCATGATGCAAATGCTGAGACCAAAATTTGGTGAACCATCTTGTTTGCAGTCATCACAGAATTCCTGCAGATTTTTTTTGAAGTTCATTCAGCAAGAAGGTATTTGGGAATCAATGACAAGTAGGGTGGAACATTCACATGGGGGTTCCCTCAAGAATCTGTATTGAATGCAAGAGTGCATATTAAGGAATATTATTTATATGGAGATATCTATCAATGTACAACTGCATTAAAGGTATTTTATATTAAGATTTCTTTGTATGCAAACATAATATGGTTTTCTTAATTTTTTCTGCTATGCATATTGGTAATTTCATTAACTATAATATACATGGATTAATAGAAGTTTCAGTTTCTTATACTAGCAATCATCTAATCAGAGTTGGTTGCAAGATTGTATTGATTAGAACTTAGAAGTGATATGTATAGCATGTCAGATGACATGCAGCGTCCATTTATTGATGATAAATTGGCTTTCTTCATACAATTATGTTGTCACCTGATTTTGTTTTTAAATTATTTTTTAGTATATATCATTGATGCTACCAAATTGCTGTTTTCTGCAAATTTGGGTGAAGCTTATAGCCCTTCTTGATACTCGTACCATGTACCCACATACCCAACAATCCCACATTCCAAAATTGAGCATGGTGAATGAAGCACACTGCCATACAGTATATAGCTACAAAAATGAAACATGTTTTCTGAAATAATAGCAGTATTCTAAAGTGCATTAGAAGCCCTATACGAGGATGATCTAGGCTGAAATATGGACTTAGGCCAGTATCTATCCACTTGTGTTTCATAGTAGAATTGTTATTTTGTAATTTAGGCAACAAACCTCTATTTTTTTCTGGTTGAAGCAAACCAGGTTAGGATTCACTTGATAATAACTCGCCCTACACTTTTTTCTGTGGATTGGGGCAGCCATGTCATTCCCAGTTCCCAGTTCTGTCATCTTTTCACAGTCATGATTAGCAGAATTGCATGACAATCATGATGAAGCATGACAAACAGTTCCATTACTCCAAGCAGAACTGGGTAAATCATAATTTGATAACCTGCAAATACACAGAAAATTGTTGTTCTCAGCACTATGTTAGACCTGAGTATGGAATATGTTTTCACATCTTTCTCTGGCATGAAAAGATACAGCTTTTTGAGCATCCTGTAGTCCTATAGTAGCAGCCTATTGGAAGATGATAGTCCCCTGTTTCCAGATCATATTGCAGTATAAAAAAAGACTAGAGTTTTTTTACTTCGGCATATAAATCATGAGACAGCCTAAGCACAGTTCTCAGGGTTCCCACGAGCATGCCATTACATTGTAAGCAGTTATATTACCATGCATACTTATACTTATTCTGTGGCATTGGAATCCTGTAGCATATTGTTTCATTTGATTGCAGCAAGAAAGGAACAATCAACAATATCTGGACTGCTTGCCAGTGCTCACAGGCACTCAAACCTGCATGCTGCCAATCAATTTTTTGACAATGGTGGTGATCAGCACTTATTTTTAGGAAAATTCGTTTTAAAGGGAGAAAAATTCCTGAAGATTTCATTCACAGGCTGAGTAGCAAATAACACAGGCCGGAGATCACATAGTGAATATTTGATGGGCCATGGCTAAATTTTATCATGAGAATGGAGCGTCTTGACCTGGTTTCCCTTGGTTGTTGGATCGATCCACCTTGGCCTCAATTCTTTATCCATGATAAAGCTTGCACGTAAACCTGCAAATAAATAATGAAGAATGCGGCAACGAGACCAGTTGGGCCTGCCTGCTATAACATTTTTTGGACATATATTTGATGCACCTTCAAAGACTCTCTTTGAGGTATTGTGTGAAGGAGAAATAGCACTTGTTAAAAATGCAACTGAAAATGCCATTCATAATTTCATACACCTGAAGAATTTCGAGTTCTTGTGCCCCATCTTCATACTAGGGTTCACCCTGTTCGTGTACAGGCCTCGATTTGCTGGTTGCATAAGCTGGCGATGGCTGCAACTATTTTTTTTTTTTAAATTTCACCCACTGTCGATATAGCGACGGAAAAACGTTGCTATAGCGACGGTAGTCCGTGGATATAGTGACGGGAGTCTGTGGATATAGCGACGGGAAGTCCGTGGATATTGCGACGGGAGTCCATGGATATAGCGACGGTAGTCCATGGATATAGCGACGACAGTCCGTGGATATAGCGACGGAAGTGCGTGGCTATAGCGACGGCTTGGATCTCCATTTTTTTTAAAACATTTATACATAGCGTGGCTATAGCGACGGAAAGGGTTGTCGCTCTTGCGATGCAAATTAGGGGTCGTCGCTATTGCGACGAAATAGTTTCCACGAAACAAAAAACACTTAGACGTGGAAATATCCACGCTTTTCCGTGGATATTGCCACATTTTTTCTGTGGCAAAATTGATCACATGTACTAGTGTCATGCACCCCAATGAGTGAGTGTGTGTATGATAAATAGAGAGGCTCACTCTCTATTTATATTCTTCCGTTCACTTGAAGTGCACTCCAACATGTCAGACTCACTTAACAATTACTTACTAGAGCCGACATCTCTAGGAGTGTCTAATAACCCTAGTGCCCCACAACTTGTGGGGACTTTGCCTCCTCCGACCAATAGGAGGGTAACACAATGGTGGGGACTGTTGCCCTGATTTACAATAAATCACCTAGGGTTGAATTCACTAGGATAGTCTAATAACCCTAGGGCCCCACAATTGTGGGGACTTTAACCCTTGACCAATACGAGGGTTACCCATAATGACTTGACATGAATTTCACATTATAGAAACTTCCTGATCAAAACATCGGGGCATGGCATGACTCAAATACATCCCAGAATAAACATTGGGTTACAATACATAAGAAATATGGATGAATACATTCCAAAGTTAAAAATACATCAACACTCCCTCTTAACTAGGAAGGTATTCTCTCAACACAATTTATCAGCACAAGTATTCTTCTCTGTATCATCTGAATCATAGTCAAGTTCTCGTCATCTTTATCTTCAAGTCATCTTCATCTTCAAGTCATCTTCATCTTCAGGTCATCATCATCTTTAGGTCATCTTCATATTCAAGTCATCTTCATCTGGATCTGGATCATCACTCGGTCTGGATCATCATCACTCGATCTGGATCATCATCACTAGATCATCATCAAGTTTATATCATCACTTGAAATGGATCATCACTACTAGATCATCAAGTCTAGATCATTACTTGATCTGGATCATCACTGAAGCTGGATCATCATCACATCTGGATCGTCATCAAGTCTAGATCATCACATCTGGATCACTTGATCTGGATCATCATCAAGTCTGGATCATCATCACAACTGGATCGTCACTTGATCTGGATCGTCATCAAGTCTGGATCATCATCAAGTTTGGATCATCATCATATGCTATCTCATAATGGTGCTATCTTGATTCTTCTCATCATAGGAAGTTCTACAGAGTCAATCCTATAGGCCTACCCTTCATGTAGGTCTTCATCAGTGCTTATATCTGACACTTAAGTCAGAATGGCCCTCCTAGCTCTTACATCTGACCTCATCTTGTCGAAAAGGAATGCCCATCACTCACATCTGACCGCATCTTGTCAGAAAGGCCCATCACTCACATCTGATCTCATCTTGTCAGAAAGGCTCAACACTTATATCCAATCATGTGCAAGCACATCGCATCAAAAAGGCTCTGCACTTACATCCAACCCCTTCTTGTAAGAAAGGAACTACACTTACATCTGACCATGTGTAAACACATCTTGCCAGAATGGCTCAGCACTTATATCCAACCTCATCTTGTCAGAAATTTTTGCACTTACATTCAACCATGTGTAAACACATCGCATCGAAAGGGCGTGCACTCACATTTGATCATGTAGGAACTAATCCTATTATCACATCCGAATGGACCCCAGTCCTAGACTGAGCTACTTGGTAACTAACTAGGTGCCTCCAATCCCAGAATGGCAGTTTCCCTTACATCTGTCCTACTCAACAGAATGTCCAACACTCACATTTGACATTGGAGGAACTTAATCCTTTATCCATGAAAGAATGGTTCAACCCTTACATCTGATCAAGTGGGAACACATCCCTCTATCACATCAGAATGGATTCTCATTCCTAGACTGAGTTTTCCTAGTAACTGACTAGGTGCCTCCATTCCCAGAATGGCAGTTTCCATTACATCTGTCTTACTCGACAGAATGGCCAGAACTCATATCTAACATGGAAGGAACCTAAATTATCTGACCATGACAGAATTACTCAGCCCTTATATCTGACCTACTCATCAGAATGGCTATGGATCTCAGCACTCATATCTAGCATGGAAGGAACCAATCCTCTCACCATGACAGAATGGCTCAGTCCTTACATCTGACCATGGAAGGAACCAATCCTCTCACCATGTCAGAATTGCTATGGAACTCATCACTTTCCCTTGGAGGAAACTTCGATCTCGAGAACACAAAGCTTCTCCTTGAAGTAATTAAACTTCACTTTGGCCATTTATAACATAGAATCACATCAGGGCTGATTACGTCCAAGGATGACCTTTCAAGCTTCACAGGATCGATTACATCCAAGGGAAATCTGTCTCATCAGCTATGCTAGAAATCCTTCTTTCAAGAGATCTTGATCTGGATCACTGATCCTCTCTGCATTATACAACAAAATGCAAGTCAGATCAACCAAATCAAATAGTATTTTTCAAAAGAAACATACTACCTCCCAAATAGCAAATGGCAACATCTTTTCCCTCAGTTGCACTCAGCGCCATGCAGGACTCCATCCTACCAAACTAAGAGATCACACTTGATCCCATACTGATGTAGCACCTCGAAGTGCTCTTCCTATCAATGGCATTGCCTGCTCAATACGAATCCACATAATCTTTTGATTTGCCTCATACTTGAGCCCATAATCAACTGTACCCTTTAGGTACCTCACTGCATGCTTTGCAACCATCGGGCGAACATGTCTTAATGTGTTCACAGCAAAGCAAATATCTGGTCTCGTATTCATTAGGTACATCAAGGAACTAATCATCTGAAGATACATCGTAGCATCAACCATATTTGATGAAGCAATACTCAATAGATTCAAGTTCGATGCCATAGGTGTGGTCATGCAGTCCATCATCCTAAACCTCTTCAGGATCTCTACTGCATACTTCCTTTGTACACACCTCCATGCCTAGAAAATAGTGCATCGACACATAACAGGAGCATCACTGGTCTTCCTCCTTCAACCTTGAAGCAAATGTTGGAATCCAGTTTACTCTCAGTAAAGCCTAGAGTCATCAGTAATCTATCCATCCTGTCGTACCATGTCAAACCTCAAGATCTTCTGTACTCCCTCTGAAGCAAAGCATCATACACCCTTTGTCTTCTGTACTCTATGCATTGAAGCATTCTGTACTGGAGTGACAAGAAGCTTCCTATGCTACTAATATTCTATGTATCCGTATAGTGTATAGACTTTCATCTTCAACCTTGTAGCAAAGGTTAAGATCTTCATCAAGCTCATTATGTATGCATTTCAACTCTTACTGGCTGCAAATGTCTCTTCGTAGTCTATTCCTTCTTTTCATTAGAATCCTTGTGCTACGAATCTTGCTTTGTACGATGTTTCCATCTACCGCATGATGGAACTATGAAATTCCCTTCACGTATCGATATTGTATCCTAGACATCATTCTTCTTGAACTGGTCTTCCCTTTCTTCTTGGTTACTTCTTCACAGCTGGAAGGCTCTGCATCAATGATGTTGCTGCATTCATCATATCATTCTTCATCTTGAACTGTTGTCACTTGTTCTTCGGAATAAGTCTC
The DNA here is from genome assembly GCA_001517045.1 of Pseudotsuga menziesii. NCBI lineage: Eukaryota > Viridiplantae > Streptophyta > Pinopsida > Pinales > Pinaceae > Pseudotsuga > Pseudotsuga menziesii. The sequence goes on from LPNX011039478.1 coordinate 86,556, forward strand.
ATTCTTCTTTGCTTGCAGGTGATTATGTATGCGATCTTTCCTACAAGTCAAATGCATTTGTATGGTTAGAAACATTTCATAAGGAACATTCATACTGGCAAATTATTATGCATAAATATATGATCATGCAACTATTTTAGCCAATACAAAATTCATCTATATCTCACGGAAACTTTTCTAGATGCCTTCCATCTCTACCAGGACAACATTGAGATTGTGCACTAATCCAACATGTCATCAAAGAGGTTTCATTCTAGATAAGTAGCAATGGAGAGTTGTATAGCACCATGAGCTACTTACCCATCACATGCATATTAGTAGTATACTGTCATTAATGCAAACATTCTATCATGCATAATACATCAACTGAATATAAACAAATGCATAACAAAAACAATAACATGAAATGACAATTGAATACTTATCTTTATTTGTTTTGTGGGTACACTCCTTCTTGCTCCTTCCTCTTCATCATCTTCTTCATTCATGACTTCATCATTTCTTATCCAAGCTCTCAATATGGATAAGAGGTTCTTCAAGAATCGAGTCCTTCATATTCCTCATCGCTTGAGGGATATTATTTCGATGGTGAGAGGTTGTTGTTCAATTGCTCCCATCTTCTCTTCTCTTCTAATGAGTCAAGATTCTCCTTCTTCCCAAAGTTTTCTAAAACTAATCACTTCCTTTTGGCACACATTCCTCGAATGAATGAATCCCATGTTACTGGGAGGCCATTCGAAGTGGACATCACCACTAGTGCATTCTTCACTTCTTTTTTTACCGCTACAAGTTGTTCTTTGATTTGAGAGACCCTTGTAAAGTATGATTGCATGGTCTCTGCATTCTGGATCTTCACATTCTTCAACTGGTTTCTTAAGGTCATATTCCGATTTCTGTTCTTCCCTTCAAATATCTTGGTCAAGGAATCAAACATCTTCGGTGTCTTTAAGGAAGACACTTGTAGTACAAGTTGATTCGTGACTGAATCAGCAATGATCTTCTTGGCCTTGACCAAGTTCTTCTTGTGTAAGGCTTCTAGCCTCATCTCCCTCTGGAATTGGAACCTCTATACTCATGTAGGTGTCCAATCCATTTTCTTCAGACAAATTATATACTTCCAGGATTGGAAGTTGTCAAATTCCCTAAGCTTGTCATCAAGCTGATGTGATAGATCACTTTGAAATGAGAACCTCAAATGAAAATAGCGAAAGATTAGATCTTACCGTTTTGAGGTGTCCATCCTGGTTCCAGAGCTGGCTGATCTAGGGTTTGTCACAGAAACCCTAATTTTCAAAAGTTGGAATCTTCTAGATATGATTCGATAGAAAGATATATCTCTTCAAATGGAGCTTTGCAATGTACTTATTTTCTGAAAATAGTGGAGGGAAGCTCCCGAAACAGGAAGCCCTAGTTTTCCACTTTCTTTTGTAGAAATCCTGTTACTGTTTCTGCGGTATCTCCAAAATTACTACTACTATGTGTTTGAAATTTTTCATTGAGGTAGCCTCACATGTTCCTGTTCCAAAACCATAGGTTTCATTAGAACTGGTTTCACCAATTTGGACTTATGGTCCTTTTCCCAAGGTGAACTGTTACGGGACTGTTTAGAACAACAAAGTTGTATGGACTGCCACTTGTCACTGGTTCGTATTCTAAGTATGAATTTAGGACCATGGAACATATAGTCCATTCCATTTCTAGAACATTTTCATAAATCTCATTTGGACATGTGTAGCCCAAGATATAACAATTATCCCCAGGTGTCCTGTTTAGGGATTAATTCTGGAAGAGGATGGAACCCTAACTTGGAGGGATCATATTGCCCAGAATATAGAGAATCTAAGGCTGGAGTTTGGACAGAGTCTAAATCAGGATTTTGTATTATTCCTTGGCAATTTTCTTCTCTTGAACCTTCACCAATATCAGGATATAGTGAATGTACCAAAACGTAGCAGTTTTTGGTATTTAGGGTTTTTCTAGCTCGGGGTCAAACTAGGGTTTGACTTTCCCAAAGTTTCACCCAACCAAAAAACTTGATCCAGGTCTCTAAACTTAGGTTTTTATGAGGAGATAAATCCTATGTTGGGTTCACTCAAAAATAACTCTTCTGTAGAAAGCCCTAATTTATACACCAAAAACTGAAAATGCTCAGAATCGAATTCCGCTTCGATAGAAAGATGCTCCCTTCAATGGAGAGTCATCCTAGCATAATTTTACTGATGGATTATGGAGAAAGACAAAAAAAGTAAGAATCCCTAGCTTCTATAGCTGCATAATGTCTTCTTCTCAGGTTAGCTCTGATACCATGTTAGATTTTTATCATTCAAGTTACCATTATGATCTTAGGATCTTTAACTGAGAGAATAACATGCACAGCAGTAAAACACAAGCACAACACAAGACACAAGAGACGCAAAGAATTTTCCTCGGGGAAACCATAAAGGATAAAACCCCAAAAATTCCTCAAAGATAGAATCAGCACCAAAGGTAAAACCGAAAAATAGTAAGATGATCTCCCGACAGCAGCACTCTCTCTCTCTCTCAAACCGAGAGAGCTTCTCCTCTCTCACTCATGTGCCCCAATGAGTGAGTGTGTGTATGATAATAGAGAGGATCACTCTCTATTTATATTCTTCCATTCACTTGAAGTGAACTCCAACATGTCGGCCTCACTTAACAATTACTTACTAGAGCCGACAACTCTAGGAGTGTCTAATAACCCTAGTGCCCCACAACTTATGGGGACTTTGCCTCCTTCGACCAATAGGAGGGTAACACAACGGTGGGGACTATTGCCCTGAATTACAATGACTCACCTAGGGTCGAATTCACTAGGATAGTCTAATAACCTTAGGGCCCCACAACTTTGGGGACTTTAACCCTTGACCAATAGGAGGGTTACCCACAATGACTTGACATGACTTTCACATTATAGAAACTTCCCAATCGGAACATTGGGGCATGACATGACTCAAATACATCTTGGAATAAACATCATTTTACAATACATAAGAAATATTGATGAATACATTCCGAAGTTACAAATACATCAAAAAATGAAAAAGATAAAAGTTTTGGATCTGAGCTCCAATAGAGAATCAGACTCACAAAAACCAGTAAATCAGATATCAAGCAAGCAAGCAAACCACCAAAATTTCAGAGAACAGGATAGTTTACAAATTTTGAACAAAAAATTCTTGAACATGCAATTTTTGAAGACCTACCTCGACGTGCTGAAGGGAACTGTACCAGGGCATCCTAGGTTGTTATGACGCTCCTAGCCTTCCGCACATAGGCGTCAACGACGCTCTGTCTGTTAAAGGAGAAGGTGGTGTCAGTGCTCCGGTCAAAAGGAAAAAACATGCCCTGGGATAAACTGACACTCTGTCAGCCAAAAGGAAAAGCGCCGCTGAACAATGAACTGAAAGGATGAAATCCTGCAAGAGAAACCAAAAAAAAATGAGTTGGACTGAGAAGGGTGAAACTACTCAGAACAAAGGAAAATAATTAGAAACATAAGATATATAGCTTACCTTGTTAACTTAAACAACTAAAGCGAGAGAGAATGACCTTCATAGATGGAATGGTTACCGAAGTTTGTAGATATGATTGGATATGCACCAGATCTAACTGAATCTTCCCAAGATCTGACTGGTTCAAGCTTTCACAATGGAGTCGCCAATTTTTTTATCAGGGATTCTCAATTAGTGCGGACACTGCTTGTTCCTCTACAATGTAAGTCACAACTATAGAACAAAAATACACAGCAACATATCCTTTCCTTGAATAATCAAATCAACTAATAGGAAAGACAATATACCTCAACCTTAGATCCAATTATATTCTTTCCAAAATTCCTTGCAATAGTTTAGTACCTGCTAAATAAATCACAAGACAAATGAAAGGGATGAGAGCATCATGATAAATTGAGTATTCATATTGGTGATCAAGGAATCCAATAATATCTAATTACAATCAATACAATCAAATATAGGAAATCAAAATGTCTTTGTATTAATATATCGATGATAAATAAGTACAACCAAAAATCCTTGATGTCGATGGCTTTGATCTCAACAAGAATGTCTACAATCAACTATGACTATGAAGACATATCCAACCACAAACTAACTCTATTTTTCCTTTGATTCATACTTCAAAATAGCAGTATAAGGGTGCTTTTCCTGGCCTTCCCCACTCTCCTCATGAAGGCTCCACTTGGAAAAAGGATAGGATGAGATCCCTATAGGTGAGGAAGGTGAATGCCACCTCTCCCAAGCATATAGGAACTAACCCTATGGAGGTTTCTGCATGGAAGCTTCTAAAAACATATTTTTTTTCTCATTTACTGACCACCGACGCTCTTAGAAAAATTGACAAAAGCGCTGACCTAGGTTTTTTGCCAAACAAGAGGTAAAATGATTCTTTTTACTCAACTGTGATAGGTGTCACTGACGCTATGTGTAAGAAACAAGAAGGCGCTACCCCTTCTAGGTCTGGGAAAAAAGTGACCAAGGTGACTTAAGCTAGGCTTTCTGGGAGGTTAAAAGGAAAAGTGAAATTCTCATGGAGGCTACTAAGAAATGTGAGATTTCCAGGTGCAACACATATTCCATGTTTACTAAGCTTTAAGGTTAGGGAAAACATATTGTAAATATGGCTTTAAGCCTATGGTTTAAATGTTGCATACTTTAAGTTCTACTTGGAACATGGTGTAAAGAATTTGGGTTGGTGCATGATATAATGTATGGATTTTGGGGTGGTGCGTTTATACCATATGGTTGAACCTTATGATAATGGGATTTAAGAATTGCATGGGGATGGAGACTATCCTTATTGCAACGATACCAAACTATGGCAAAGTTTCTTTCAGCTGTGATAATGGATACTAGATGGTGCCATTAATGCACCTTGGTTTTTGTGGCAGCCTAAGCTTAGGGCTTGGCTCGCGATGGACTTGTCGTTTCACTTGGTTGTTTGGGGTTTGGTGTTGGCTCTACATAGGGGAAATGGTGGTGACCTCTAGGATTCAAAGGTATGCTTTATTTTTTATTTTCTGTCTGCGATTCATTTTTGTTTTGTGGCTCCTTTCGTTACCCTACTTCTCATCCAGGTTTCACTTGGGTGTTTGCACGTGCCAAGGGATGGTGAAGAGAAACATGGATCAAGCTCTGCATTTGGATTTGAAGGTGGTGCCAAGGTGTAAGGTAAGATCTACCAAACAAGACTATGCTTGTTGTCTCTCAGCCTGTTTGCATTTTGTTTTCATCGTGTGGTTTGAGGCTTCTTTGTGGGGTTTCGAATTCGCCTTCGAGCTTGTGATGAACACACTTGGGTTTTGTAATTATTAAGGTTGTTAAGCTGTGGAGTGAATCTTAGTGCCTCTACAGACTTGGTGTAAATATTTTTTATGGTAAATGTATTTTGGGATTTGGGGCTTTCATGCCTAGGCAGAACCATTTCTTGCAATGGTGCCAAATCCCATGGCATGACTCTGTAATTACTTGACTTATGATTTTGGAAATCCTGTGCATAATATATATTATGTTTATGAAAATGGAAATGGTTATTATTCTTATTGTGTATGTGTTGAATATGCAACGCTATTGGTTTATTACTATGGGTTATAATGTGGCATTCTCCTTTGTTTATGGATTGTATATTTAAGTGTTTTACCTAGCCATAAACATTAACATCGTTTGGGTTTGAGGCCTTGCTGTGTGTGGCATGAGCCTCCGCAAGGTAGCTGCGATAGCTCTAGATGGTTGCATTACTATTTATGATTTTGTTGGTTTAGAAATATAATGTGGGTTGTGAAGGATCCAAGGGTATAACCCACGATGGCCTTCATCGCTAAAGGGGAAAACGTTGATAGTGCTCGTTTGTTGTTTATATAACTATGTATTTTATTTTACAAGCCATGGCTTAGGCCAATGTTGCGAATGGATTAATGAGGGTCTTACGACCTCTTATGTAATGATTCACTACATTGATTTATTAGCATGTGTGTTTATTTAATTTGGCCAAAGCCGTGACTTACTGCGTAGAGGCAGAGCTTAAGTCTTACGACTTAGCTGTAGCATAAGGGTTTGTTATTAAACATATTTTGGTTATTATAATATGTATCCCACATACGTTGTATGTATATCATGGACGTAATTTATTGTAATACAAAACCCTCTAGGTTCAACTATGTTAATGGTTTGATATAACAAGTTGTAATTTTGATGTGGATACGAATTGGGGCTTGAATTCCCATAGGATTTAATTCTTGTTCACCTTTGTAATTACTTTGGATTGTAATGAGATTTTGATATGGTTTATAATTGAAAGCGTTTCCTATGTGTGATATGGTGTTTAATTCGTTATATGGAAATACTTGAAGAGTTATGTAATTTTCTTACTGTTTATGTATATGTTATGTTGATTATTACATCTTACGACTGGGGTTTGAATCCCCAAAGGGGTCGATTTCGTGACCTCTGTTTAAAATTCCAGAGTTTCTTTATTTGTTTTAAATGTTTTACTTGGTTAATTTATAAGCAATAGTTATGATCAATTTAGTGTACGAACAGAGATGTGAATCTTGGACCAAAAGAATGGTCACGATACTTCTTGTTCATTTAATTATGATGATGTTAATATTTGATGGAATGCTTATGAAATTATCTTGTATTAAATATGTAGACCTTGGAAGGTCTTTATTGGTGTTTTATCTTGAACTAGGTATAGTTTGTATTTAATTGATTAGATTCATAATTCTATTCTATAATTGATAAAGTAGATTTATGGATAGTATTATGATTTGTTTATGTTGGATGTCTATATGTGTTTATATATATATATATATATATATATATATATATATATATGTAGTAGTTCAGTTTGTAGATGATACCTTAGGTCATCTAGATTGTAAACTTATACATATATGTATTTAGAACCTACTTCTAAGATTAATCTATTTAAATTTAAACATGCCTATACTGACAAATGGAATATGTCAGTAGAGTGAGCAAGGCTAAAAGTATAGCTATATAGTAACCTGAAACAAAACCTAGTTTACAATAAACACAGTTTAATTAATGAATATAAATACAGAAACAAACTCAATTAAACAAACCCTGGTGAATACATCATGAGATATAATTTGCATCCAAGGGTTATACTTTAAGAAATGTAAACCCTAGAATATATATATAGAACAACCATTTATAGGGTTAGAACATACAATATGAAGCTTTACCTAAAGCATCCAACATCTATGCTAAAAATGAATTAGAATTACTAGGATTTCATACCTATAATTTTCTGAAGCTCCTTTATAGGCTAAACCTGCACACTTTAAATAACCAGCATTAACAATTCAAAGGTAGATTCGACCTCCATTTTTATGACCAAATCACTTGGGAACTACCACGTTCCACCCAACCATGACCCAGGACCATTCTTGGTTTAAATATGGATCCCCCCGAGTTGGAATCCAACATGCAAATAGCTTAGAGCTCCTAAGGTAGGGTTTCCTATCTGGTATATCGGATTTGGATCAGTTTTCCATTTTCCTTCCAGGAAAATGTTCTCCAAGAATTACTTGAGAGATAACAGGCATAAACTGACTCCTCTAATGATAGATCAGTACCCCAAGGCTTTCCTTGTCTTGAGTCTTTATAGACAGAATTTTCAGTCAAAGGGACAGTTAAATCAAGAAACCTTGGTTTCTTGATTTTACCATTTTCAATTACTTTGTATAATTATTAATATTTTCACTAAGGAACATTCTACTAGTTCCTAATTAGACTTTTTTAGGTTTTGGACTATTTATTATCTTTACATATTAAATAATAATTGGATGGAGCTTTTCTTTCTCTTTCATCATTAATATTATAAATATATTTAACTCTTTATACATACCATGTATAAATTACATAATAATATAACACTTGTAAACATTTTTCTTTTGGGCATCATATACCATGATCCCTAGACTTAATGACACTTCTTCATTAAGGTCAAGTAGGTATATGGTTTAGGTCTAGTAGGATAGGCAACTCTAAACAACCTTGCATGTTGTATTTCCCTCGTATAACGTGGTATTTATTTAGTACTTGATTAGAATACATAAATTCAAAATTTCATTTAATCACTTATAAATAAATATGACGAGATAAATATTTTTCTCGAGTCATTTTCACTTGGAATTTATTAAATTCTTTTTCAGTAGCCCCTAGAGCTTACCAAAGCCCATACTCAATGCTTTAAAATGGAGTTATAATTCATTGCAATTCCAAAGCTCTTATCTCAACACTAATGCTAGGATGTGCTTGTACGATACACCTAGGGATACAACGGCCAAGGATACGATCCTTCAGAGCTTATGCTCAACACAAATGATCAATCACTTGTGTGCTCCAGAGCTTCCCGCTCAACATAAAACATCTCATCAATCATGTGCTTTAGGGTCCATGCCCAACAAAAACAAGCATGTATACACACACACACACACACACACACACACATATCATCAATAACTGGCTTACTCCCAACATATAAAACAAATAATCAGGTTCATATGCAGTGGGGTCTTCGACCCGATATAAAAATAAAACATCAAGATAATCATCATAATCGGTAGGCATATGCCTATAAGTGATAGGTCCAAAATTCAGGATATTACATGAGAGAAGAGCTCTTGAATTGCACTAGGTTGTAACTCCCTATTAAAGCATTGAGTATGGAATTTGTTAAGCGCTAGGGGTTATTGAAAATAATTTAATAACTTATGAGTGAAAATGACTCGAGAAAAATATTGATCTCATCATACTTATTTATAAGTGATTAAATGAAATTTTGAATTTTTGTATTCTCATCATGTACTAAAGAACTACCACGTTATACGAGGGAAATCCAACATGCAAGGTTGTTTAGAGTTGCCTAGCCTAGTAGACCTAAACCATCTACCTACTTGACCTTAATGAAGAAATTCCATTAAGTCTAGGGATAATGGTATATGATCCCCAAAGACAAATTTTAACAAGTGTTATATTATTATGCACTTTATACATGGTATGTATAAAGAATTAAATATATTTATAACATTAATGATGAAATAAAGAAAGAAAAGATCCATCGATTATTATTGATTAAGTAAAGATAATAAATAGTCGAAAACCTACAAAGTCTAATTAGGAACTAGTTGAAAGTTCCTAAGTTAAAGAGTTAATAATTACCCAAAGTAATTGAAATGGGTCAAATCAAGAAACCAAGGTTTCTTGATTTAACTATCCCTTTGACTGAGAAGTCTGTCTATAAAGACTCAAGCCAAGGAAAGGCTTGGGGTTTTGATCTATCATTAGAGGAGTCATTTTCTGTCTATTTTTTCTCAAGTAATTCTTGGAGAAAATTTTCCTAGAAGGAAAAAGGAGAACTAATCCAGATTTGATATACTAGATAGGAAAACCTACCTTGGGATCTCTAAGCTACTTGCATATTGGATTCTATCTCGGGGGGATGCATATTAAAACTAGGAATGGTTCTGAGTCATGGTTGTGTGGAACATGTTAGTTACCAAGTGATTTGGTCATAAAAAACAAAGGTTAGATCTGCCTTGAATTGTTAATGCTAGTTATTAAAGTGTGCAAGTTCAACCATTAATAGAGCTTCAAGTTATAGGTATGAAGCTCTAGACTGTCTATAATAATTTCCTAGAATAAATGCTAGCTATGTTAGGAAAATGATTACATTTCCTTTCCTAACCCAATGTATATGTTTCTGTGTTTAAATCTGCTAGGTTGGCATTTTTAAAATATTAAACCTAGAGTGTAAGTGATTTTCTATACTAGGTTTATCCAGGTTTTATTTATTAGTTTACTTCTGCAAGTTTAATTTCTCTACAAATGTTCATCAAGGGTTCTACACCATAGTTTTAATTCCTATATTAGTTTTACTAATGAAACTGGGTTAAGTACAAACTAGGTTTATTTCAGATCTATTGTTTATCTGCTCCTTTGGTCTTTATACTCTACTAACATATTCCATTTGTCAGCAGAGGCATGTTTTAGAATTACATAAACTAGATCAGAAGTAATTTATATATATACCTATAAGTATAAAATTAAAACCTAGATAACCTAAGATATTATCTACAAACTGAACTACTATACTATATATAAATATATATAGACATCAACAGTAAACAAATCAAAATACTATCTATAAATAAACATTCACAGTTATAGAATGGAATTATGAATCTAATCAATTAAAGTACAAACTATAATTATTCCTAAGATAAGTACACTAGTAAAGAACTTCCAAGGTATACATATTTAAATACAAGATAATTGCTAAAACATTCCATTAAAATTAACATCGTCATAATCAACGAACATAGTGAGTATCATGACTATTATTTGGTCCAAATATCATGTCTCTTTTCATTATTTAAATCCAGATAATCAAACCTTATTCCATAAAAACCGAATAGTCTCATTTAAATATCGTTCATGGTCATCACATAACGATTATCCAAATAAACATTCCAACCATTAAATTACAATCCTAAGTTATCCAAACGTCGCAGTATCGACCCCTATGGGTTACAAAATACAAGTCGCAGTCTTAATAAAACCACAACATAAAATGCTACACAATAATCCTTTACATAACCACGAAACCATCATATTTAAAACCCCAATATAATTTTATACACGCGAATCATTTTCATTTATAAACCATATCGAAATGTATTTACAATCCAAATTAATTACAATGGTGAATAGGAATTGAATCCTGTGGGCATCCAAGCCCCAACTCACATCCATATATAAAAATACAACTCAGGTTTGAACCTTGTGGGTTTTGTTTACAATAAATCATGGCCATGATATACATACAACATATGCGGGCTACATTAGTATTTAACATTAATATTATTAATAACAAACATTTAAGCTACAGCTAAGTTGTAATACTTAAGCTCTACCCCTATGCTGTAATAACGGTCATGGCCAAATTAATCAAAACACACAGTCCCTTAAAAGTCAGTTTACAGCGACGAAGGCCATCATGGGTTTGCATCCCTAGATCCTTCACAATCCATATTATTTTCTAATCAATGAGATAATGACAGTAATGCAAGCATCTGGAGGTATCATAGCAACCTTGGGGAGGCGCATGCCACTCACGACAAGGCCTCAATCCAAACGCTGTCAACAATTGCAGCTAAATAAAAACACTTAATACATAGTCCATCAACAAAGGTGAATGCCACATATAACCACAGTAATAAACAAATAATCATGGCATAAACTCAACACATACACAACAAATGTAACAACCATTCCCATTTCAAAAACATAGTATATAATATGTACAGGAATTCCATTAATGGCACTGCCGAGGCATAAGAGCCCCAAATTCTAGGTTATGTATTTCAAATAACATGATATATACATAGAGCCTGTAATGGAATTAAAATTCACTCCACAGCCAAAAGGCCTCACAAAACATAAAAACCCAAGTCTGTTAACACAGGCCTGAAGGTGCATCAAAATGCCACGGAGAAGCCCCAAACCAAACGAACGAAGATGAAACGCAGACAGGCAAAGAGATACAAGTGTAGGCTTGTGTGGAAGGCTTACCTCACACCTTGGCACCACCTATGAAACCACAATGAAGCTTGGATCCACGCTGCTCTACACCAACCCTGGAACCTACAAACCACCAAATAAATCAAGGTTGAGAAGTATCGATTGTTTACAAGTAATGAGATAAACATCAATGCTGTCACGAAACCAACAGTGTTTTACCTTCGCAAAATAGGGTTTCAACTTCATCGCCTGTGCAAAGCCAAGCCCAAAACAACCAACAACTAAGAGAAATGACAAACCATCGTGAGAGCCAAACCCTATGTTTGTTTTGCCATGATCCCCAAGGAGAATTAATGGCGCCAGTTTGGTGTCCACTATTAAACTAAAACACACATTCCTATTGTTTGCAAATGATTCGTTAATATTGGTCTCCATTCCATGCGATGCCTTAAACACCAATCTTATATGGTTCAACCATGTGTTAATGCGCTACTCCAAAACATATTATAAAGTATAATATATATCAAGGTATTGGGTAATGTATAGTTAATACAATATACATTCCAACCCAAAGTTTAAATACCAAGTATAATATATATAATGGGTATCGAATAACCATAGGCTTAATGCCTTGAACCTTGCTTTTCCTTATTTCCTAAGCTTCAAGATTAAGAACCATGGCATATGAAATATGCCATGGTAATAATTAACCTTTATAAAAATCAAAGGTCTGATCCTTAAAATAAGAGTATAACCTGCCAATTGGAAACAAAGGGTATGTTAATGTTTTAAATAAAATAAACATAGAAAGTAAATATAATAAGATATAAAAGATGGAACATAAATACCTAATGAATTATAAGTAGCACATAGATAATTCATCTAGGTTAACTAATTAATAAAGGTTGTAATTACCTTGCTAGTAATTTGGGTCAGTAATGAAGCATAGTCACGAACAACGGGTGCATTAATGATCAACAACTTCATCACTCCTTAGACGCAAGTCTTTGTCATGAAGTATGATCTGCATATGAATTAAACGAGGTTCCTTAGTTCGAATAACTAAGTAATCTTTCTAGTCAAGTGAACAGTTTACCTCTCAAACCATCATGGGAAACAAGTCCCGCCACTTCACCCACATTGTTTCCACAAACATAGTTATGTTAGAACCAAATAAATAACAAGTAAGACTATGCAGAATGAACAAAGTATATAACTAAGTACAACACCTAAACAACAATGTATAACCATAAGAATCAAGTAGTAATCAGATCCATGACATCTTAAGTAAAATACATTAAAAATGTTGATTGAAAGTAAATGACAGAACGCAAGAACAACTTACGACTAAACAGTGGTACATGTAGTGTACGATCTAGTTCTGCAAGACAAATATTGTTTTGTATAGGTTGTTTTTACTAGCCTGATAATTTTTTTATTTTTTATTTATTTTTGGGGACATTACGAGTGGTATCAGAGCCTAGTTTCAATACTAAGAGACCTATGGGTGCACTAGCAGTCGCTACAAAGAAAAATAAAGTATGATATTAAATTTGTTACTAACAGGAGATTTTTCTGTTATTTAACAATTGTTGACATTTCAAGAAACTTTTACTGAACAGTTCATTTTATGAACACTGAGGAAGATAACAGCCGGTAAGGAAGGATGAACACCCCCACCCAAGAAGCAGAACTAGTGGTGGAGCTGAATTCTGATATTTTGAAGACTATACATAGTCTTCAAGAAGAATTGTGGAGTCTCAGAGAAGACAGTTTGAATGAAAGAAAAGAACAAAAAGCTATAAATGAAGCATTACTGAGAAATATGATAGGAGGAATCCCACAAGGTGAACCTTCCCAGGCTACAAACAACTCCAAAATAGAACCTTACATAAATGGGCCAGCAGCCCAAGAGAAGAAGAAAAAGAGGAACGTACCCCTAAAGCACCAAAAGCAGATCATCATAGTACTTCCAGTTATGAATCTCTTTCTCCCCAAAGAAAGAAACAAAGAAGCAATGATAGTATTCAGGGGGATTTTATAAAAATAAGAGCCCCGACCTATGAAGGTGAATTAAACACAAGGGAGAAGGCTGAAAAATGGCTGCTGGGAATGATAAAATATTTTCAGGTTCATAACTACTCAAGTGATATGAAGTCTCATCTTGCCATCTATAACTTGAATGGAAAGTAGCAAGGTCGTGGAGAGATTTAAAACACACCAAGAAAGATGAGCTAAGAGAAATACGTTGGGATAACTTCCGAAAACTTTTCCAAGAAAAAAATTATGTTGGAAAGGTTCATCGATAGGAAAGTGAAAGAGTTTTAGGAACTACGCATGGGATCCATGACTATGGATGTGTTTATTAACAAATTTCTAGATATGTTGCATTGTGTACCATACATCAAAGAAGAAAAGGTAAAGATCCAACAGTTACTAGGATTTCTTCCTCCCAGTTTTTGGGATAGGATTGAATTCGACATGCCTAAGACCTCGGATACCACCCTGCATAAAGCTAAGCTATTTTATGAGCATGGAAAGCTAAGGAAGGAGAACATGAACCAAAACCGAGACAAGTCTAAGAACTTTTCTGATAACTGCAAACCTAGGTCTAATCCACAGCCATACAAAAATCAGAATAACAACTTTCAAGTGAACAAGAACTTCAATAAATTAGGTACAAATCCTTACGCACCAGCTTTTAATGTTAACAATCCAATAGCAAGTGGATCCAATGCTACCCTGCTACATATCAAGTGTTGGAAATGTAACAGCCCTCATTATGCTCGATATTGTAAGAACAAGACCAGTGGGGTCTTGCACAACTTACAAGAAAAACCAACTGTTGAGGACATAGCTGGTACACTGTGAATCTATGCAACATTGGATGGATGACAGGAAGATCATCAAGCTACAATGGTTGAGATAGAAGGTAAGATCTTGAACACTTGTATTTCAATGCTTATTGATACCGATGCTTGCTGGAGCTATGTTTCACCTAAAATTGTTATTGAATGCAGACTAGGAAAAGTAAAAGATGATAAACCTTCGTTGGTTCAGTTAGCCACAGATACAAAACATAAAGTTTCAGAAATTGTTAAAGAATGTGAGGTAACCCTGAATGGTTTTCCTACGAAAGTAAACCTGAACATCCTACCTTTAGGATCTTACAATATAATTATCGTCATGGACTGGCTGGAACAACACCATACCATGCTCGATTTCTTACAAAATTCTATCTTGTGTACTGATAGCCAAGGGAACTAAGTGAAGGTTCAAGGCATTCCAAAGAAAGTTTCTGTAAGGAAAATATCTACTTTACAAGCATAGAAATGCATCAGGAAAGGTTGCAAGTTGTTTGGAATAAACATCCGATGCATGGAGTCTGAAAGAGAAAAATGCATAGAATACTTCCATGTTCTTGAAGAATTCAAGGATTTGTTTCCCGAGGAAATCCTAGGATTACCTCTGAAACGAGACCTGGACTTTTCCATCGAACTAACCCGTGGATTAGTTCTCGCTTCCAAGAACCATTACCACTTGAGGGCACCTGAGTTGGTGTAACTCAAACTGTAGCTATAGGAATTGATAGAAAAATGGTATATATGACCCAGTGTGTCTCCTTGGGGAGCACCAATATTGTTCGTAAAGAAGAAGGACGGTATGATGCAGATGTGCATTGATTACCATCAGTAAAAAAAATGACTATAAAGATGTAATATCCCTTATATGATGTACATATAATAATATTAACTTGCTGCAATTTTTTAAATTAAAAATTCTGAAATTGAATTAATTCACACAAGCCTTCTCGGACTGGGCAAATCAGGGATTTATTTTGGGAGATTTTGCAGAGGACAAGAGTGATCAGTGGGAATAAAACAAAGAGATGAAAGAAATTTAATTTCCTCTCCCCTAATACATTTATATTTGGTTCCATTTAGGTTTTAGAATCCGCACTGCGGAAACCTACTACCACGCTTCTGGGAAGCCAAACCGTGCAACTAAGGAGAGTAGTTCTGCCTGTTTCAACTAAAGGATTAGGGAAACTTGAAGAGTTTTTTTATAGAATTAATTTAATATATAAAAGGTATTTAAATATTTTTTTTAGGTTCTGGAAATTTTGAGGTGTTTTGGGTGAATTTGGGGATTTATGGCAATTTTGGTCAAGAGAAACCCTGCGCAGAGGAGGATCCAGAAAAGTAGTATGATCCCAATAAAAAATGGTTTTGGAGGTATTTAAGGGAAGGTGGGTCTTTCAATGACCCACAGGAATTAATGGGTCTCATTTTGAGTTAGCAGAATTCATTTTACATCGAATTTGGCAAGACTAGTCATTGAAAGCTACCAATCTAGCTAGGGTCTAAATTTAAGCAGTTAATTTGTGTCAAATTAATTCATGAGATACATATGAATTATTAAATATATAAATAAAATCCCACTTAACATATAAAATCTCTTCATACAGTCCCCCAACCTTGCATATTTCTCATAGCACTCAGATTCATCAATTTTCCCCCATACATTGATAAAATAAGCTTTTCTGAGGAAACTGAAGACATAATTCTTTATGGAAATATATGTTTCGAACTAAAATAGATAAATTACAGATTAATATTATGCTACATATCAGAAATCATACACTAAACTGACCATTACAGGGAGATTCCAAAATAAAGGGGCATGAGGCCCAAAACATGACCGACAAAAGCGGCTGTGAGCATAGGTGAAGCATGGCATTCACTGTATATCAAACTGAACGTGTTATAGGCTGAAAATAACTCTGATCATACCTCAATGGCTGCAATTTACCCCTCAATACCTGCAATAGAAGAGAAAGGGAGATGGAAGAGAAGGGAGGAGGGGTTTGGGGATCATTACCCAATGGTATGAGACAACACTCAAAGAGTATGCTCACCTAGCATAAACAAAATATAAAATCATTCAAAATGAGTCAATGGGGTTGAATTCACCTTTAATAGAGTGTTGAGTGACCTTCTTAGCAAGTGAGTATCCAAGGTGACCTATGAGAGCAAGTCAACCCTCAACAAACCCTTACCCTAGCCACATAGGCACCTCCTTTGGGGAATTTAGCAAGTAGGACCATGTGGAATTGTTTCCAAGTTCAAATCCTCCTTCATAATTATAAACTACACCCTCTCTTAGTCAAAAGTTCCTTCTTTTGAGTTATGACACCTTTTTTTTGCTTTTCTGGACTCATAAGGAAATTGATCTTTCCTTTGAAAACTTTCCTGCTTTTCTCTTACTTTTTTTTTGAGCTCCATAAGAGGTAACTACGCCCTCCTTTGAAAAACTTGCCTGCTTTATCCTTGACTACTTTTTTCCTGCTTTTAGGTACTTTCCTCTTTGTTTCCTATGACAGCTTTTGTCATAGTGTTTCCTCTTTCCTTCCTTGGCTAGTAGACTTGCCCAATACGCCCCACCTGACTAAGCAACTTATTTACACCTCATTAATGAGCAATAATAATTAAAATGGAAAATAAAACTTAGATACATTCCTTACTTAATTAATTATTACAAAATTTATCCCATGAGGAATAATTAATATCAATTTTGGGCCCCTAGGAACTTCGCATGGTCAATTTGAGGGGACATGATAGTCCTCCCCTCCAAAATCTGCTTGTCCTCAAGTAGAAGCACTCCATAGTGCTGCAAATCTGTTCATCATTTAGGAGAAATGGAGCATGAATCCATTTTACAAAAATATTGAATTTCTCCATCAATCCATCCTGTAAATTTTCTCCAAAACAAGCAATGCCAAGGTCCCATTACTTGCATTGCACCCCCTTTAGTGAAAATTCCTTCCCACACAACTTATCAGGAGAATTTATCCCCGGATCCCATTTCCTCAACTGTAAGTATCCAAAAATTAGAATCCACCATACAAATTTATCATCAGAGGGAATGACACTCATGCTATGGAAATCATACCACTGCACTGAAAAAATGTAAATTCTCAATGCAAAGTTGGAAATCTGTCAGACTTCCCCACCCAACATAAAGTTCCTTACGTGATTGATGCACATCAACATTGAATATAACAATTATGTTGCTATAAATACATAGGTGTGAGTCCCATGTCCACCCCCAATGAGTATAGGCATCATTCAAGCAACAAGGATGCCCAAACTGCTCACAATAAGATGATGCATCACAATTATCTCCACAAATGCAAGCAGGAAAAATAATCAAGTGTCCCATCATCCAATCTAAGAGGGTATTGACACTCCAACAAAAATTTCCATGTGAACACTTCCAATGGCTCAACTCTTTGCCACTGGTCATAGGGTACAAGAATCTATCCAACTGTGTGTATTTCCTCCACCAAGACCACTTGATGCAAGATGTTTTTCTCATCAATTCCTCTTGACAGTTTGATTGCTCAACTACCTTCCACTGCTCATGAGCATAAATTTTTCTGCAAGAAGACTCCATGTGTGACATATACTTTTCCACCCAATCCACATGTGGTTTATTGGCTGCAAGTGACAGCAATATGTTCCTATGTAGCTGATGTGAAGGTGATGGTGCATTCCACAAGTCATCACGAACACCTAGGAAAGCCTCTAGCTCTTCCTGTTGCATCACCAAGGAAAATTCCTTCTTCCAAATTTCATTCTCTCTTGATGAATATATAATAGAAGTATGGGTAGAACTGTGAATCATATCTCTGCAATACTTATCCACCCAACTTATGGCTGCCCCATCTTCATCCTCATATGAATCTCCCATGGGGAAGAGATTCTTTTCAGGAAACAATTCCATTTTTTTTCTGGAAAAGACCAAGTGCTTGGTTCTCATCAAACTTGTATGTACAGTCCTCAAACACAAAAAAATCAGAATGCACCTCATGTTCATGTGTATGGAATGTATCGAATTGCTTCAAATTAAATCCTTGTGGCTGCCCACATGCCAGGGAAATGTTGGTCATAACAAAAAATTTATTGCAGAAATTAAATTCTTCATCTCCCACCTTCTTCACTTTAAAGGTGTCTCTATCCACCCAAGCAATGGATGAATAAGGAATTTTATTTGCTGATCCATAAGTAATGTGATTATCCATATTTATGGTAGAGAATAACACTTCATCCTTCCTCTCAACCTCAATGAGTGCTTGGCTAATATTCTCTTCCTCGTAGCTTTTTACAAGCACCTGCAAATCTAAGTGCATCTCATGATCCACCATCTCATGAGATTCCTCCCTTTGTTCAAGAATGGAATAATCCTTGTGAATATGTCTGAATGGTGTGTAGGAGTGTAGGTAATACCTTTTCAACTTCTCATGAAGTTTCTCTATCTCCATCTTGGATTCTTGGAGTGCACATTGAGTGCTCTTCAAGGAATCTTGGGTGGTCAATAAATCTTGTGTGAGATTGAAAATTTCTTCTCCATCCTTCAAGGATGCTCCATGCAACACATCAGAAACCTAAATCAAATGATCTCTATCAGAAATCAATTTTAAGAATTCTCCTTGTATTGTAGACAATGCCTTCTGCATCTCCTCCTTGGATTCAAGAGAAGATTGATCTTCCAATGAAGCAGCTATCTAGCACTGGTGTGCCACTGAAGAATTTGTCTTGGAGAAGGTGTAAATAATTTTTAATATTATTTTCATCCATTTTCAAAGGCCAAGGAAATGAGTGGGGCTCTTAAGGAAAATCATCCCCTTCTTCGTTCCTGCAATTTTCTTGCTGTGACTTGTACTTATCTTTATGAATCTTTCTTTCTGCTTTCCCACCTGCAAGACTAGATGGCTCATAGATCTCCACAATGGTGATAGTGGGATTGGGATTATCAATGATTCCAAGCCTCTCCTTTTATGTGTATGTAAATTCATCATGCTTCAAGAGAGTCCAAAATTCATAACTTTTTGCATCCCTTTGCACCATATTTTTGTCCTTCAGATTTCCTAGTTCACACCTAGCTGGTGGGGGCTTGTCTTCCACTTCATTGGGAAATTCAAATAATGAAGTCAGATATGATATTTCCTCTTATTTTTGATCTGATCCAAAATATTCCTTCACCATATTATCATCATTGACAATATCACCCTTTTTTGCACTGATTGTGTGATCACCAACAGGGAAAATAGGACTAGATTTATCTCCCTCACAATTGGATTTCCTTTTGCAGTCCTCAAATGCAAGTGAAGACTTTTTATCTTTACATGGAATAGATGGTTGCAGGTGTATAGGGCTGCTACAAAAATCATAGTTTTTATTATCCATGTTCTCAATATTACCATCTTCCTGTACGGATACTATGGTGGCCTGCTCTTCCACCAAAATTTCTGCCACACACCCAAGCGGTGTGGCCTTGTTTTCATCTTCATTCTTTGGCTCAGGAGGTGACTGTAAATATGATATGTATACCTCTTTTCTATCTGATCCAAAATATGTCTCACCACCCATACATGAGCCAAAACCTTGAGCAGTGATCCGGAGATCACCCACCAAGAAACTTGAAGTGCATTCCTCTTCAACGTCTTCTCTTATGCAACCACCTTGTGGTGTTTTGCACTTCACCTCCTCGGTATCTATTTCCACTTAATTTATATTCTCCTCCAAGAAACTTGTGAATTTTTCATCTTTATTGGTACTGATGTCACAATACTTAGAAGCTCCTTTTGAAGGAAAACCAAACACACTCTTAAGTCTTGCACATGTCGATGGCTTGGAGGAATATTCACCTTTGGTTCTATCTTCTTCTTCTTTTCTCAAAGAGTTGGAAAAAATTGGTTCCTCTTTGGATAGCTTGCTTCTCTTGAAATAATTCTCATAATCATGCTTGGGCCAGAATCCATACTTGAAATAACTATAATCTCCAAAAGAAAGGTTTGCAAAAATATTCCTACCCAACACTAGATAGTCCTCATAGCAGTGAGACATGTTCTCACATGCTTCAATAATCTCTGTCAAGTTTTTCTTAACCATTGGAGAATTAGATCTGATATCTTCCCCATCTAATGTCCAATAGTATCCATCATATTCATGTTTTAGTATGCCTCCATCAACATAGAATATTTCTTCTTCTTCATATCTACTGCAGTATTCTTCATACTGCTCATCATAGTCATCCTCATAGTATGACATGGCTGCAAATTTATCCAGTGAGATATTTCTTTCCATAGGATGATCCAAGGAAAGAGATATGATACCACTTTAATATCCATTATATGATGTACATATAATATTATTAACTTGCTGCAATTTTTTAAATTAAAAATTCTGAAATTGAATTAATTCACACAAGCCTTCTCGAATTGGGAAAATCAGGGATTTATTTTGGGAGATTTTCTAGAGGAAAAGAGTGATCAACGGGAAGCAAAAAAAGAGATGTAATACATTCAGTTTCCTCTCCCCTAACACATTTATATCTGGTTCCATTTAGGTTTTAAAATCTGCGCCGCGGAAACCTGCTACCATGCTTTTGGGCAGCCAAACCGTGCAACTAAGGAGAGTAGTTCTGCATGTTTCAACCAGAGGCTTAGGGAAAATTGCAGAGGCTTTTTACAGACTTAGTTTAATATATAAAAAGGTATTTAAATAGTTTTCTGAGGTTCTGGAAATTTTGAGGTGTTTTGGGTGAATTTGGGGATTTATGGAAATTTTGGTCAAGAGAAACCCTACGCAGAGGAGGATCCAGAAAAGTAGTATGATCCCAATGAAAAATGGTTCTGGAGGTATCTAATGGAATTTGGGTCTATAAAATACCCATAGGAACTAATGGGGCTCATCTTGAGTTATCAAAACTCATTTTACATCAAATTTGGCAAGACTAGTCATTGAAAGCTAGCATTCTAGATAAAGTCTAAATTTAAGCAGTTAATTTGTGTCAAACTAATTTATGAGATACATATGAATTATGAAAGAGATAAATAACATACCACTTAATATATACAATATCTTCAGACAGTCCCCCAACCTTTCATATTTCTCATAGCACTCAGATTCATCAATTTTCCCCCGTACATTGATAAAATAAGATTTTCTAAGGAAAATGAAGACATAATTCTTTATGGAAAGATATGTTTCTACCTAACATAGATAAATTACAGAGTAATATTCTGCTACATATCATAAATCATACACTAGACTGACCATTACAGGGAGACTCCAAAATAAAGGGGCAGGAGGTCGAGAACATGACCGACAAAAGAAGTTGTGAGCATAGGTGAAGCATCGGATTCACTGTATCTCGACCTGAAAGTGTTGAAGGCTGAAAATGACTCTGATCATACTTCAATGGCTGCAATGTAGTGCTCCATACCTGAAATAGAAGAGAAAGGGAGATGGAAGAGAAGGGAGGAGGGGTTTGGGGATCATCACCCAATGGTCTGAGGCACAACACTCAGAGAGTATGCTCACATAGCATAACCACAATATCAAATCATCCAAACTGAGTCAATGGGGTCGAATTCACCTTTAATAGAGTGTTGAGTGTCGTTATTAGCAAGTGAGGATCCAAGGTGACCTATGAGAGAAAGTCAACCCTCAAAAAACCCTAACCCTAGCCACATCGGCACCTCCTTTGGGGAATTTAGCAAGTAGGACCATGTGGAATTATTTCTAAGTTCAAATCCTCCTTCATAATTAGAAACTACACCCTCCCTTAGTCAAAAGTTGCTTCTTTTGAGTTATGACACCTTTTTTGCTTTTCTAGACTCATAAGGAAACTGTTACTTCCTTTGAAAACTTTCTTTCTTTTCTCTTACTGCTTTTCTGAGCTCCATAAGAGGCAAATGCACCCTCCTTTGAAAAAATTTCCTGCTTTTAGGTACTTTTCTCTTCGTTTCCTATGACAACTTTTGTCATAGTGTTTCCTCTTTCCTTCCTTAGCTAGTAGACTCGCCCAATGCACCCCACCTGAATAGGCAACTTATTTACACCTCATTAATGAGCAATAATAATTAAAATGGAAAATAAAACTTAGATACATACCTTACATAATTAATTATTACAAAATTTATCGTATGAGGAATAATTAATATCAATTTTGAGCCCCTAGGAACTTAGCATGGTCAACACTTTTTAATGGTCAATTTGAGGGGACATGACAAAAGAACCGTTATCCACTCCTTAGGATCGACGACTTCTTCAATCAAGTGGGAGGAGCCAGAATCTTTTTAAATATTGACCTACGATCTGGGTACCATCAAGTACGGATTCGCGATGAGGATATTCACAAAATTGACTTTTATACAAGGTACGTGCACTACAATTTTTTATTGACGTTGTTTGGGTTGACCAATGCACCCGCAAACTTTATGTATATGATGAACAACATATTCAGTACATATTTGGATAAGTTTGTCTTTGTATTTATAGATGACATACTGGTTTATGTCGTCTATTTAGTACTATAAATTTTGAGAGAACACCAGCTTTATGCTAAATTTAGTAAATGTGACTTTTACAAACCACAAATACAGTACTTAGGTCACATTATCTCTTAGACAGGGATAGGTGTGGACCCTAAAAATATTAAAGCCATAAAGTTTGGCCTACCCCTATTAGTGTCACTGACATTAGGTCCTTTTTGGGATTAGCCAGATATTATTGAAAGTTCATTGAGAACTTCTTGAGAATCACTTTTCCCATGACCGCTTTGCAAAATAAAGCAAATAAGTTCTTATGGACTGACAAGTGCGAAGCAAGTTTTTAAATTCTTAAGCAGATTTTGATGACTGCATCGGTGTTATGAATTGTGGATCCTGATGGGGATTTTTTTCTTTGCACAGATGCAAGTAAGGAAGGACTTGGAGGAGTCCTCTTGCAAAAAGATCACACGATCTTTTATGAATCACGGAAGTTAAAAGAGAATGAGAAGAATTAACCTATGCATGATATTGAGTTAGCTGCTATCATCCATGCTTTGAGGGTGTGGAGGCACTACCTCATGGGAAGGAAGTTTCTTCTGAAGACAGACAACATGAGTCTGGAATATTTATTTGATCAACTGGATCTGAATGCAAGGCAATCCCGATGGTTGGCTTTCCTTAGTGAGTACCGTTTCAAGCTAAAGAATATTAAGGGAAAAGAGAATAAGGTTTTCGATGCTTTGAGTTGACAAACTCATATGATATATGAGGTGACTTTGAGTCAAAATGATGCAGATCTACATGAGATGATTAGAGCAGCCAATAGAGTTGACCCTTTCTATGTGGAAATCCTCAAGAAAGTCCAAGAGGACAAGTTGTTCAACAACAAAAATAATACAAAGTAGACAAATATGGACTGCTATGGTCCAAGGATCGTTTGTATGTTCCAGAAGGAGGGGACCTTCAGCCCAACATCCTCATGAAATTTCATTGGGCACCCTACCCCAGGCACCCAAGATATCAAAAGATGATATCCACTGTTAAGAGACACTTTTTCTGGCCTAAGTTAAAGGCTGGAATTGCAATGTTTATTGCGAAATGTCAGGAATGTTAGCTAGTCAAAGTTGAGCATCAGCATCCTACGGGATTGCTACATTCATTACCCATTCCGGAATGGAAGTGGGAGGTCATTAGTATGGATTTCATCACCGGTTTACTGAAAATTAAGAAGAAAAATGATTCTATTTTTGTGTTCATCGACAAGTTGTTGAAAGAAGAAAAATTTATTCCTGTGAAGTCGACCTACAAAGTAGTGAACATTACTGATATCTTCTTGAAGGAAATATTTAGATTGCATGGGATACCCAAGGAAATCATCTCGGATCGAGATGTTAAGTTTACAGGAAACTTTTGGAGATCTTTATTCTCCATATTGGAGATGAAGTTGAACTTTAGCACTACATATCGCCCGTAGACAGAAAGAGTAAACTAGATTGTTGAGGACATGCTTTAAATGTATGTCATGAACAACCCCACAAAGTGGGAGGATTACCTACATCTCGCAGAGTTTGCGTATCACAATGGTTATCAGAATTCCACCAAGATGAGCCACTTTGAGGCACTCTATGGACAAAAGTGTATAACACTGGTTACTTGGGATAGCCCAGTGGATCGGCTCATGTTAGGGACTGATTTTTTGGTGGACTTATAATAGTTGGTTACCAAGGTCTAAGTGAACCTTAAAGAAGCACAAGACCACCAAAAAAGTTACGCAGATCAGAAAAGATAAGATAAAGACTTTCAAATAGGAGATCATGTTTACTTGAAAGTAAAATCCAATTGAAGCTCGTTGAGCTTAGGTAGGTGTGGTAAGTTAGCACCTAGATTTTGTGGACCTTTTAAAATATTGGCCAAGAAAGGGTGGGTGGCATATGAACTAGTGTTACCTACGCATGTAAGAGTCCATAATGTTTTCCATGCATATTTGTTAAAGAAATATGTTTATGATACTAAACATGTTGTTTATTGGTCCCTATTATAGGTGGAACCTGAAGGGGGGTTTTCCCCTAAGCCTATTCAT
This sequence comes from Pseudotsuga menziesii, assembly GCA_001517045.1. Taxonomy (NCBI): domain Eukaryota; kingdom Viridiplantae; phylum Streptophyta; class Pinopsida; order Pinales; family Pinaceae; genus Pseudotsuga; species Pseudotsuga menziesii. The sequence continues at coordinate 111,565 of LPNX011039478.1, forward strand.
ATACTGGACAAGACAAAGGTGTAGCTTCGGAAGCACACCGTAGTCCAGTTGAAAGTGCAATGGAAGCACTTTGAGGATGATGAGGCGACTTGGGAGAATGAAGCCACCACGAGAAAGGATTACCCATCCTTGTTTCATGATGTCATTTCGAGTCACTAGAACACCAAGGACGGTGTTGTTATAAGCGGGGAGGGATGTCATATCCTGAATTTTGGACCTAACACTTATAGGCATGTGACAATTGACTATGATGTTGACTTGATATTTTATTTTTATATATTGGTTCGAAGACCCCATTGCATATTAACATGATGATTTATTTTATATATTGAGTGTAAGCCAATTATTGATGATATATATATATATATTCTTGTTTGTGTTCGGCATGGACCATGAAGCACATGGTTAATGAGATGTTTTGTGTTGAGTGGGAAGCTCTAGAGCACATCAGTGATTGATGATTTGTGTTGAGCAAGGAGCTCTGGAGCACTTGAGTGAGTGATGAATTGTGTTGAGTGAGGAGCTTTGGAGCACTTGAGTGATTTATGATTTGTGTTGACCGAGGAGCATTGGGGCACTTGAGTGATTGATGATTTGTGTTGAGTGAGAATCTATGGAGCACATGAATACTTACCTTTGTGTTAAGTGAGAAGCTCTAAAACACATGAAAAGGTAATTGGAAGTGTTGGGCATAAGCCCTGGATCCTTCCATGTTGATGTTGAGCATAAGCTCTGGAGTATCAGATCCATGGCCATTGTATCCCTAGGTGTATCATACAAGTACATCCTAGCATTAGTGTTGAGCGAAGAGATATGGAATTGAAATAGGTTGTAACTCCTTATTAAAACATTGAGTATGGGCTCTGGTAAGAGTTAGGGGTTACTGAAAATAATTTAATAACTTTCGAGTGAAAATGAATTGAGAACATGAATTGAATCCTATGGGAAGCCAAGCCCAAATTCACATACATATATAAAAATACAACCCGTTACATCACACCACGAATAGAGTTTGAACCCTGTGGGGTTTGTTTACAATAAATCACGACCATGGTAATGATACAATGTATGCGAGCTACATTAGTATTTAACCTCAATACTATTAATAACAAACATTTACGCTAAATATAAGTTGTAAGACTTAAGATCTACCCCTGCACTATAATCACAGTCATGGCCAAATTAATGAAAACACATAGTCCCTTAAAAGATATCTTACATTGATGAAGGCCATCGTGGGTTTGCACCCCTGGCTCCTTCAGAATCCATATTATTTTCTAATCAATGAAATAATGACAGTAATGCAACCATCTGGAGCTAGTGCAACAACCTTATGGAGGCTCATGCCACTCACGACAAGGCCTCAACCCAAACATTGTCAACAATTAGAGCTAAATAAAAACACTTAATACACAGTCCATCAATGAAGGAGAATGCCACATATAACCATAGTAATAAACAAATGATTGTGGCATAAAATCAACACATAAATAGTAAATGTAATAACCATTCCATTTCAAAAAAACAGTATATAATAAGTACATGAATTCCATTAACGAAGGTCATGTATTATCCATACGTGCCAATGGCTATGGAACCATTGCAAGTAATGGTGCTTCCCAAGCATAAAAGTCCCAAATTCAAAGTTATGTATTACAAATAACATAATATATACACAGAGACTATAAGGGCATTAAAATTCTCTCCATGGCCAAAATCCCTCACAAAACATAAAAAACCAAGTCTGTTAACACAGGCCCAAAGGTGCATCAAAACACCACAAAGAAGCCACAAACCAAATGAATGAAGACAAAACATAGACAGGCTGAGAGATACAACGATAGGATTGTGTACCTAACACCTTGGTACCACCTACGAACCCACAACGAAGCTTTGATCCATGCTTCTCTCTGCCAACCCTGGAACCTACAAACCACCAAACAAACAAGGATGAGAAGTATGGACTGTTCACAAGCCACGAGATAAACACCAATGCCGTCATGAAACCAACAGTGCCTACCTTCGCAAACTAGGGTGTCGAATTCATCTCCTACATAGAGTGAAGCCCAAAACAACTAACAACCAAGCGAAATGACAAACCATCGTGAGAGCCAAACCCTATGTTGGATTTTCCATGATTCCCAAGGAGCATTAATGGCGCCAGACTGGTGTCCACTATCAAACTAAAACCTACATTCCTATAGTTTGTAAACGATTCGTTAATATTGGTCTCCATTCCATGTGATGCCTTAAACCCCAATCTTATATGGTTCAACCATGTGTTAACGTGCTACTCCAAATTATATTACAAGGTATAATATATATCAAGGTTTTGGGTAATGTATAGTCAATACAATATACATGCCAACCCAAAGTTTAAATACCAAGTATAATATATATAATGGGTATCGAATAACCATAGGATTATTGCCTTTAACCTTGCTTTTCCTTATTACCTAAGCTTCAAGCTTAAGAACCATGGCATATGAATTATGCCATGGTAATAATTAACCTTTATAAAAATTAAAGGTATGATCCTTAAAACAAGAGTATAACCAGCCAATCGAAAACAAAGGGTATGCTAACGCTTTAAATAAAATAAACATAGAATGTAAATATAGTAAGATATAAAATAGGTAACATAAATAACTAATGAATTATAAGTAGCACATAGATAATTCATCTAGGTTAAAAAATTAATGAAGGTCGTAATTACCTTTCTAGCAATCTAGGTTGGTAATGAAGCATAGTAACGAATAGCAGGTGCATTAATGATCAACACCTTCAGCACTCCTTAGAAGCAAGTGTCAGTCACAAATTATGATCTACATAGGAATTAAAAGAGGTTCCTTAGTTCGAAGAACTAAGTAAGCCTGCTACTCAAGTGAACACTTTACCTCTCAGACCATCATGGGAGAATGATTCCCGCCACTTCTCCCACTTTGTTTCCACAAACAGAGTTAAGTTAGAACCATATAAATAACAAGTAAGACTATGTAGAATGAACAAAGTATATAACGAAGTACAACACATAAACGACAATATATAACCATAAGAATCAAGTAGTAATAAGATCCATGACATCTTAAGTAAAATACATTAAAAATGTTGATTGAAATTAAGTGATAGAACGTAAGAACAACTTACAACTAAACAGTGGTACATGTAGTGTACGATCTAGTTCTGCAAGACAAATAATGTTCCGTATAGGTAGTTTTTACTAGCTTGATAAAAAAAAATATTTTCAATTTTTGGGGACATTAATTATATGAAATTCACACTTGAAAAGTTTGGAACCCTATTGGTACTTTGGTAGATTCGAGTTTAATAGGATCTATGCTAGTGTTATAAATAGTTGCGTCAAGATTAGTTTGCAGTTTTGTATCCATATCCACTCAAACTGTGATATCCAAATTGTAGAGATTGCAATTCCAACAACAAATTGATCAAAGTGAAGGATTTTATATTTGTTTTATTTGGACCAATATGAATTATGATTAACAATAATAATTCCCTTCATGATAATTGGAAGGTAAGCAAATCTTACGTGCACAAGGGAGAACCTTAAAGTTGTAAGACACGTGGTGGGTAAAATAAATTGGGACACCTTAAACTTGAGAATGGAATGGAAGCTCCTTGAGTATGGGTCCCTACTCTATTTAGAATGTGTGGCATCAAATATGCCTCAAATGGAATATTGTTATATACAGGGGTTGGAGTGGATGATTTTACAGGTTTAATGTATAGTAAAACAATGAAGAAAATTTACCCTCAAGAAGAACTCGTTCTCCATCTACAACCTAAAATAAACTAATGCATCATCCTCAATTCATCCAAAACAAATTCCCAAATTATGAAAATTTTACCTCTAAGAATAGATATCCCCATCCCCAACCCCTTTTCTTTCGATCAAATTTCATAGGTCATTTTCAATTTCAAGAAACTTCATGGGGTTAAAGAATCTAAATGTAGATGCAACAACAATTTTTTTTTTTCCAAACCTTATTTATGGAATTATCACAGTTTATAATACATTTTATACTTTTAAAAAAACATCATAAACATTATCCAAACTTAAAATTGAACATATTAGGATTTTTGAGCTCTCATCCTCACTAGCTAAGAATTAGTACAAAATGAGAGAAAAGTGACTAGGCGACTAAAAAAGTTAGTCAACACAATTTTTTCAAGGGTAAACAACCAAAATTGATCAATTTAAGTGAACCAACTAAAAAATACTAAGATAAACAACTAATTTAGTCATATGAATACAAATATGACTAGCTAACGAAGACTAACAATATGAGCTAGTCATTTATGTTGGTAATTTTTATTTGTGTCACCTTGACAATGGAAAATTATAGTTTACCAAATTTTAAAATGATTCAGAGACCCTTGAATCCATCTGCAATGTTAAAATTTTGTAAATTGTAACATTGTAGATGAGTTTAGATACTCGAGTGATGTTAATTGTGTCATTTAGCAATGAAAAATTGAAAATTTGGAAATTGTTACGATTTACTAAATTTTAACACCATAGATGGATTCAAAGACCCCCTAAATTTAAAATTTAGTAAATTGTAACATTGTAGATGGATTCATGAGAAACCCCCTGTGCCACTCGAAAAAAATTTCTTCTTTCAAGACATCTAGTGAGGTCCCTACAACTCTAGATTTTTGTGGATGTGTTCACTACCCTCAAGCCTCTTCTGTAAGTGCATATTGTTGTCATCACATGTACTTAAAATTATAGACTCAATTCATATGAACCCAATCCTAACCAAGATACATCGACCAATACCTCCATAGCTATTTTGTTTGGTCATTAAAATATGTATAAAAAACTTATAATATATAAAAATTTACAATATATATATTTTAATATATTTTATGTTTGTCAGAAATGCTCGTCACTCATGACTAGTGCATTTCAACCATCATATAAGAAACCGTAACCCAGGGACATATAAGCCATCAAAATCAAACAGGGATCACACCTATCCTTGGACATTCCAACACTTAACATGACTATATTTTTGGGTGTCTCTTCCCAACTAACTCACCCCTACGGGGAATCAACCCAAGTTCCCCTATTGACGAGACCCACACCTTAACCGATGAGCTAGCGAGAATTGAAAATATATATTTTTATATTATTACAAAACACATATTATAATATTACATAATACCATATTATAAATTTGGATCATAAAATTTTAATATTTGATATTTACAATTTCATCATTCTAAAATGAATTTTGCCAATCTTTATGTACCTTATAAGAATTGTTTCTACAACATATACCCTCCCGCACTTACATATGGACACATGGTCAACAGTATGGAGTTTATGTCATCCCTTGTGAGCACACCATATGCTTCTTAGTGTATTTTGAGACAATGAACAATTCCTACATGACACTCAAGGAGACCGAAATAACAACTAGCATAGCCCCAAAGTGGGGGAAATGAAATGCTGAAAAAACTTTGATATGTTATAAAATGAGAGAAATTTGTGTGTTTGTAGATAATATAATATTATGTTTTGAAAGAAAATCTAGTGAATTTCCATTGTATTTTGTATGTCTTTGTACTTTGTTTAGCAGTTGCTCATAGTCTTGAAGTGGGTTAGATGAAGTATACTTTTTTCCAATCATGCTTTTTTGGAGCATAGAAAATACACAACAAACATGAATGGACTAATATGCATTTTGGAGCGCTTCTTTCCATATCCTAGTAGGGATAATACAATAGCGTTATCTTGGCACATAAAAAAAAAATCCTTGGCATATGCACGTAAACAACTATAGCCTAGTAAGAAACATATACAGGAGAATGGAACTTGATTTTCACTATAGAGTTGTTTCCATCTCAAATGACCTATAAATGGTAATGAACATAGTTTTTATTGTTTTTTATTCCATTTCTATCATTCCTTTGCAATAAATTAACGAAAAAATTAATATTTTGTTGTTTTGTGCTTGTTACACTACTAGGAAATTATAATGACTAAAAAGTCAATTGATACCGACCAACTAAGATCCATCTTAAAAAAATATATATCAAGCACCGAGAGGTATCCAATTTCTCAAGTATAAATTTTTTTATTTTAATTGTTTTACACATTAATAAAAAATTACACCTTAAGATATTTGATCACCTACTTTATATACCAAAGTTTAAGTTTAAGATGAAATCAATACAATATTTTTTTTAAGCAGATATCATTTGCATTTTTTTTCTTGGAATTCCATGTTACATAAAATTAAACAAGGTTACATGCTACTACATCTATCCATACGAGTTGTAGAACACCTCGCTACTCTCAATGAAATAATTACTAACTACTTCTAGTTATTTAACCCATGAAACCTTGAAAGGCAAGTTATTGTCTTGACTCAATTTATTTTTTATAAATAAGAAGGTAAACATTATATTATAGTATAAAATGGTGATACAATCATTCCTGATCGGCTTGGTGAACCAGGCCAGACCAGGCTGTCAACTGCAGGGCTCAAACGGATTGTCCCAGTATTCCTTGGAGGGATTACACATTTTCTAGCAACCAGAGCCCAAACAAACCAGAAAAATTCCACCGAAGCTAAATTCAACTAGCAGACAATCAGTCGTAGCCAAAATAACATCTTATTAGGCCTGAAGCCTGCAAAAAGGCCCTATCCCAATTCTATGTCTACCCGATTAAGTTTACATAAATACTGAAACCTTGACGATCCCAATTACAACAAAACTGAGATATCCAGGCTATTCCTGATTACAACATGACAGAAACAAAAAGGAGTAAAACCAAGCGTGGGAATTCATGAAAATTCACTACCCATCGGGCATGAATGAACCACGCAAGTGCTCCTCTTGCTAAGGAGGAGGAGCATTGGAGGCAGACGACGGAGCATTGTTTGCCGAATCCCTTGGACTATCTAGCACCTCTGTTGCGATCGAATCTAGAAGGAAGAAGCATGCCACACTCTCTTGTTTCCCCCTCCTTATGAGGGATAGGGTTTCTGAAATTCCATGTGTAATTTACACCTTGTCCTGGGTGTCATAGGCTAACATAATTCGAATGGTCCAGAATTGTTTTATCACTAGCGGGCGGTCCTAGTGAGTCTCATGCTCCAGAAGCAAACCTAACTCTTTCATAGCAATGTAGGATTTGATGGCCGCTAGGGTATCTGCCATGTATTGGTCCCCCCAGTTGAAAGAGAGTGGATTTGGGTCTTCCTCAATGGCGGGGATATAAACCATCGAGCTGGGCATCACCCTGCTAGTCCCATCCCCTCTACCACTACCCCTTTGGTGGCTACAAACTCTCCATTGATGAGACATGATGGCACTATATAGGATCTTGCTTTGAAAAGAAAGGAACAGAAACTGAACCAGATGTGTGTCACTGCAGTCCCCCAAGTGAGTTTTATAGGGAGAATTCCCTTCCATCCCCCAGGGTGTATGACGATCTCATGCCCGTCACCCTGGCCTCCACCCTTAACCTCCATCTATCGTACTCCACCACATATTTCATCCTTTGAAAAATATCAACATCCTACTCTTTCATTGATGTCCCTTTGATACAGAAATCTATGGAATTCACCATCCTTGTAGTAACCAGCATGGGATTCGTACTAGAGAGTCCAAAGGGCCACCTCCTCTTACTCTCTTCACATAGAACAACCATCAAATTGATCAGTCTAATTAATAGGATCCAACCTCTCATTAAGAACATTTTGTCTGGTGACCGTGTCTTCTACATTGTCCACCTGCCTTGTACCGACACCATGTGTCTATGCAGAGGGTTCAACATCCCCATATGGCGATTGGGACATCTCGCAACCTTCCAAATACACCATCGAGATGATGAAGGGCCCAATTTTGGGAGATGGTATGATAGGTGGCATGTTTTGTGGAGGATCGGATCAACAGTTGTCCACCAACTACAGTGGGATGAGCTATGACTGACGGTTACCATCATCGATCGTAGCCTCCAGATCCGCCTATGCCAATTTTTCACATTGATCCCATATCAGGATTTTTATATTATCGACAAGCTCTTATGCATGGAAATATTTATGGTTCTCCACTCCTTCATTTTACAAAGAATATGCCATCTTTTTTCCATATCTTCTAGCATGGGAGAATTGGATGGCCGAGGGGCCTGCAAGAATTCGTTTGAGCTTTGAGAGGCGTCCTTCCCATCTCCAATTTTTTGAGATCTGGGATGTTGTGGCACCATGTTGGATCTTGTGAGTGATGTTTATAATTACCTGTGAGTCTCCTTCCACTAGCAGTGAGGTATTATCCTTATGCAGGGCCCAGGAAATACCGTTAATTAGGGCCTCTAGTTCCGCCATGTTATTGGTACTCTTTCCAATGGATCCCCATAGAATACTGAGAATTTTTCTAGTTGAGTTCCTTAAAGAACCTTCGAAGCCTGCTGGACTAGTATTTCCTTTGGTTGCTCCATCAAAATTGATTTTGAAGGATCCTGCAGGTGGACGACGGTGAGAATTCGCGTTGTTCACAAATTTTGGCAGTGCTCTGGACCTTGCGTTGTTAACAGGTAAATAAAAAATCCCAAGTTCATAAAGTATAATTATTTCATTCTCCTCGACTGTGAAGTCTTATTGTGACCAATGAATTAATGTTATTGTTTCTTTTAGGTGAGCTTCAATTAGGGTCCATATTTCTCCTTCTTTTCTGGTTTTGTTTTCAAAAATTTGACTATTACGGGTTTTCCAAATTTCCTAGATTGTAAATACCTGGGGGAGCTCCAACAACCTGTTTACTATTTTATTTTTGAATGCCTTCTTGGGCCATTCTATAATGGTTGCGTCTGACCTTCCTCTATTTCTATGATTTTTCTTGAAAATATCCGCTCCTTTTTCCCATATGGCATCCACCACCGGGCATTCATCCAATAGATGATTGATGGATTCTTTATTCTCCTCACACATGCAACATCTTGAGGGACCATTGATTCCTTGATTTTGGATGTTATTATAGGTTGGGATGCGCCTCTTGAGCATGATCTAGCTAAAAGTTGCCACCTTTGGCCACTAGCATCCTCCCCAAATCTTTTCCCATTTGGCCTCTACTTCCAGGTTGAAGGATTCCGTCACTAGAGCTAAGGCTTCTTTGGAATTGAAGTTTTTTGTGTTGGAGTACCCCCATCTAAGTTTTTCCAGACCATCATTCCTGGGGACTTTTCTAGGACTGATCTCCATAAAGAACTCATCCACGTTCTCCTCAGAGGCTTGAGATTGCGATCAGTTCTTTTCCTTTTAGGACCTGAAGAGTCGGTCCATATCTCTGGGATCCAAAAAATCCACCATCGTACTCCCTTATGGAGATTCCTGGTTCTTGGTTCCATGAATCGTTAACAAACCTAGTCGTCCTACCATCCCGAAGTTCCCAGAAGCTATTCTTCTGGACCAACCCCCTATTTTATTGGGCCGATTTCCAAATTATAGAACCCGAAATGTTTTCTCCAAAACGGACCAAGGACTGCTTAGGCTAGAGAGGGGCATATTTTAGGTGCCATAGTTTGGCCCATGGTTCCTCTTCATAGTTGATCCATCTCCACTAGATTTTGGAACTGATTACCTTGTTGTTGTCAAGAGGATCCCGGAGCCCTAGACCCCCCATTGCCTTAGGAGTGCATATGGTTTGCCAATATACTAGTGGCCACTTCTTGTGCCCTTCTGATCCGCCCCAAAGGAAATTATGTTGGATGTTTCTAATTTGTTTGATAACTGATTTCGGGGTGGCCAACACCGAGAAGAGATATATAGGCATTTCCTGAAGAACCAATTTAACTAGGGTGAGTCTACTCGAAAAAATTGAGAGCTATGAAGGTCCATAGGCTGAGCTTCTATTTGATTTTATCCAACAATTCTTTCCATGATTTTTTTCTAATAGTTGATTCAGCTAGAGGTGCTCCTAGATATTTCGATGGAAGCTTTCCTTCTGGAAATTCTAGGATTCTGAGAATGTTCCTTTTGGTAATTTTCGGGGTATTGAAAAAATAGGTCTGGGACTTTTCCTTGTTGATCTCTGGCCACTTGCTTCTAGGAAGGTATTCAGACTATATTTTTTCCCCAAGCCTCTTGAACTGAGGAAGGGCCCATGAGCATATTATCATCCACAAACTGCTGGTGGGTTTGGGGTTCCATCTCGGCAGTGAGTGATAATCTGTGGATCTTATTCTCATATCTTCTTCTTTTGATAAATATTCCGAGTCCTTGGGTTGTGATGATGAATAGGAAGGGAGAGAGGCCCCCCCCTAACTTATTCCTCTGGAGGCATTGAAAGGGAATGAGAGAGAGCCATTAACCAAGATCAAGAAGAAGGTTGATGAAACCAAATTCATGACCCAGTTAGTCCAATCCTCCGAAAATCCAAAATCCCTGAGAATTCCTGCAAAAAAATTCCAATTCAACTTATCATAAGCTTTTGAAAGATCCAATTTCAAGAGCATACCTAGAGTATTCAATTTTTTTAACGAATGCATCGTTTCATGGACCAGGATAATGCCATCCAGAATTTTCCTTCCTTCCACAAACCCTTCCTGTTTAGGGGAGATGATAAGAGGAAGCAAAGGGAGAAAATGGTTGGCCATGATGTTGGAGATGATTTTGTAGATAACATTACACAGAGCAATCGGTCTGAGTTTCCTAGGGTCCTTTGTTTCATTTTCTTTGGGGATGAGTGTTAGGAACGTGGAGTTAAGAGCTCTTAGAATTTTCTCGGTCCTATTGGAATATTCTTCTAGAACCCATATTTTCTCTTTTATCCAGTCCCAATAAGCATGGAAGAACTTCATTCCAAACCATTCTAGCCTAGGGGCTTTATCCTTTTCCATTTTCTTGATAACGTCTTCAACCTCCTCCATCTCAATGGGTTTTCCTAGCATGTGGTTGTGATAATCCGAGATTATTTTAGGGATGTGTCTAAACACCTCCCTCTGGGCTTCTTCTCTGTCTTCTTCTAGCTCTTTCATCAGATTAGAGAAATATGAGTTCAGCATGATTTCTAGCTCTTCCCAGGTTTTGACAATGCCTCCATACTCCATTTTTAGTCTAGCCAGTCGATTCCCTTGACGATGCTGAATGGCCGCTTTGTGGAAGAAGCTAGTATTGCATTCTCCCTCTTAGAGCCATTTAAATTTGGCTTTCTGCTTCCAATAGACTTCCTCATATTGTTCTCATTGGGTAAATTCTTGGAGAAGGCTCTTTTCTTGGAACCGTAACTCCTCCAAGAACCCCGAGCTCATCCCTTGAGCCTAGCTCGCTTGGATCTTGAATTCTAGAACTTGTTTTGCTTGGAAAATGTTGCCAAAGGATTCCTTGTTCCATTTTTTAATGTTTTCTTTTAGGAGCTTGAGTTTCTTTTTGAATTGGTACATTCAAGTACCTTTGATGGGTGGAAATCCCTCCCACCATTCCCTATGTTTCTCATGGAAATCCACCTGAAGGAGCTATAAATTTTTAAATTTGAAGGGTTGACATGGGTTTACCCCCACATTTTCCCATTCAAGGTTGATTGGCTAGTGATCAGAGCCTATAGCTGGGAGTACCACTTCTCTTAACTCTCCTCTTGCCATCATGATGGATTCAGAGATTAAAAAGCGATCAAGATGACATGCTATCCCTTTGTCTCCAGCTTGTTTATTATTCCATGTGAAAGTATCATTATATGTTCTTACATCTATTAGATCAAGGGTATCAATTAGATCATTGAAGTAAATAATTATAGGGTTTAGGTTCCATATACCACCTTTTTTCTCTTCAAGATTCTTGATCAAGTTGAAATCTCCACCAAGGATCCATGGTTTGTCTTCGATTATCTCCTTGATGAAATAAAGTGAGTCCCAGAAGGACAATTTCTTCTCTGCCCTAGGAGGACCATAGACATTAGTAAAAAATCCTCCAATTCTGGTGCCTAAGATGTGAAAATTTGCTAAAATAGAAAAGGGTGTTGCTACGAAGCCTGAGAGGTTAACCTCCCAGGGGTTCCACAAGATGCCAATCCCTCTAGATGCCCCTTTGGCATTAGTTGCTACTGTCTCACATCCCTTCCATATTTTCCTGGCTATACTTTTTATCTCTTCTTCTGAGCACTTGGTTTCATGCAAAAAGATGATTCCATATTTTTATTTTTCAATCCTTCTTCTGAGAAGACAAATTTTCAGAGCGCTATTGCAGCCTCTAATGTTCCAGGATGTAATCCACATTGTGAACTTATTGTGTTAAAGGAGAGAGGGAATCATCTATGGTTGGATACTACCCCAAAGCCACCAGTTGTTCCCCTATTGCTTTTATTCTTTGAACGTTGCTGGCCTTCCGTGCTTTTTTATTTTTATTTTCTTTTTCCCGTCCGGTTCTTTGAGGGATTCGACTACTACTCCTAAGGATTTCATATTTTTTTCTTGGATTATCGCCTTATCCAGTAGGGTGACCTACTGGGGAGGGATATGGGTTGGGATCTTGTCTGAACATGCAGTTTCAAGTCCATCCAAATAAAGATATCCTATCTCCATATCTTTTGTCTTTGGATTTGTTACCTTTGTAGATGTCTTGGCTATCTCCTGCTGCATCTTTTGGGGTTGATCTATAGATGTATTAACTATCTCATGCTGTATCTTTAATTTTAAATCCATCTCTTTCTCCGAATGGTATTTAGTATGGTCTATTTGATGGGTTTCTTTGTTACTTTCCTTATCATCTTGGAATATCTCAAACCTGTTCTGAGTTTGCACCCTTTAGTTGATCTCCGGCCCTGAGATCTTTCTGTCTTGTCATTTCTTGGTTTGGGTTTTTATGAACCCATCAGCATCTTGATTTTCTTGATCTTTATTTTCTCCTGGTATTTTATTTTAAGGGATTTCCTGTAATAGATGTCCATGCTCATGGCATATTCTGCACCTGAACAGGATTTGTTCATAGTCTATTGCTTGAAACCACTCTTCATCCTCCGAGGATAACTCGATCCCATATGGTAAATGCTTCGAGATGTCAAGGTAGATACATATTCAAGCATATGAGATATAGTTCCGCTGTCAGGTTTTCTCTAAGGCTTTGATAAATTTTCCCAGAGTATTCCCAATATCCATCAAAATTGCATCCTTCTAATACTCTTTTGGGAGATAGTACATTCTGATCTAGACTGGGGAAATCATGAGGTTTTCTTTATCAGGGTTGAATCTCTCTTTCCATGGCCTTAAAAATAGTCCCATCGAATTGTATAAATAGGGACCGTTCTCAAATATTCGAGTTCTATATTCTTCGTTAAAGATGATTATAGTGAAGAATCCTTTTGCCCCCAGCTGAAGGTCGAAGTTCCATTGGGGTTTCCATGTGGTATTAATCCACCATACCAGGGTCTTTTTTGTGGTCTAGATTCCAACAAACTTTCCTATGAGGGCGCGATATTTCATGTACTGAATGTATTCCTTGAATCTTTTTTATTTGATTTGGATCTTTAGCACTGTCTTGTATTTCGGGACGCATTGTCCCGTCATTCTTGTCTCTTGTTTCGTCGATTCCTCTTTCTCCATCCCACTTGTACCTTCCCCATCTACAAGTAGTTTAGGTACATTCGCTAGGTCCTTCCCTATTTTGATTTCCATGTTTGAGATCACAAGGGGAACCACAGACCCCTCCATTGAGGGCGCGTGCCTCCCACGGTCCCTCTCCTCACGGGGAGAAGTAGGAACCATCTTGGGCTGACCCAACTAACATGTAGGTCCACACTTCCACTACTGGTGCACCATAATTCCTTCTGCCTCGATTGGGCCCTCCACCGCCTTCAAAATATAGAACACTTAATATGGGCATGTACCTATTGTCTTGACTCAATTGGTGACGTGCAATAGGTAGGTATTTGTTTTCAAGAAAAGTATAATAGGTAGTTTAGTTTTAAGTGTTAGCTATTGTAAAAAAGTGTGCTTTCCTTTTTGATACTACAATTAAATAGGTAATTCTGTCAATGATTAAAGTTTCACTATCCATATGCTTCTGAATGAATAAGTCATGATTAATTATAAACTAACATTAATGAAAAAAAAATAGTATTCACTTAATCAATCCTTGATTACTTGAATTTGAAACTGGAAATCCTAGCACAAGCTACAAAACATAGACACTATTTAAACCCGATGATTCAAACTTGGGACATTTTGTAACCATGGACGGAGCGTGTGATCCTTCCACAATAGTCTCAATTCTTAAGATAAGAAGAGGATCATGTTCAAATTCAATTTTGTTGGATAACTTCATCAAGATTTTAATGGTACAAAATCACATTTACATTGGAGACCCTTTTTCTTTGTAACCAATTAATTTTGAAGAAACAATTATTTATACAATTTTCAATATTTTTTTTTATTTGGGGCACTTGTTCTTGTTGATGTATTTGTAACTTCAGAATGTATTCACTTGTATAGCTTATGCATTGTACCCTGATGTTTATTCCAGGAAGTATATGTAATGTAATTGAGTCATGTCATGCCCTGATGTTCTAATCGGGAGATTCAATAATGTAAACAAGTCATGTAAAGTCATTGAGGTTAACCCTCCATTGTAAGTCAGGGAATTATTCCCCACAATTGAGTTAAGGTTAACCCTCCTTGTTGATCGGAGGGTAAAGTCCCCACAGTCATTGGGCACTATGGTTATTAGACTCTCATAGAGATTTCGGCCCTGGTAAGTAATCGTTAAGTGGGGATAAATTGTTGGAGTGGACTTTAAGTGAACGAAAGAATATAAATAGAGAGTGATCCTCTCTATTTATCACACACACACTCATTGAAGTAGTGTGCATGAGTGAGGGAGGAAGTGCTGGCACAAGTGAGAGAGATCAAGTTGTGGTAGATCATCTTTTCCGTCTTTGGGTTTTACTGCTGCTATTGGTGCTCATTCTATCTCTGAGGAAGTTGCAGGGTTTTCTCCTTTGTGGTTTCCTTGAGGAAAATATTTGTGTCTCTTGTCTCTTGTGATTTTTTCTATGCATGTTCTTCTCTCATATAATATCCTAAGATCATATTGCTTAAATGATAAAACTCTAACATGGTATAAGAGCCAACCTGAGAACAAGACACTGTGCAGCTGCAGAATCTATGGATTCTTACTTTTTGGGTCTCTCTCCACAATCCATGAACAAAATAAGGCTAGGCTAACTCTCCATTGAAGGGTGCATCTTTCTGTCGAAGCAGAATTTGATTCCAGGCATTTTCAGTTTTTGGTGCGAGAAATTAAGGCTTTTTACAAAGAGAAATTTTTGAGTGAGCCTGGAATAGGATTTCTCTCCTCATAAAAATAAAATTTTAGAGACCTGGGTTGAGATTTTTGGTTGGTTGAAACTCCGGGAAAGTCAAACCCTAGTTTGACCCCGAGCATGAAAAACCCTAAAATACTAAAACTGATAGTTTTGGTAGATTCACTATATCTCGAGATTGGAGAAGGATCGGGTGCCAACACTTTGTATGGTCAAAGATAAATTCCTGATGTACACTATGTCCATGTTTCAGCCTTATATTCACTATATCCTAAGAGATATGATTCCTCTAAGTTAGGGTTCCAGCCTATCCCAGGATTACTCCCCAAACGAGACACCCGGGGAGAATTTATATATCTAGGGATACAAAGGTCTGAATGAAATTTCTCAATATGTTCCGTAAAGGGAATGGAATTTAATTTATGTGGTAAAATTTTTAGACCCTTAAGATGAAACAGTGACATGTGGCAGTCCGTACAACTTCGATATGTTGAACAGTCCTGAAATAGGTCAACTTGGGAAACTTTCATAAGCCCCAATGGGTGAAACCAATTCTGATGACGCCTATGGTGTTGGGACAAGGAAATATGAGGCTACCATGGTACTAAATTTCAGACATAGAGGAGTAGTACTTTTAGTGATATGGCAGAAATAGTACTAGGTATTTCTGCAGAAGAAATTGGTAAACTAGGGCTTCTTGTTCCGGGAGATTCCCTCCACTATTTTTAGAAAAGGATTACATTGGACAGCTTTCCTTGAAGAGGTATATATTTCTATCCAATCAGATCTGAAAGATTCCAAGTTTTGAAAATTAGGGTTTATCTAACAAACCCTAGATTAGCCAACTCCAGAACCAGGACGAACACCTCAAATTGGTAAGATCTAATGTTTTTCTATTTTACAGTTGAGGTTCTCATTTTAAAATTACTAATAACACCAACTTGATGGCAAGCTTGGTGAGGGTGACAACTTCCAAGCATGGAAATATAGGATCTCACTAGTTCTTAAAGGGAAAGAATTGGACACCTACATAAGTAGAGAGGTTCTAGTTCCAGAGGGAGATGAGGCTAAAAGCCTTACACAAGAAGAACTTGGTCAAGGAAAAGAAGATCAATGCTGATTCAATCACATATCACCTTATACCACAAGTTTCTTCCCTAAAGACACTGAAAGAGATGCTTGATTCCTTAACCAAGCTATTTGAAGGGAAGAACATAAATCAAAACATGACTTTGAAAAAACAATTGAAGAATGTGAAGATTCAGAATGTAGAGACCATACAATCATACTTTACAAGGGTATCTCATATCAAAGAACAACTTGAAGCAGTAGAAGAAGAAGTGGAGAATGCAGAATTTGTGATAACCACCTTGAAAGGGCTCCGAAGATCATGGTATTCATTCATTCAAGGAATGTGTTCCAGAAGGAAGTGATTACTTTCAACAGACTCGGGGAAGAGCACACACAAGAAGAAGCCCGACTCATAATAAGAGGAAAGAAGATGGGAGCAACTAAAGATCAAGATTTCATGATTCAAACAAGATACCTCAAGCAATGAGGAATATGAAGAACTCAATTCTTGAAGAGCCTCTTATCCATATTGAGCATATGGATAAGAAATGATGCTGTTATGAATGAAGAAGATGATGAAGTTGAAAGGAGTCTACCCACAAAACAAATAAAGATAAGTATTCATTTGTCATTTCATGATATTGTTTTGTTATGCACATGTTTATATTCAGTTGATGTGTTATGCATGATGGAATGATTGCATTAATGACAATATACTACTAATATGCATGTGATGGGTAAGTAGCTCATGGTGCTATACAACTCTCCATTTCTACTTATCTAGAATGAAACCTCTTTGATGACATATTGGATTAGTGCACAATATGAATGTTGTCTTAGTAGAGATGGAAGGCATCTAGAAAGTTTTCGTGAGATATGTTGTATTGGCTAAAATAGTTGCATGATCATATATTTATGCATAATAATTTTCCATTATGAATATGCCTTATGAAATGTTTCTAACCATACAAATGCATTTGACTTGTAGGAAAGATCGCATACATAATCACCTACAAGAAAAGAAGGATTCGACTTGTTCCAAAGAACAAGTGACAATAGATAAAGAAGAATATGATGATACTTTCAAAGAATTCAAGAGGCCTTAGACATAGTGCAGTTATGTGACCCTGTTGAGTGACATCATTGATGCAAATCCTTCTAGTTATGAAGAAGTATCCAAGAAGAAAGGGAAGGAGAGTACTAGTTCAAGAAGAATGATGTGTAGGATGCAACATCAAGACCTGAAGGGAAGTCTGTAGTATCTTCCATATGGATATAAAAAGATCCAACATGCAGTAGATGACAAAATCGTGGGATACAAGGCAATATTCGTAGCACAAGGCTTCTCACGGAAATAAGGCATAGACTGCTAAGAGACATTTGCATCTAGTGGGAGTTGAGGCACATGACAAGCATACTCATGTGTGCAAATTAAAGAAGGCCTTGTATGAGCTCAGAAGACACCCATGGCATAACAAATACATGAGGAGCTTGATGAAGATCTTAACCTTTGCTGCAAGGTTGAAGATGATAGCCTATAGAGGATGAAAGGCTCATAGATGGGTGGGAGAACTTTTGAAAAGGTTCAAGATAAAGGATCTTAGTATACAGTGAGCCTATATGGATACATAGAATATTAGTAGCAGAGGAAGATACTTGTCACTATAGTATAGAATGTTTCAATGCATAGAGTACGAAAGGCAGAGGGATAATGATGCTCTACTTTAGAGGGAGTGACTACAGAAGATCCTGAGGTTTGACATGATACAACAAGATGGACAGCTTACTGATGACTCTAGGATTTATTGAGAGTAAAGTGGATTCCAACCTTTGCTTTAAGGTGGAAGGCGAAAAACCAGTGATGCTCCTGTTCTATGTCGATGACTTGTTCCTGACATAAAATAGGAACTCATTAAAGTTACAAGAAGGAGACATGCTTCCGAGTTCAAGATGAAGGACTTGGATATGATGCACTACTTTCTAGGCATGGAGGTGTGGTAGAATGCAGATGGAATCTCCCTGGGACAAGGGAAGTATGCAATAGAGATCCTAAAGAGGTTCAAGATGATGGACTACAAGGCCATGACCACACCTATGGCATCGAACATGAAGCTATCGAGTGATGCTTCATCAGAGTCGGTTGATGCCACAATGTATCGCTAGATGATTTGTTCCTTGATGTACCTGACAAATATGAGACTAGATATTTGCTTTGCTGTGAACACATTGAGACATGTTCACCTGATGGTTGTAAAGCATGCAGTGAGGTACCTGAAGGGTACACTTGAATATGGTCTCAAGTATGATATGAATAATAATATTAACCTGGAGGGTTATGTGGATTTGAATTGGGTAGAAAATTCCATTGATAGGAAGAGAACTTCAAGGTGCTACTTCAGTATGAGATCAGGTGTGATCTCTTGCTTTAGCAGGGAGGAGTATTGTATGGCACTAAGTACATCCGAGGAAAAAGATGTTTCGACTTACTATTTGGGAGGTAGTATGTTTATTTTGAAAACTACTATTTGATTTGGTTGATCTGAATTTCATTTTTGTATGATGCAGAGAGGAGCAGTGATCCCGATCAAGATCTCTTGAAAGAGGGATTTCTAGCATAGTTGGTGAGACAGGTTGTCTGAGCATAAAATCCTGGAAAATCTCATAGGTGGCTCAGATGTAAATGGTCCTGTAGGTTGTCCTCGGATGTAATAGGTTCTGGTGAAGCTCATAGGTTATCCTTGGATGTAATTATCCCTGATGTGATTCTATGCTAGAAATGGCCAGAGTGAAGTTTGAGTACTTCAGGGAGAAGCTTGGTGTTCTCCAGATCGAGGTTCCTTCCAAGGGGAAGTGATGAGTCTGTGTGCCTTTTTGACATGGTGTTAGGCTGAGCTTCACATGGTCAGATGTAAGTGTAGAGATGCTCTGATGTGATTGTGGGTTGTGTTACCGCATGATCAGTGTAGAGATATTCTGATGTGAATGTGGGATGTGTTCCTACATGATCAGTGCATAGCCATTCTGATGTGATTCTGGGATGCTTTCCCACATGATCAGTGTAGATCCATTCTAATGTGATTGAGGGATATGTTCCCACGTGATCAGATATAAGTGCAAAGATATTATGATGTGATTGTGGAATGTGTTCCCACATGATCAGTGCAGATCCATTCTGATGTGACTGGGGGATGTGTTCCCACATGATCAAATGTAAGTGCAGTGCCTTTTTGACAAGATGAGGTCAGTTGTAAGTGTAGATCCTTTCTGACAAGATGGGGTTAGATGTAAGTGCAATGCCTTTCTAACAATATGAGGTCAGATCTATGTGCATAACCTTTCTGACAAGACGATGTCATATGTAAGTGCAACTCTTTTCTGACAAGATGAGGTCGGATGTATGTGCAGAGCCCTTCTAAAAAGATGAGGTCATATGTGAGTGATGGTCCTTTCTAACATGGGTTTTGGATGTGCTCCCCCGATGGTCAGATGTGAGTGTTGGGCGTGCCTTTCTGACATGGTTCTTGGATGTGTTCCTCCCATGGTCAGATGTAAGTGTTGAGTGGGACTTTCTGACATGGTTCATTCCATGGTCACATATAAGTGTTGAAGATGTTGAAGACCTACCTGGAGGCTAGGCCTACAACTAGTGTGAAAAATGGTTGGCTCTGTAAAAATTCTTGTTATTAAAAGAATGAAGAGATAGCACCATTTAATTGAGATAGTAGAAGCAGTGATGTTGATAATGATCTAGTGATGATCCAGCATTGATGATGATCCAGATCAAGTGATGATCTATACTTGATGATGATCCAGTGACAATCCAGATAAGTGATGATCTAGTGATGCTCCAGATCAAGTGATGATCCAGAATCAATGATGGTCCAGTGATGATCTAGATCCAGTGGTGATCCGGACTTGATGAAGATGACTTGACGATGAAGATGACTTGAGGATGAAGAGGACTTGAAGGTGAAGATGAATTGATTATGAATATGACTTGAAGATGAAGATGACTTGATGATGATCCATATGACATAGAGAAGAATACTTATGCTGATAAATTGTGTCAAGAGAATACCTTCCTACTTAAGAGGGAGTGTTGATGTATTTGTAACTTTGGAAGGCATTCACTGGTATATCTTATGTATTGTACCCCGATGTATATTCTGGGAAGTATCTGTAATGTAATTGAGTCATCTCATGCCCCAAAGTTTTGATCGGGAGATTCAATAATGTAAACAAGTCATGTAAAGTCATTGAGGCTAACCCTCCATTGTAATTCGGGGCAATAGTCCCCAAAATTGAGTTAAGGTTAACTCTCATTGTTGATCGGAGGGAAAAGTCCCCACAGTTTTGAGGCACTAGGGTTATTAGACTCTCATATAGATGTCGACGGTGGTAAATAATTGTTAAGTGGGACCAACTTGTTGGAGTGGACTTTAAGTGAACGAAAGAATATAAATAGAGAGTGAGCCTCTCTATTTATAACACACACACTCACTCAACTGGGGTGAATGAGTGAGGGAGGAAGTGAGGGCACAAGTGAGAGAGATCAAGCTGTGGGAGATCATCTTTTCCATCTTTGGTTTTTATTGCTGTTATTGGTGCTCATTCTATCGAGTCTAAGGAAGTTGCGGGGTTTTCTCCTTTATGGTTTCCTCGAGGAAAATATTTGTGTCTCTTGTCTCTTGTGATTTTTCTTGTGCATGCTATTCTCTCAGATAAGATGCTAAGATCATATTGCTCCGCCGAGATGTTACTATTGTATTTGGTCATCAGAGAGTCATGAGGTAAGACAGCCATTTTAAGTCGGGTCTATAGAAACCTCTTCAATATAATAGAATATTTTTTTGTGATTTCCTAGGTGAATTCACCCTAGTAAGTTTGTTAGGGCCGACTTGTTAGGGAAAAATTCAAGTGCAAGAAAGAGTATAAACAAAGGAGGTGTGTTCCTCATTTGAACACACACTCACACTTCTGTATAGCACATAGGAGAGAGAGAGATACATATCTACAAGGAGGAAGAGAACCTTTTTGGGGTTTTATCTTTGTACTCTTAATACATCTATATAGATGAAGTTTTGTTGGGTTTTCTTCCCCTTGAGGGTTTCCCAGGATAAATATGTGTCTATCTTGTGATTTTGTTTCTTTCAATAATCCTGCTTATGCTTTTGTTATGAAATTGGATTAAACACTAATGGTATCTAGCTAAGCATATGCAATCTTAACATGGTATTAGAGCTATCCTTAATAGAGCACCTTTCACAAGGTGAAACTCTCTCCTCTCCCTCCGTCAAGAAATTGGGGTTTATGTCAAAGTTGGAATTTTCAAGATATGATTCCATAGAGATTTGGATCTCTCTAGAGAACATCTATTGAGCCTTGGATCGAATTTTTTGAGTGGGTATATCTCCAGGAAAGTCAAACCCTAGTTTTTATGTGGACCAAAAAATTGCAGAAAACCAGAGACCTAGAAAACTTTAGATTATAATCTCGCAAGTCAATTTTGAAAGGTGAAGACTTGGAATATCTAGAAATAAAGTGTACCAATAAACTCACACCATTCAAGTGCATCTCCTGGTAAGGTCATTTTTTCATTTTAATAAATTTCCTTCTTTAGTGTCCTCCTAGATAAGATGGACCAAAGCACTAAGCTTGAGGACAAGATAAAAGGAATAGAAAACTTTCGAGCATGGAAATATAGGACTGGTCTCAATCTTAGAGAGAATGATCTTGACAAATAAATAAAAGGAGAAGTTGCAAAACCAGAAGAAGAAGAAGCTAAGGATAAGCACAAGAACGACCTAATTAGGGCTATGAGGATCATTGTTGATTCTATCAAATATCAATTGATTCCTCAAGTTTCATCCAAAGAGAATCCTAAGGAAATGTATGATTCCCTATCTAGAATGTATGAAGGAAGGAAAACCAACAAGAAGATGAATTTGATAGATCAATTAAAAAGTACCAAGATGAGAAAAGGAGAATCCATTCAAGAATACTTCACAAGGGTCTCCCAGTTCGAGGAGCAACCGGAAGCCATTAGAGACTGCCTTGATGGAGATGAACTAGTAATGACTGCTCTCAATGGTCTCACCAGACCTTGGGATTATTTCATCCAGACTATGTGTGCCAGAAAGGAAAGCATGGAGTTTGAAATTGTAAAGACTACATCCAAGAGGAGGCTAGAGTAGCCAACAGAGAAGCTCTACTTAAAGAGGATGATCAAGCCCTAGCCACCCATACTAAAAGAGGAATAATTTAATATATCTTCACGAAGGAAAGAAACAAGGATTCTTGACCTCCCAAGAAGTTCCAAAGGACAAAAGGAAACAATCAAAAGAAATAATACTCCAACCTTCAATGTTTCAGTTGTCGCAAGACATGACATCTTGCCAAAATTTTTCCATTGAGGAAATAAGAATACAAGAAGAACAAAAAAAGACAGCATGCACACCTAGATGAAGATGATGAAGAAGAGGAAGAACGACCTCAAGGAAAACAAGTAAAATAAGAAGATGTATACGAGAATGTATTATTATCTACACTCTCTAGGTCTATCGTACCTGGAGAAGACACATGGCGTAATGATAGTCATGCTTCAAAGCACATGACAGGACAAAAGAAACCCCTGTCAAAACTTGAAGAGAAGAACTTTCCCTCAGAAAGTATTTTTAGGAGATTATTATAAATATCCTATCAAAGGTATTGGTGAAGAAATATATAAGCTTGATTCTGGAACTCCCATGAGGATGAAGGAAGTCTTATATGTACCATGTTTGAAGAAGAACTTACTTTCTATCTCATCATTAGATAATAAAGGATATAAGGTTGCATTTATGGATGGACAAAGACTTATGTGGCCCAAAGGAAAATCAATTGAATATGCAACTATCATTGGTGAAGAATAAGGAGGACTATATAAACTCAAGTGACATTTGGAAACAAGCCTTGTTCATGAGATCACTAGCCCTAGTGAATTATGAAATAGGAGGCTTTCTGACATAAACTACAAAGCACTAACTTATGTGAGAAAAGTAGTAACAGGTTTACTAGATTTGAAGATCTATCATGAAGGATCCTACAAAGGATGTGCAAGAGGAAATAATATCAAGAATCAATTTTTGAAAAATGAAACAAATACTAAAGGTAAGTTGGAACTAATTCATTTAGATGTATGTGGTCCAATTGCCTCTACATATTTGAGTTGTTATGAATATTATGTTACATTTATCGATGACTATTCAAGAAATACTTGGATATAATTCTTGAAACCAAAGGATGAAGTATTTAGAAAATTCAAAGAATTCAAAGCCTTGATAGAGAATTAGTTAGAAAGGATAATCAAGACACTCAGAATAGACAATGGTGGAGAATATACTTAAAAATAACTTGAATCCTTTTGTAAAGAAGCTGAAATAAAGAGGGAACTAACCACTCCCTAGAATCCCCAAAAGAATGGTGTTGTGAAAAGAAAGAATGGGACCATTATGGAAGTAGTGAAGACAATGATACATGATCAAGATATTTCCATGCATATATGGGATGAAGCAACAATAAAAATTGTTTATGTACATAATAGATTATCTCATAATTCCCTTGGATTCAAGACTCCTGAAGAAATGTTCATAGGAAAGAAGCCTGAAGTAACCCATCTCAAAATATTTGGTTGTCCAGTATATATTCAGATTCCAAAAGAAAAGAGAACCAAGTTGGACCCTTCCGGAAATAAGGGAATATTTGTTGGATATTGTGAAGTCTCCAAAGCCTTTAGAATATACATTCTAAGATTCCATCACATGAAAATTAGTAGGGATGTAACATTTGACGAAGAAGAATCTCTCAAGAGATCCAGAAAGTTCCAATATGAAGAAGTATATGAAGAAAATGTACCTCCCAGAAATGAAGAAGCTACACCCTCCCCTGAAAATGTTAGTTTTTCAACATTAAGCTAGCATTATGTTAGGATCTTTACTGAGAGAATAACAAGTACATAAATCAAACACAAGAGACAATGAACACAGTGTTTTGATCGGGGAAACCATAAATGGAGAAAACCCTGCAACTACCTCAGAGATAGAATCAACAAAAGATGTAAAATCCCAAAACAATAAGATGCACTCCTGACAGCAGTAGTCTTCTTCTTGTCTAGTCCCAGTGTCTTTCATTCCTCACTTATGCGCTACACTTGAGTGAGTGAGTGATGTGTGTGATAAATAGAGAGGCTCACTCTCTATTTATATTCTTTTGTTCACTTGAAGTGCACCTAATCATGTCAGCCTCACTTAACAATTACTTACTAGAGCCGACATCTCTAGGAGTGTCTAATAACCCTAGTGCCCCAGAACTACGGGGACTTTAACTCTTACACAATCGGAGAGTTACCCACTATGATTTGACATGACTTGTTCACATTATTGATACTCTCGATCAAAACATCGGGGCATGACAACATGACTCAAATACATAATAGATACATCCCGGAATAAACATCGGGTTACAATACATAAGATACATAGATGAATACATTCCGAAGTTACAAATACATCAACACTCCCTCTTAACTAGGAAGGTATTATTTCGACACAATTTTCAGTACCGGTCTTCTTCTCTGTATCAACTGGATCATCTTGTCATCTACATCTCGAGTCTTCTGAGTCTTCAAGTCATATTCATCTTCAAGTCATCGTCATTCTTCGAATCTGGATCATCTCTTGATCTAGATCATCATGGAACATCATCATTGGAACTGGATCTTGATCATCACTCGATTTGGATCTGGATCTAGATCATCTCTCAATATGGATCATCACTGCTGGATCTAGATCATCACTCGATCTAGATCTCTCAAAATCATCATAACTAGATCTTAATCATAGCTCGATTTGGATCTCACCTGGTCATCATCATGTGTGTACTATCTCGTCATAGGAAGTTATATAGAGCCAGCCTTCTTTCATGCTGGTTGTAGGCCTAGCCAATAGGTAGGTCTTCACCCAACACTTATATCTGACCTACTCGTCAGAAAGGCATGCCCAGCACTCACATCTGATCATGTAGTAAACTACAATCACATCAAAAAGGCCCCACACTCACATCTATCATGGAAGGAACCGAATCCTCTCACCAAGATAGAATGGCCTGCCCTTACATCTAACATGGAAGGAACTTAATCCTATCACCATGAAATAATGGCCCACACTTACATCAGCCATGGAAGGAACTTAATCCTCTCACCATCACAGAATGGCCCACACTTACATCAGCCATGGGAGGAACTTAATCCTCTCACCATGACGGAATGGCATGCACTCACATCTGACCTGGAAGGAACCTAATCCTTTAGCCATGATAGAATGGTTCAGCCCTTACATATGACCTACTTGTCAGAAAGGATATGCATCTTAGCACTCATATATGACATGGAAGGAACTGAATCCTCTCACCATGACAGAATGGCTCAGCCCTTAGATTTGACTTGCTCTTCAGAATTGCTTTGGGACTCATCACTTTCCCTTGGAGGAAACCTCGATCTGGAGAACACCTAGCTTCTCCCTGACGTACTCGAACTTCAATCTGGCTAATTTCTTCATCAACACATCAACTATCTATTCCTCCATCGCAACATACTGGAGCTTCACTGCTCTTGTCTGCACCATATCCCTGATATAGTGATACTTGATCTCGATGTGCTTCAACTTGTCATGGAACACTGGATTCTCTGACAAATTCATGCAACTCTAGTTGTCACAATGTATACAAGTAGCATCCAACTGGAGATCAAATATATCAGAAAGTAGCTTCCACAGCCATACTGCGTCACAACTAGATGAACAAGATGCAACATACTCTGCTTCAGCTATACTCAATGCCACATAGGATTTCTTCCTGCTAAACCAAGAGATCATACCTAATCCTATACTGAAGCAACACCTTGAAGTACTCTTTCTATTGATGGAACTTCCTGCCCAGTCTGAATCAACATAACCCTCTAGGTTAATCTTTTGATTCGCATCATACTTGAGCCCATAATCAATTGTACCCCTCAGGTACCTCAGAATATGCTTTGCAGTAGTCAAGTGAACATGTCTCGGATCTATCAAGAACTGGCTCAAAGTGTTCACAGCAAAGCAAATGTCTGGTCTCGTGTTCGTCAGGTACATCAATGATCCAATCATCTGACGATACATTGTAGCATCAAGCGTCTCTGATGAAGCATCACTCAATAGTTTCAGGTTTGATGCCATAGGTGTGGCCATAGTCTTCCAGTCCATCATCCCAAACCTCTTCAAGATCTCTACTGCATACTTCCCTTGTCCAAGGAAGATTCCATCCACACTCTGCCACACCTCCATACCTAGAAAGTAATGCATCATACCCAAGTCCTTCATCTCGTACTCGGTAGCAAGCTTTCTCTTCGTATCAGTAATCAACCCATCCATTCTTGTCACGAACAGATCATCTACTTATAGTAGAAGCATCACTGGGTTGCCATATTCAACCTTGTAGTAAATATTGGAATCTGATTTACTCTTGGTAAAGCCCAAACTGGATAGAAAGCTATCAATTCTGCCGTACCATGTCCTGGGTGCCTGTTTCAAATCATACAGGGCTTTCTTCAATCTGCATACATGAGACTCTCTGTTATATGTCTCAAAATCGAGTGGCTATTCTACATACACTTCTTATTCTACTACACCATTCAAGAAGGCAGTCTTGACATCCATCTGGTGTATCTTCCATTTCATTACTGCAGCCAAAGCAAGTACTAATTTGATGGAAGCGTATCTGGCTACAGGTGCAAAGGTCTCTTCATAGTCTATTCCCTCTTTCTGAGAGAAACCTCGAGATACAAATATTGCCTTATACTTTTCAATACTACCATCTGCAGCATGCTTGATCTTGTAGATCCATTTGGAAGTTACAACTAAATTCCCGTCTGGTCTTGGGACAACATCCCAAACATCATTCTTCATGATCGATTGATACTCTTCGATCATAGCATCCTTCCATTCTTTCTGTTCTGCTGCTTTTTCATAACTGGAAGGTTCTTTATCAATGAAATCACATAGTAAAGCTACATACCCGGAATTGGATCTGGTCCTCTTTCTTTCTCTGTGATTCTCTTCTGGAGCCACATATCTTTCTGCACCTTAGATAAGTTCTCGTACCGAAGCATGTTTCCTCTTATGAGGATTCTTCTCCAGAGGTGGATCTACAGGTCTTTGTGTTTCTTCAAATTCTTGATCTTCTTCTCGAGTTTCTTCATTCATGGTTGTATCATGAATTCTGGGTGCTTCTGCTTATTCAGGTTCTTCAGCAGGTCTCTTCCTAGATTTGTTGTAAGCTATGTCTTCATCAAATGCCACGTCCCTGTTGATGTCAATATTCTTATATCCTAGGAAATATATTTTGTAAGCTTTCGAGCTTTCAGAGTATCCCACAAATATGCCCTTCTTTCCTGAAGGATCTAATTTAGTCCTCTTCTCTTTTGGAATGTGGATGTACATAGGACAGCCGAATATTCTGAGATGGCTGACTTTTGGTTTCTTGTCGGAGAAGACTTCTTCAGAAGTCTTGTTCTCGAGTACTCTATGTGGAGTACGGTTCTGTACATACATTGCTGTTCTAGAAGATTTTTCCCAAAGATGCATAGGAAGGTCTTGATCATGAAGCATTGCTTTTTCAGCTTCCATGATAGTTCTGTTCTTCTGTTCCGCAACCCCATTTTGTTGTGGATTATAAGGAGTGGACAACTCCCTCTTAATCCTTGATTCTTTACATAGCTCTTTGAATTCATTTCAAGTGAATTCTCCACCATTATCTGATCGAATGGTCTTGATCTTATTTTCAGTATGGTTTTCGATCAAGGCTTTGAATTATTTGAACTTGTTGAATACTTCATCTTTGTTCTTCATAAAGTAAACCCATGTCTTCCTAGAAAAGTCATCAATAAAAGAAACATAATATGCATACCCTCTTAGAGAGTTTTATGACATAGGACCGCATACATCGAAGTGGATGATTTTCGAGATTGCTTTTGCTTTGCTTTCACTGCTTGGAAATGTCTTCTTTGTATTCTTTCCTTTCGCACATCCTTTGCAGACCCCATCATGTTTTGCTTGAATTTATAGAAGACCTTCAACAACTTTGCTTGCAATAGGTAGTGCTCTGTAATGCACATGTGCAAGTCTTCTATGCCAAAGTTCACTTGGATCTACTGTTTCATGGACCAAGGCTTGTTCTGGATGGCCCTTCAATTTGTATAATCCTCCTTCTTGTTCTCCAATTACTAGCGCATCATCAATAGTCTTTCCTTTTGGCCACATGATGACTTGACCATCTATGAATGCAACCCGCATTCCTTTTGCATCTAATGCTGATATGGAGAGAAGGTTCTTCTTGATTCCTGGCACAAACAATACTTCTTTCATTGTTATATATTTTCCAGAGTCTAACTTATATGAGGATTCCCCACTACCTTTTATTGGATATTGGTAGTCATCTACTAGCTTCACCTTGTGAGGTGATTCATGTTCTGATAGTCTCACAAAGGATTCCTTGAATCTAGTCATATGTTTGGAAGCCCCACTATCTATAATCCAATCATCACTACCATGAGTAATGTTACCTATGAGGGCTGATATCAGAACATATTCATCCTCTCTTGAAGAATCTTCACTTTCATATCTGGATCTCTTTCTGGATGGTTCATCATCCTCTGCAGCATGAGCATGATGTCTTCTTTTGTTTCTCTTCTTTACTATCTTCTGTTTGTTAGGACAGTTCCTTGCATAGTGTTCTACTTCATCACAAGTATAGCATATGATCCTAGATACATCTCTTCTAGAATTATCTTTGTGAGAGTGCTTACCTGTAGAGCCATGAGGCCTTCTTTTGCTTGACTTGGAGTGAGACTTGGAGTGTATTGTAAGAGCTTGGTCTTCACTTCCCATCTTCTCTTCTCGAGCTGCTATCCGAGCTTCTTCTTGAGAGCACTCTTCCCATAGTCTGCTGAACTTGACTAACTTATTCCTAGCACAGATTCCTTGGATGAAAGAATCCCATGACCTAGGAAGGCCATTCAATGTAGTCATTACAATCTCTGCATTTTCCACTTCTTCATCAACTGCTTCTAGTTGCTCTTTGATTTGAGAAAATCTTGTGAAGTAAGACTAGATTGTTTCTGTATTCTGAATCTTCACATTCTTCAGTTGGTTTCTCAGGGTCATCTTCTGATTGATGTTATTCCCTTCAAACAATTTGGTTAAATCATCAAACATAGCTTTAGGTGTCTTGAGAGAGGACACTTGTGGGATTTAAAGGTGATCCTTAATAGAATCAGCAATGATCCTCTTTGCCATAACCATCTTCTTCTTATGTAAGGCCTTTGCCTCATCTCCCTCTGGAACTGGAACCTCCTCA
Organism: Pseudotsuga menziesii; assembly: GCA_001517045.1. Classification (NCBI taxonomy): domain Eukaryota; kingdom Viridiplantae; phylum Streptophyta; class Pinopsida; order Pinales; family Pinaceae; genus Pseudotsuga; species Pseudotsuga menziesii. Next base: position 141,343 of record LPNX011039478.1, read on the forward strand.
TGGATGTAGGAGTCTAATTCATTTTCTTCTAGGACCAAGGAGATCCTATACTTCCAGGCTCGGAAGTTTTCAGCTCCCTCAAGCTTTTCATCAAGCTTGGTATGATGAGAGATCTTAAATGAGAACCTCAAACGAAAATACAAAAGATTCTAGATCTTACCAAGTTCAAGATGTCGGATCTGAAACTTGAGCTGAAATCCTGCAGAGCTGGTTTAGGAGAAAATTAGGGTTTTGATTTTCTGGATTTCTGTCCACCCAAATGCCTTGAAATTTGTCCCTAACTTCGATTTTGGGGAGGATATCAATCCATGCCTGTGCTCACTGAAAAATTCCTCTTCTATGAAAATCCCTAATTTTCGACAGCAGTGATAGGTCCAAAACTGAAAAACCTTAGAATTGGATTCTGCTTTGACAGAAAGATGCGCCCTAAGGAGGAGATTTGTTCCACCTTACTTTTGCTGAAAATATGTGGAGGAATATCCACAAACTAGGAATCCCTAGTTCCCACAGCTGCACAGTGTCTTCTTCTCAGGTTAGCTCTGATACCATGTTAGTTTTTCAACATTAAGCTAGCATTATGTTAGGATCTTTACTGAGAGAATAACAAGTACAACAATCAAACACAAGAGACAATGAACACAATGTTTTGATCGGGGGAACCATAAATGGAGAAAACCCCGCAAATTCCTCAGAGATAGAATCAGCACAAGATGTAAAACCCCATAACAGTAAGATGCACTCCCGACAGTAGTAGTCTTCTTCTTTTTTAGTCCCAGTGTCTTTCCTTCCTCACTTATGCGCTACACTTGAGTGAGTGAGTGATGTGTGTGATAAATAGATAGGCTCACTCTCTATTTATATACTTTCGTTCACTTGAAGTGCACTCAATCATGTCAGCCTCACTTAACAATTACTTACTAGAGCCGACATCTCTAGGAGTGTCTAATAACCCTAGTGCCCCGGAACTGCGGGGACTTTAACTCTTACACAATCGGAGAGTTACCCACTATGACTTGACATGACTTGTTCACATTATTGATCCTCCCGATCAGAACATCGGGGCATGACAAAATGACTCAAATACATAATAGATACATCCCGGAATAAACATCGGGTTACAATACATAAGACACATAGATGAATGCATTGCGAAGTTACAAATACATCAACAAAAAATGAGACTTGAGAGGACCATGATATGCTAGAAACTCAAGAACCTCCTACAATGAATATATCATGAAAAAGAAAACATGCTTGGGTAAGATAAATCATACAAGAAGTAGAGAAGTATGAAGCTCTAGAAGGATCCCCAAGAGTAAGCAAGAGATCAAATCCATTCTCTTGTTATGTAGCTTTGATATGTGATCTTGCAGATCAAGAACCTACCAGTTATGAAGAAGCTATAAAGAAGAAAGAATGGGTAGAAGAAAATATGAAAGAATACCAATCAATGCAGAATGATGTTTGGGATATAGTTCCCAAACTCGAAGGAAAGAGTGTGGTATCTTCCAAGTGGATCTACAAGATAAAGCATGCAACCGATGGAAGTATTGAAAAATACAAAGCAAGGTTTGTGGCTAGAGGATTCTATGAGAAAGAGGGAATTGATTACGAAGAGACATTTTCTCCAGTAGAAAGGTACACTTCCATTAGAAACATCATGGCACTTGCATCCATGATGAAGTGGAGTTTAAACCATATGGATGTAAATACAACCTTCCTAAATGTTGTAATTGAGGAAGAAGTATACATTAAACAACCACAAGGATTTGAAGTCGAAGATAGACAAGCTCACGTATGTAAGTTGAAGAAGGATATTTATGGACTGAAGCAAGCTCCTAGAGCTTGGTATGGAAGGATAGATAGATTCTTTACAAGCTTGGGGTTTACCAAAAGTAAATTTGACCCTAACATTTACTTTAAGGTTATGGATGATGAACCTATCATACTGTTCCTATATTTTTTATGATTTGTTTATGACGAGGAATGAGAAACATATTGAAGAATGCAAGAAGAAGCTCACTGAAGAATTTGAGATGAAATATATTGGATTGATGCACTATTTTCTAGTCCTGGAAGTATGTCAGGGGACATAAGGAATCTTTCTCAACTAGAGAAATTATGTTGTGGAAATCTTAAAAATATTTGATATGTTGGATTGTAATGGCCACACCCATGGATACCAAACTAAAGTTGTTGTCTGATGAATCATAAAAGTGAGTGGATATGACTTAGCACAGACATATTATTGGGTCATTGATGTATATGACAAATAGCAGGCTAGATATATGCTTTGCTCTGAACACCCTGAGTTGGTATCTATTTAAACCGATATGTGATCACCTGATAGCTGCAAAGCATGTGTTGAGGTACATGAAAGGTAAGATAGATATTAGACTATATTATGATGGATATCATGACTATTGACTGTATGGTTATAGAGATGTAGATTGGGTTGAAAGTACCTCAAACATGAAGAGCACCTCAGGTGGATGTTATTGTTTGGGATCCTCCATGATCTCATGGTTTATCAGGAAGCAGTTCAGTGTTGCTCTCATCACAACTAAAGCCAAATATATAGCAACCTATTATGCTAGTTGTGAAGCCATATGGCTTCAAAAGTTGATCTCAGGTCTATTTCTTAATGCCCCAGTTTTGACCCCAGTTACATTAAAAAGGTACATGATGTATATATTGTAATTAATCGTGGTGTGGAGCTAAAGGAAAAATCCCCACCGTCGATTTGGTCATGTATGTTTTGGTAATAGGGATCGTTCCAATGGTATATAGTGCTATTCGACACATTATAGTTTTGGAATCATGTAAATATGCACATCAATTAAAATAAACCTACAGCCAGCTATGATGGTGCAATGTTGAATAAAAAGGGCATGATTCCTAAGGTTAAGGGGGGGTTGTCTAAACCGTGGGATCCATTGGGAGTTTCCATGTGTCAACCACCCATTAAACTTCTGTTGTTCGATTAGTTGGAAGCAGTTATGGCTGGGGAGTGGTGGGTGGCAGGATTTCCAGCCTTTGCCCCGTGTACACTCCACCAACAAGCTCACTCTTCCTCATGTGGAGGGCATGGGGACAATCACCACTCTCTCCACCCTCTCCACTCTACCATGCTCCCACTTCCTCGTGGTTTTTGTCTTGACCATATCATGCATGCAGGGGTTGGTCAGTTCTCCCTTCTCTCACCGATTACTGGTATCTGTGGTTCTTCACTATGGGAGGGACTTTGTTCTTTCCTTGGCCTGTGAAGAGGATCGATTTGCCTTTTGTATTATTGGACTATGTGTATGTGTGTTACCCTCACATATTTGTGGTCTGCGTACCTATTTTTCTCCTGCCCAGGATTCAGAATCAGACTTCTCCTCCATTGTCGACTGTGTAGGTGTACCGTGGCTTCTTTGTTGAGAATGGGCAATTGTTTCCCCATGTTGGTTGACTGTGTTTGCCCTTATGTTTTAGGGGTCTGCGTATGTGTTCCCCTATCCAGGGTGAGAATTGGACGTTTTCATCTCCATGTGGGATTTGCTGTGAGTTTGTGTTTCTCCCGTTACTGCAGTGGTAAAAGCGTGGCTATTGTCTTCCCCTGGTTTTTGGGTTGTTTTGTATGCAAGCACCTTTTTGGGTTTCTACCGAGTTGCTTTGGCCATGCTAATGCTAAGAACAACTCTGATTCATCTTGTTGACTTGATCTGTGTTCACCTTGTCATTTGCGGTTGTCACCTTGTTGTATTTATCTCCTCATAGAGTTGTGGACTATTTTTTTTACTATGGTATGCAGTGGTTGGTCTTCTGACTGTTGAGAGTAGGATTAGAGGTTGGGTTTGCTTGAGAAAATGGGTGTTTGGAGCCACTCAGACAGAGTTAGAATGCTGGATTTCTTCTCCACAACCCTTGAAGAGTATAGGAAAGGGAATTCAAGGCCTAAGGGACTATGAAGCAGAGAAAAGAATGATTCCTGTTGATGGTTGTGTGGATGTCTTAGAAGTCAGGTTAACTCTGGTGTATGTGTCCTTAGCTCTCCATTGAGGCCACCAGCTTAGCATTTAGCCTTTTCTAGCTCCTTGATGGCCTGATAAACCATATTGTGTGGGTTTGGCTGATATGTGTACCTTTGCTATGTGTAAGCCTGCTTTGACCCTTATTCCTTGACGAATCATGCCCAGCTCAGGGGTGGCAATGTTGCTGAGATATTGATGAGCACATTGGCCTATGGTTGGGTGGAACGTTGTAGCGATGTAGCCAGTTGCGGGAAGCATTCTTTTAAGATGAGTATTCTTAAATATTTCATCTCTACATTTATATTTACTGATTAATGAATATGATGAACATGTGGTATGCTTGAATGAATGTATGTTTGGTTCCGCTATGCATATGAAGGATTTTGCATCTTAGTGTGTTTTATGTTTTAAGCATTTGTTTTCAACATTATATGCTTGTTCATGTTCATGTGGATATTTTCCTGGAGGTTTTTGTTTGTTTGGTAGTGTCCTCCTTTCCGGTCAGAGGGTCGGGGACATTACAGTATGGTATTAGAGCTAAAGGTTGCAGCATGGGCCTAAATGGGCCATGAAGATGCAGTGAAAGAGCTATGTTGCAGCATTTGGGCCTTAGTGGGCCATGAAAAATATTTAACAGAGGCAAGGTGCCTACTGCCTAGAAGAAACTAGGAAACTTCACAATTGTTTTTTCTAAGTGACAGAATTGTCAGCTCATTGAATAAGTTAGTGAGCAGTTCTTCCGATACAATAGAAAAGATAGTCTAAAGGATACCCAACAGACGGCAATTGGAAGAAAATTGTGGAAAGATTCACGTTGTTGGCCATCGGCTCTTCGGAGGACTAAGGGAAAAGGTCCTCCGACACAATGGAATGTTAGTCTGAAGCTCACCCGCAGCGGAGAGGAATTATAATTTTTTTATGAAGTAGTGAAATCATTGGCAATCGGCGATGATTAGTTGATCACATCACTGATGCTTAGATGATCACATTGCCGATGCGGCGAAAAGTTCAGCAACTACATTGGAAGAGGTTAGCTGATTGGGCACCACTGTTGCGAATGGATAGAGGACTATAATTTCGACGGATAGAGTCCCCAATCGCTGATGCCGTAGACGATAGTCATTCCAATGGCCGATGCGGCAGAAGACAGAGAAGAAAATTTGTGGAAATTTTTATAAGTATTCGTCGCCCATCAGAGAATGTTAGAAGATCAGACTGCCAATGAACATCAGAAAATTCTAGTTGATCATGCATCCACCATTGCGGCTGGATAGTGGGCTATCCTTCCAATGGATAGAGCCCCTGACCACCGATGCCTCAGTAGGTAGTCATTCTGACAGCCGATATGTCAGCAAGAAATAGAATACATTTGAGCTGATGAAGCTGTAGAAACAAGGTTAAAGAATAAATTTCAAAAAAAAATTCTAAGTATGGGAATCGTCGGTCGTTGGAAAAACTTAGTGGATGCGGGAGCTGTAGTTTCGGTGGAGATCAGCTGAGTGCCACCAAAATTCCAGCCTGACTTTGTCAAAGAAACACCCAATATGGGATTTTGATATCGGCGAGGACTAGTTGAGTGGATCGGCAAAAAATAGATGAAGGAATCGCCGAAACGTCGTCGCCGATGAAAGAATTTAGCTGATGAAAGAGCCACCAAGCGGGAAGAAAAAAAAGTTTTGGAAAATTCTAAGTATCAGACCCTTGGCTCATCGGGGAAATTAGTCTGATGAAGCTCCGATGACTAGCTAAGGGAATAGCCGCAGTGTCGATGGGAAATAGATGAGGAAACAGCCGACGGAGTGTCGCAGGAAGGAGAAAAGGAAAATTTTTGTTGAGATTGTTCTAAGTGTCGAGGCTATCAATGATCGGCGCATGTTAGTGGATGAGCCTGCCAATGAGTCAAGATATTTTAGTGATCTTGAGCATCGATGAAAGTCAGAAACTTTTAGTCGATTGGGAGTCTGTCGTTGCGGCTACCTAGAAGACTAACCACTTGACGTCGCAGCCGTTAGTGCTTTCGACCGCCGATCAGAAGATTGCAGTTGTTAGTCGTTCTGACCGCCGAAAGAGTTATGGACATGGAAACCCTAGAAGGTCTGTTGGCCGCTGTTGTAGAAGCTACAACTATTGGAACTGTCGATGCGACAGAGAAGGAAGGAATATTTTCCAAGAAGAAAATTTTCTGAAAAAATTGTCCAAGTATTGGAGACATCGGCAAAACTTAGTTGTTTGGATCGCCAATGCAGTGACAAACATCAATGAAGTTTAGAGGATCAGATCGCCAATGGACTTCATCAGGATATATTAAAAGATCGAAGTGTCGATCAGAAAAATTAGTCATTTGTGCATCCACCGTTGCAGCTGTTTAGTGGCCAATCCTTCCAACGAACAGTTGTTCCGACCGCTGATCAGAGAATTATAGTTGAAGAGACCGCAGATTGGAAGGGATTAACGGTTGGTGAACCGCCATTGTGGAAACCTAGAGAACTAGCCATATGATGAATAGAGGATCTGATCGTCGATACCATAGTGGCCAGTGTACCCAATTGTTGATACGTTGTAGTCCTCGGCATCACTGATAAATGATAAAGGGATTGGAAGCTTAGATGGATGGGGATCCAAAACGGTGGGAAACATTATCTTTTTAACCACCGATGAATAGTCCTTGGCATCGCCGATGCAAATCAGAAGCTTAGACCACTACAGGTCCGACACGCCGAAAGGAAATAGGTGAACAAACTGTCGATGGGCAGTGGAGGAAATTAGACATTTTGATCACCGAAACGTTAGAAAGATAGTGGGGAAGAGACCCGATAGGGAGAAAGAAAAAGGATTTTTTTGGTTTTTCGAAGTGGAATTTTCAAGCAATTTTCAACTATTTTTCAGTGGATTTTTCAGTAGTTTTAGGGCTGAAAAGGAAGAAGAATTCTAGGTGACTGAAGTTGGCAATTCGGACCAAAATACAGTTGTGTGTTTTGCCTAAATTTAATGAAAATCATCATGTTAGAAGTGGTTTGGTTTTCACACCCGAGGTCAAAATGAAGCATGTGGATAGGCGTTGGAAAGCTTATCTAGCAGGGAACAAGGTGGAATCCCCAAATTTTGAATGCGCTGCTGCAAAGTACTAGTGGCTATCAGTATGGACAAGCCAGCTGTTCTGTGGAAGAAAAGTTCCATGCAAAGATGAAGGATTTGAAAAGGGAAAATTCCTTAAACCCTATCTTGCTAATTATAATTACATTTATAAGTTTCATACATGAAATGTATGAGGATATGCCTTGCATGCATAGGATATTACATGTTGGTAAGAGTAGTGAGAATTATACATTTATAATGAACCACTAATGGTAATTATTGCATTGGTGTTAGCATTAGTGGGAAAACCAACAACAACCTAGACATGGCTGAATATGTTGCTGATGCTGATGAATGTGACCAGAAACCCTACGAAGAAAGGGATAAGGCAACAAGTCCAGAATCAAAAGTTGGTGAGCAAATTCTGCAATCTCTTGCAAAGAACCAACCAAAATGGTAATGTCAAGGGTGTAAGTAGGACCCATGAAGGTAAGGGTTTAATTATGAAAATTGTATGGAGTGGTAAAATCAAGAGGTCTCATACCATGTGGGTATTTGAATTTTATACTGCATTCATAGAGAAATGTGCCATGCCTATATTATGTTGGTATGAGCTTAGTAGCCCAAGGAAAGTAAGCACTTATAATCTTTATTATAGTCATGCATCCTCTATGAAGTAGTCATCGTTGGGCCATGCATGGTATGATTGAATGCATAGTATTCTTGAATCGATGCAAGGTTGCATTGAGTGGGTATGCATTAAAATATTTTATAAATCTTGCAGTTATGCATTGAATGGATGCATATAAAAAGTATGAGTAAATGTTGTAGATATGCATACAAAAGTATGGGTGCAAATGTTGCGATGCAATGCATGAATGAATAGAGATAGTGCATGAGTTATTATGAATAACTAATGAATGAAATGATGAATTGATGACAATTCTATAACCATTTCAAGACCTGTTATGAATGCAGGATAGTAAGTGCATGAAGAGGGTAGTCATGATTGATTGGCTGCCAGAAATTCTCTATGGAAGGGCAAGCTAGTACAATGATACGCTTGTGGAGTAAGGAGTATCTAAACATTTCATTTTGGCATAAATGATGTGACCTTGAAAATTTTAGTATGATAATGATTGCATGAAGTAAATGAGTTTTGGTAATATTGATGTGATTAATAGCTGGAACTGTTTGAATTTTATAAATTCTGAAAATGATTCAGTGATTGTTGCAGCAATGAAAACGTTATTGATGTTGTTGTCATAGAAACCACAGTATCGAAATGACTAAGTCGACATTTTGGATCCATATCACGATTCATCATCAGGACAATGTTGAATGCGGAGAGAGCGAGAATCATTGACAAATACTGGAACTAGGTAGAAGAAAAGAAAGGTCTAATGTCGGCCTCGGAGGGTAGGGTTTGCTAGGTTTAAAAAAAAGAATTTATTTTTAAATTGTGCGGAACTATTTAAAAATTTTAATATATTTATAAAAAACAAGAATTTGTTGGTTTTTAAATTTTTTATAATTGCTATATTAAGTCTTGTTTAAAATTTAAATTTAAATATTATTATTCATGTGTCTAAATGAAAAAGTTATATGCATCAAGACTTACTAAGTGTTTGGCTGACTGAGGTTCAAGTTTTAGGTAGATTGTTTGGGGCATGGAAATTTGGGTAAGAACATGACAAAGGCCGAAATCTACCATGTGAAAGAGCCAAACCTTATGAGAAGAGTCTCATGGCTGTGAAAATAGTTTGTATGCATGATGGGTTGTTAAATTTGAATTGTGAGTTTTGGATTTAAGAAATTGTTGACAACTAATAATCACTATTGTCTCGCATAAGATTGTGTCAGGAGGAAGCATTGTAATTGGGTATTCATGTTATGCTAATAAGCATAAAATTATAATGGGCATAGTAGTGCTACTTACAAGAGACCCACAATTGAGGATCACCCAATTGCCAAACAAATCAATTTCTGTAGTAAACAGAGTTGCAAATTCTCATTGAATTTAATTACTAATGTCATTTCTTGGTTATGGAACAATCAAAATTGGATTGTATTATCAGATAATGATTGACTGTTTGGAAATTTGATGAATTTTCCAGGGGTACACACTGCAGGAAGATCATGTGTGACGGCCTGCAAGAGCCAAACTTCATGGGAAGGTTTTCCCTTATCTTGGAAATGGGTTTCGGGTGAAACTCCATTGGACATTTTGGGAATGTCTCATCTGCATTGCATGTTTGGTAAGAAACATGAGTGAGATGGTATAGGTTATGTTGGTAAGACATGTGTGGATACAAAATGTAAAGAGGAATTGGGATGGAAAACCGAGGGACTGTCAACTCAGAGAAGGGAGACCCCATTCCTCCTTAACGAAGGAATACTGCATCGGAAAATGGATAAGTGTTTTGTAACCCTAGCTAAGAATATGCATGTCCAATTGTTGAATTCAATATGCAGAACATGTTTTGATTTTATTTCCATTATGACCGATTGCTTGAGTATGAATAGGGCCTACATGGCACACACCGGAAAAGGGTGCACACTTTCCCGATGTCGGATCATGGAAGGGTTTTTCGATATTGATTACACCCTAGGGAGTGGATGCACTCTTGGTGTCTCAATACTTGATAGTGAATGATGTGAAATATGATTATAGTTTTAGAGAAATAATGCTAAAGAATATGCTTATATTGCTTATGTTGTCAGGCTAAACAAATGTAGTCTGGTATTGTACACCAAATGGACAATGGCTTGAGCTCATCCTACCTTCTACTGAAGAGCATAGAGAAGGAGACATTCCTAAGGGACTGTCAACTCAGAGAAGGGAGTGGTCTCCTGTGTGATATGGGGTAGTGGAATTAGAGCTCACTACTTGAAATGAAACCTGGAAACGGTCATTTATTATTGATATAAGCGCATGTGTCATTGTTGATGGCCTGAAAAACCCAACTGAAGGTTGGCCTAGTTGATGATTAGTTGTTGATATATGTGTATTGTTGAGATAAGTACAGGTGGTTTGTTGATGGTTTGATAAACCCAACTGAAGGTTGGCTTGACTGTGCCTGATATATATATAAAAAGGATGTTGTGAAGCAGCCTGCGTGCTGGCCTAACATCCAAGTCCATAGGTGATCCCAAGGCTTGGAAAGCGAAGCAAGATCCTTTGGACCAACAAGGAAATGCACAATACAGATAAGTATTGGATTATTTTGCAATTTATTGCTTATGAATATAAATGTGTATATGATTTGCTTATGATGTTTTAAGCTCTTGTTTAAGAGAGAAAAACCATTGAGAATAAACTAAACATGTGAATCTATTCAATGTTTGAATATAGGTATTGCTGGGAGCGAGGACTATGAGAGCATCCTAGGGGTGCATGTGGACATGTGGCTATCCTAAAGACCTCAGAATGAGCAGTAATGAAAAAGGTGCTAGTGAGGCTGTGAAGATCCTAGTAGCTAAGACAAACCATGTGGGGAGGCTCCATGGTTGAGTAGTCTGAAATAGACCGAAGACACTAAGTGTCATGACCAAGACAGATTGGCCCAACATTCATGGTAAAGTGAAAGAGGCTGAGAGCATGAAAAGCCACACCGGTGGTGTGGGTTCCAGGATGGAACAAAAAAAAGAGGGGGAAAACTCTTCCTGCTCTCTCTTTCCCTTTTAATTATATATATATATATGCATTGTGAAAACAAAATATTGTTGAATGCATGTATGACTGAAAATGGAATGTGTGTATTTGTTTAAAGTAAATTGTGAATGCTGGAATGGTTAATTCCCTGCCCAAGAATGGACATGAATGAGCTCATGTTCCTATTGGGAAGGCATGAAAAATATGAAATTCTGCTTGATGAGAATTGGACTGTCATTCCAATTGGGAAATTAACTGACTGATTCTAATGTCTATATTATGCTTGGTCTGACAAAATTTCAATGGCGCATTTCACAGGTGAGAAAAGTGAAATCTAGTGGTGCACATTGACCATGGAAGCAGACCAAAAGCTACTGGACTTGGATGGAAGTCTCCTTCAAATTATTTCCAGAACCCAAGAGAATCTTGGGGAGATGCTCAAGATACAGAAAATGTAGAATGAGATGAACCACCAGATTTTGCAAGACTCTTTTGGTTTGCAAAAGGAGGTGAAAATCCTTATGGGAGCAATCCATAAAGGCAAGGAATGTGGATCAATGATGGGACATTCGTCGAAGCAATCCATTAAGAAATGTTATAGGCATGAAGACTCAAAGGAAATTGAGCAATTAAAGATAAAGCAGCCAGCGAAATGTTGGAAATGCGAAGGACATCATTTATGCCGAGACTGCCCAATGAGGGAACATAAAGAGGGCAGCAGCCACAAAGTTCCTCGACTTAGGGATGACCCAAAAGATGAGAACCAGAAGGAGAAGTTCAAGGAAGCTGAGGGGCTTGGTCCTGAAAGTTCAAGTAAATAATTGAATGTGGGACAGATCTGCAAAATTTTGAAATTTTGAATGTGCAAATTGTATATGTGTTTTTATGTATTGGAACACCAAGGACGGTGTTATTCCAAGGGGGAGAGGATTGTAATGCCTCAGTTTTGACCCCGGTTACAGTAAAAAGGTACATGATGTATATATTGTAATTAATTGTGGTGTGGAGCTAAAGGAAAAATACCATCATCGATTTGGTCGTGTATGTTTCAGCAATAGGGATCATTGCCAATGGTATATCATGCTATCTGGCACATTATAGTTTTGTCATCATGTAAATATGCACATCAATTAAAATAAACCTATATCCAGCTACGATGGTGCAACATTGAATGAAAAGGGTATGATTCCTAAGGTTAAAGGGGGGTTTTCTAAACCGTGGGATCCATTGGGAGATGCGATGTGTTGACCACCCACTAAACTTATGTTGTTTGATTAGTTGGAAGCATTTATGGCTGGGGAGCAGTGGGTGGGAGGATTGCTAGTCTTTGCCCCATGTACACTCCACTAGGAAGCTCACTCTTCCTCATGCGAAGGGTAGGGGGATGGTCACCACTCTCTCCACTCTACCACGCTCCCACTTCCTCATGGTTTTTGTCTTGACCATCTCACGCATGCAAGGGTTGGTCGGTTATCCCTTATCTCGCTGATTACTAGTATCTGTGGTTCTTCACTATGGGAGGGGCTCTGTTCTTTCCCTGGCCTATGAAGAGGATCGATTTTGATTTTGTATTATTGGACTGTGTGTATGTGTGTTACCCTCATGGATTTGTGGTCTGCGTACTTGTTTTTCTCCTACCCAAGATTGAGAATCAGACTTCTCCTCCATTTTTGACTGTGTAGGTGTGCCGTGGCTTCTTTGTTGAGTATGGGCAATTGTTTCCCCACATTGGTTGACTGTGTCTTCCCTTACGTTTTGGGGGTCTGCGTATGTGTTCCCCTGTCTAGGCTGAGAATCAAACCTTTTCATCTCCATGTGGGATTTGCTGTGAGTTTGTGTTTCTCCCGTTGCTGCAGTGGTAAAAGTGTGGCTGTTGTCTTCCCTTGGTTTTTGGGTTGTTGTGTATGAAATAATATTTTTGGGTTGCTGTTGAGTTGTTTTGGCCATGCTAGGGACAAGAACAACTCTGAGTCATCTTGTTGACTTGAGCTGTGTTCACCTTGTCATTTAGGGTTGTCACCCTATTGTATTTATCTCCTCACAAAGTTGTGGACTATTTGTTTTACTATGGTATGCAGTGGTTGGTCTTTGGACTATTGAGAGTAGGATTAGACGCTAGGTATGCTTGAGAAAACGGGTGTTTGGAGCCACTCAAATAGATTTATATTGCTATCTTTCTTCTCCACAACCCTTGAAGAGTATAGGAAAGGGAAGTCAGGGCCTGAGGGACTGCGAAGTAGAGAAAGAACTTATTCCTGTTGATGGGTGTATGGATGTCTTAGAAGTTAGGTTAACTCTGTAGTAGGCATCCTTAGCTCTCCATTGAGGCCAGCAGCTTAGCATTTAGCCTTTCCTAGCTCCTTAACTGCTTGATAAACCCTACTGTGTTGGTTTGGCTGATTTGTGCACCTTGGCTATGTGTAAGCCTGGTTTGACCCTTATTACTTGAGGAATCATGCCCATCTCGGGGGTGGCAGTGTTGCTGAGAGATTGATGAGAACACTGGCCTATGGTTGGGTGGAACGTTGTAGCGATGTAGTTGGTTGCGGGATGAATTATTTTAAGATGATTATTCTTGACTATTCTGTCTCTACATTTATATTTACTAATTAATGAATATGATGAACATGTGGTATGCTTGAATGAACGTATTTTTTCTCCCGCTATGTATATGAAGGATTTTGCATCTTCGTATGTTTTATGTTTTAAGCATTTTTTTTCAGCATTATATGCCTGTTCATGTTCATGGGGCTATTTACCCAAAGGTTTTTGTTTGTTTGGTAGCATCCTCCTCGTCGGTCAGAGGGTTGGGGACATTACATATTTTATCTGGAGCTGGATACGATATTGATTCTATGTGACAACCAAAGTTGTATAAATATGATAGATAACCTAGTGTTCCATCATAAGTCGAAGCACATAGAAATATGGTATTTTTATATACGGGACATGCTACAAAAGGGAACTATAAAGATATAGTATGTGAGTATCGATGAGCAATTTTTTGATGTGTTGACCAAGCCTCTATCTCAAGTAAATATTGAATAATTCCATGACAAGCTTGGTGTATTCCAAAAATACTTTCCTCATAGGGACGAATAGTGATGATGATGTTGCAGACTTTCCTCATAGGGAGGAACGATGACGATGATGCTGAAGAATTTCCTCATAGGGAGGAACAACGATGATGATGTTACAAAATTTTATGGAAAGGAGGAACGCTGATGATATCGAACCTCCTCGAAAAGGGGGAGTAGGCCGATGATATGGACCCTCCTCAGAAAGGGGGAGCAGTTCAATGATATGGACCCTCCTTGGAAAGGGTGAGCAGGTCAATGATATGGACCCTCCTTGGAAAGGGGGAGCAGGTCGATGATATGGACCCTCCTTGGAAAGAGGGGAGCATATCGATGATGTATAACCTCCTCAAAAGGGGGAGTGGTTCGATGATGTTGTAGTGGGATTGTATCATCCATGGACATTAGTCTTAAATTAAATCTGTAGACTTAAGTCTCCGATAAGGTAGTGGGATTGTATCATCCATGGACATTAGTCCTAATTGTATTCATAGACTTTTGTCTTTGAGAAGGTGATAGGATTGCATCGTCCCTAGACTTATGTCCTAAAGTGATAGGGATCGATCATACCGTAATTGTATTCGTAGACTTTTGTCTCCAATAAGGTGATAGGATTTCATCATCCTTGGACTTATGTCCTAAAGTGATAGTGATTGATCATCTCGTAATTGTATCTATATACTTTTGTCTTCGAGAAGGTGATAGGATTGCATCGTCCTTGGAATTATTTCCTAAAGTGATAGGGTCTGATCATCTCGTAATTGTATCCGTAGAATTTTGTCTTCGAGAAGGTGGTAGGATTCCATAATCCTTGGACTTATGTCCTAAATTGATAGGGATTTATCATCCCGTAATTGGATCATGTGTTCTCCAAGTTATGTTGTTGTTGATGATGATGTTCTTAATAAGAATATAAAGTATAGTTGCAGACGATGATGATGTTGATCAACTGATCGAATGCTACAAAGGATCAAATGATTGAATGATACAAAGGATGGAATGATCAAGTTCTACAAAGGGTCGAGTGATCAAATGCTACAAAGGATCGAGTGATCGAATTCTATAAAGGATCAAGTGATCAAATTCTACAAAGGATCGAGTGATCGAGTACTATAGAGGATCAAGTGATCAAATGCTGCAAAGGATCAAGTGATTGAGTGCTACATAAAATGAATATCAAAGATGAAGACTAAGTGCTATCAAATATTATGTTCGAGTGCTAAAGATGTTCAATAATTGTTCCTTTGCCGATGATTGTTGAAAAATTCCAATGACGTATAGATGTATCGCCTTTATGTTGTTGTAGATGTTCTCTCTCTGCTTCTCCTACAGTTAATGATGTTGTTGTCAGTAGAATACCATTCTTGTTAAGGGGGAGTGTTGAAATATTGTAACTTCAAAGAATAATCTAAATTTATTTTACTGATGTAACCTATGAGAGATGTTTTATTCCTCCATCAGGATTTTAATATTGTATTTGGTCATCATAGAGTCATGAGATAAAACATTCGTTTTAATTCGGGTCAATAGAACTCTATTGAATATAATAAAATATTGTTTTGTGAATTCCTAGTTGGTAAAGTGGACCCAATAGGTTTGTTGGGGCCGACTTGTTAGGGAAAAATTCAAGTGTAAGTAATAGTTGTTGATGCCTGGAAAAATGCCATGTACCGATAGTAGGGATTCTCCTCGGTAAACAATCCCTATTAGATCATCCACCATTTGGTGTGGGGAATTCATCTGGTTTGGGATCTAGATACGGTATATTATCTTGTTCAAATCTTTTACCAGTTACGGCCTCATCCACCATTTATGTAAATTTTTTGTTTAAATAAATGGAATGCAAGGCCCTAAGATAAATGTAGATCTATTGTATTTTAAAACTAATCTATTCTATCCTTGCAGGGACCAAATTTAGAGTTTTGAGTAATATAATGAAAATGTTCATTTAAGTCTAATAGATAGTCATTCCAACACAATAATCACATTCGTAAAAAGAAGAATACCAAATATAGCCATGATATAATTAAACCATTTATTACCCTGTCACAAGACAAACATTTATACAGACAATAGACCATTCATGACCAAGGAATTAGTTCCAAGAAGTTAGAACAATCTCATTGTATGATGTGCAGAAGCAAGATGAAATAGTTCTATGGGTTGCATTCTAGACATTCCATTTTAGATCTCTGTGTAGGCCTCTATTCCAATAAATTGATCCCTCTAATTTGCAAAGAGTTAGCTCTTTTACAAAATAGTCTAGTAAACTTTTTCACTGTCCAAAAGTCCTTTCTATGGTGCTCTATAGCCTTATTTATTACAATATGACTTTTTCATATTGTGACCTTACATATTCCCTAACCCTAGAGATTCCCAAGATTCTTATTCACTAACCTAGGAGAATCCAAATAATTTCATAAAAAAAATAAAAAATTATACGGGCCTTGCTCAATTGGAAAAACACGTGGCCAAAGGTCCTTCCAGTGCTCAATGAAGAGAAGATTTCAAATATGCAATCAATCCAATTTCATAAGGAATTCACTCCCATATCCCACAATTCACTCCCTTTCTAGTTCAATGGAGAAATGGCTGAGATCTATATTGACGATGGACTTCAATTGTCATAGGGAAGATTTCATAAAGTATCACGCCCATTAGGATTCTTTTCGATTGTGTTACTTCGCCCAAAAAAATAGATCACAACTGTTAATTTTTTTTGTTGATCAATCTTTCCAAATTATCATTAATATTTTCCCTCCTTGCACCTTCAATCCATAGAATAAGCCTCACTTGTTGATATGGATCAAACTTTCATCTCAGTCATTGAAAGATGCAGCCTATATCCAATTCCCAATATTTCCATTCTGACTTTCTCCATGCTAGTACATCACTTGGAATTAATTCAAGCCTTTGATCAAACTTCCCTTTTAATCTTCTTCATTTGAGCTCTAAGCGTCCACCATATTCCACATATTTCCAAAGTTCATTTATTCGCGCATGGTGAATCAACGAAATTGCTCTTAACCACAGATATAATTTCGATTAGATATCCTTTGTTGAAAATTGTAGCCCTTTAACCAATTTCATATATTTCAAAAGTTAGTTTCCACAAGCATGTTAAAACAACAAAATTCTTCAGGATCGTAGATCTTCATCTGCCATGAATCTTAGCCATCTAGAGATGCAACCTTTATTGATTTCACAATCGCCTATCCTATCTTGGTGAACAATAATACTTGTGATATTAAAGAAAAATATAATGAGAGATATATATGATCTAGAAAAGAAAAAAAATTCCAATGATACTGTAACTAATCACCATATTTTCAATTGTAAGCTAATGATATGTGTCGATTATTAAATAGAACAAATAAAATGATGACTAGTGCCCTGTTAAGCAAGTAATTCTACTTAGTTTAAGATTCAAGAGGAAGATTTCTCAATTTCCCCAATGGTTCACAATAAAAAAAAACAGAGGTTGGATGACTCAGATCATTTGAAAAGATGGATTAGGTCTGATATGAACCATTAGATCATGTAGCCTTGCCAGCTCCTTTATGCTCTTTTCTGGACCGTTGATTTATTTCAGAGCTATTCTTATCTATCGATTTGAAATTGAGGTTACGGGTTGCAGATTGTGGAAAGAAGAATTCCATATTTTCATGACCGAAAATTTTACTTTTCCACTTTCTGCCCTTTTGATGTTTCGAAGTTTAATTTTAAACTTTCTGCTTCTGCTTTTTCGTCTATGCCCTTCCACAAAGGTACCAGAAAGAGGAAAGCAAAAATCGAAATATCAACCTATTTTGAAGTTTAAATTTAAACTTTTCGCTTCCTCTTTTCCGATTCTTCCCTTCCAAAAAGAGGCAGGCAGAAATTGGAATATCAACCTCTTTCAAAGTTTAAATTTAAACTTTTCACTTTTTCATTTCCACTTTCATCCATCCAGAAAGCAGAAAGCGCAAATCCGAATATCAACCCGAGTGATCTAGGTGATCGATCCCCTTACGAGAATGTGCTGGAAGATCAAGGTAGGGTTTGACAATGGCTTTAATATCATGAAAGTAAAAATTCATTGCCCACTGAAAGGTTTCCCCAGCTTTTTTCAATCCAAAGGGAATTTTATTGTATGCGAAGGTACCCCAAGGAAAAATAAAAGCTGTTTTATGTTGGTCTTCCAGTTTAATTTGGATTTGACTATATCCGGAGAAACCATCCATAAATGAAAAGAATTCACTTCCCACACAAGAATCAATAATTTGATCTACAAATGGTGTGGGATTGTTGTCCTTAGGACAGGCTTTGTTTAGATCTCGAAATTCAGTACAGACACTTATAGTCCCTTTCTTTTCGTCGACAAGAACAGGGTTGGATACCCATTGTGTCAAAGCTATGGGATAAATGAAAATGGATTTCAGTAGTTTCCCAACTTTAGCCTTCACAGTCACCACTTTACGTGGGTTGACAGGTCTCAACTTTTGCTGAATGGGTCTAGCATGAGGGTATGTTTGGATTTAGTGCTCGACTATTGATGGATTAATTCCTGGCATCTCCTTATATGACCAGGGAAAAACGTCACAGAATTCCTTAAACAAGGCCGCATAGATCGCAATCTCCTCCAGAGAGCATTTTGCGTCGATATGTACATTTTCCACAATGTTAGGATTTACAGAGATGTTGATAGGGATAGAAGCAGAAATGTTTTCCATATTCCCCTTAGCAAACATTCCTTCCCTTGGTAAGGGATTAATGGGTGTATCAACATCACCTGCTAGTCTCATATGGAACTCCTGGTTCTCTATCTTGCTTAACTCTAGAAGAAAATAGGATCAATGGTGAAGATCTTTGCAGATCTTATCTCGTCCACACATAGCTTCCAGAAAGAATTCATCCGAAGGTAAAACCATATCTAAGCAATCTGTAGAATGCAAAGAGTTATCTTCCCAAGCAGGCAAATAGGCTTCTTTTGATTCCTCTGAGACTATGGGAGGGACTGGAATAGGATCAACAATGGTATGGATGATAGATTGATAAGCCACTTCTGCTATTGATAAGGGCACTTTAGGTTCATGGTGGGAAGGGAGAACCCAAGGATCAGTCCTATCAACAACTGTAGCTATGGACTTCCCAACACTAGTAGCACCTATATAATTAATCGGAGCTAGAAAATCAAATGTGCCCATCAATGATGCATACATTCCAGCTCCTAAGCTCTCTAAAGTAGGTCTAACATGATCAACCAATGGCATGGTGGACTCATTATATTCCATGCGACCTTTTTGAGTAAAATTGAGTTGGTCAATAGTAACCAACTTCCCTTTGTGTGGAAACACTACCACCCGAAAAACGGCTGATGCAACAGCAGACATGGCTTAAGTCCAACTTCTCCCCAAGAGCAAGTTATAATCCAGAGGTGCATCAATCACCTCTACCTCAATAAACACTACTTTCCTTTCCAACTTAATTTCGAAAGCTGGTAGGATACCATGTGGATAAAATGAGCTTTCGTCGAAAGCAGTAAGTAGGGTGTTTGATGGAACCATCTCTAGGGATCCAAGAGCTTTCCAACAAGATAAGGACATAACACATGTAGAAGCACCCTCATCGACAACTTCCCTTCCAATGTTCTTTCCATGATGGATGACATCTATCGATAAGGTTACATGATATGGTAGGTGAATTTTGAAATCAGACAGATTAAATTTCTCCATGAGACTCGATGAGTCCATACTACCTAAGGTTGCTAGGGGTGCATCCCGCTGGGCGGGAAAAATATGTAACACCTATAAAGCTGACATTGTACAAGGAGTGTGGGCTAATTCTTCAACTACATAGTAGTTTGCTGTAGCCTTAGTATTAGGATTATGGAAGGTTTTCTTAAAGACACCTTCCGGTATCTTGGGCATAATTTCAGCAGGTTTTTCAATCAAGAGAGGGTTAGAAATTTCACCTATTGACTTACCCTTCTTTGAGGTATCTTTTTCATAGTTCTTGTTCTTTATTATGTATTAAAGTCACGAATCGAACCATGTTGATAAAATTGGGGTCAGGAGCATTTGGGGTGCCCCCTGCTGCATTTGAAGCTGAAGCAGAATTCTGTCCTTGGGGAAAAGGATCCTTCAGGACAGCCAGTTGTTGGGCTTTTAACAATTTTACTCTTGTTCCATAAGGGGACATAGATGAGTCAAGTGATATTCATGGCACAACGTACATGGGAATTTCACCTTCTTCTTTTCTTTCTTGCCCCTATCAGCATTGTTTGTGGGTTTTTGCTTGTTTTGGCTTCCCTCACCCTTTTTTCCTCTCTTCTTTTTCCCACCGGGCTTCTGATTTCCCCTCTAATAGGTTTGTGCAAAAACATTTGCATTTTGGGGTGAGGGGGAAGCATTTGCTTCCTCCACCATAGAATGTTTGACAGACAACTGATGGAGCTATTTAGCCAAAGATTCTATAGTGAGAGAATTCGCGGAACCAACCACACCATCGACATGGGGTCCAGGCTTAGGTTTCTCTACATTGTGCGTTGGCCTTGATGCCTCAGGGATAATCTCAAATAAGATCCCAGACTGAGAATATATCAAATCTAGTTGCTGGGCCTTGAGGATAGCTTCTTCCTCATTCATCACTCCTGAATTAGATACATCCTTAGATATATAAGGCAATAGGGATTTAAGGAACCATTCTAATAAGAACTTGGGAGGAATAATGGATTTTATAAGGCTCTTCCATCTTCTCCACTCTTGGATGTGATCCAAAATATGAGTGGCCTTGTCTTTCCAGAAGGTAGATAACAAGTCTGTCTCGAAATCATAACGGACGGGAAGCTGGAAGTGACTAAGGAATGCATTAGCCAAGTCCCAAAAACTGCTAAACGCAGTAGAAGGAAATTCAATGTACCATTTTTCTGCGGTACTGGTCAAAGTTATTTGAAACATCCTCAACTGAACTGAATCCTCATTTAGTGAGTTGGAAGAGAACCATAAATGGAAAGTGGTGGCATGAGCTCTAGGATCATCACCAAATTTGCCTTCAAATTTTGGGATATCCAAGGGAAACTTGGTAGTGACAGCTGGCCAGGAGGGGTCATGTCTCACTAGGTCATTCATCACTTTTGACAAATCTGGAAAGTTTAACGTTGCCAGGAAAGGAATCTTGGGTCTAACCAAAGCACGAAAATTACCATTTTGGGGATTAGAGGGACTTGCCCCCATATTCCAATATGTGAAGGTGGGGTTTCCCCCTGCTGCCAGTTGTGAAGTGGATGGGTTGCTTTGGAAAGGATTCCATCCATAAGCCAATAGATTGTTTATGTGTGGTGCAGTATAAGAGGTTCTAGCTGCCCCAGTCAAAGATGGGGTTTAGAATATAGCAATAGGTATCCCTTCTCTAAAAAGTGAAAAGGGAGAGCTCATGAACGGAGATGAAACCAGAGTTTGAAAACCTTGACCATAAGGAATAGTGTATCCAAACTGCACCCCTACATATGAAGGTTTTGTACCTACGTATGGAGTGGATGGGGGAATGTGCCCCCCATTCCAAGGAAATCCTTGGAAAAAAGCCGAGGATCCTATAGTGCTACTTTGGGCAGTGTGTGAGAAGGAAGTAGGAACCATAGGTACACTAGGAATCCAAGTGACCATACCCCCAGAAGCACTTGCTAGACTTGTGGGAGCCAGTGGTTGAACCACTCAGCAAGTCCTCTATCTCAACTTTGTGTAAATTAAAATGGTTTTCCCTAATTTTTGGTTCACTCGGAACTTCACTAACTCCTATCGGTTTGAAAGAATCGTATGTGTCCAATCTCTGCCTTTGAGTGGGAGGTGGAGGTTCCAATGTGATAAGCGGAGGAAGGTTTTGCAACCTTCATGACCTTCTGATAGATTGGTCCTCCTTGATTGTAAATTTAACTCTTCATACCCTAAGGTCAGCTAAAAACATAGACAAACCATAGAGCAATCACAATAAAAAATTTCCTAAAGTCTCAACAATCACAAGGGTGTAAGATATGATTTCCCGAAGAAAGCCGAGAGACAGTTTCTTGGCGTCCTTTAAGAGGTTCTTAGGCACAAGCGGAGGAATAACCCACGGCCCTCCTACACTTTCAACAAGGGTTACCTTCCAAGCCCATAGAGGGTGAATTAGAAATATCCTTTCGGTTTACCTATGTATAAACCCTAGATGTCCAAGATCCTAGAGGCTATGTTAACTATATCAACAATTTGGGGGGACAGTCGCAAGTCTGATTCATATGCACGGGTAGGGTAGCAAATCCTGAAAATCTATATAGGACATAATCCCCAGATGCGTAAAAAACTTGGTCTACGTTTTCATAGGGAATCAGAGGGTTGTCTCCTCAGTCCAATGCCTCCATGCGGCCTCGTGCTTAACTCCCATTTGAGAGGAGCTTCCCAAATAATATCAACACAGAGAAGGATTTACCTATCGATTGGCCCACTACGTCTGAATTTAAGTAGTTATGGGGATTTTACACTTCCTGTCCCATAAGTATAGCCTAAGATAGTGGGTGTATGACCCTATAAAACAAAAATTACCAAAATTTTTAAATTATAGCATTCATTTTAAGGGTTGTTCTTAATAAGAGGGTAAGTGGCGTGAATGACTATGATATTATTGACTCGATAAGAAAAGTAAAAACCAGGTGTATAAATAAATTCCAAAGCAAATTATCACTACTTAAATCAAGATTCTTTTTGTTTTTGTTTTTGTAAATATGAACTAATGAAAATGCAACTAGGAAAGAGAAAACTAAGACTTATTTTTGTAATTTTTGAGATTTTATTTAAAAACTGAAAGTAAAACAACCATATGCAATTCAAATGCAAATGTTTCCAATGCTTTTCTTTTCACTTTTCAAATTCTTCAAAGATTACTATGCACCTAAATTCAAGCATTCTTGAGTATGCTTGAATAATCAAACTATATAAAGTAAGCAAAATGAAGTATAGCAGACTTATATGAACCAAATATAAACCACCTAAGGAAGACTTGGAAAACACCTAGCTTGGGAAGACAGAATGAATTAAAAACACTGAAATCAATCAAAGGCAAGTGACAAACCAACACTACTTGGAAATAGCATGGGATATACGGTATCTAGAACCCTGATCACTGAGTCAGACACACAACACTTGGACCTATCACCCAATAGGAAAATCCACTTCAAATTGCTAAAATAAAGACAATCCAACGAACAAAAACTCAAGGGCTTACTGAAAATCATGAAGTATGGTTAACAGGGCTATCAAACCTGTAGTGAAATTCCAATACTAAATACCACAAAGCAATACAAAATCCAAAGAAGGACAGGGACAAGAAATCCTACCCAAAAATTGTGTTGCTAGGGTATGTACGCGACTGTCTAGTGTAGCAACCCGTGTACTGTACGTGACTGTTCAATACAACAACCTGTGTACACAAACCTCTGTACGTGACTGTGTAACACAACAACCCACGTACAAAAGTAAAACTTTTCAAAAAAAGAGAAATTATAAAGGTATTCAAAAAACCACTATAAGTCCAAGCCAAGACAAAAAACCACACACTGAATCAAAGCAAAGACTAGGAAAGGATCTATAGGACTAACCCACAACCAGTTGGACTCCCCAACAGAGTCGCCAATTCTGTTGTTTAGGATTAAACACCCTTGTAACCTAGGGTCTGGGGTTACAAACTTACTATTAACCTTGCAGACAATCAACTTTAATAGAGTACAGAAAGGAAATAAGAAGAAATTCTTGACTCACCCGATTACCGACGATTGATCCAAGCTTGATCTTCTTCCGCTCTGCTTCTCTCCAAAGCTTCCAAGGATGCACCTCCTTCACCTACAAAGAGAAAATTCTCAAAGTAAAATCTTATACATGTATATATAAGAGGTTAGATAAACAATATATCTAGTTCATAATTGAATATATTCATCAACCATACTACATGAAAGAGACTCAACACAATGTTGGAAGAAGAATTCTCTTTATTAACAATCAGTGAATGAGATAAGAGCACAACCCAACTTCTGAGACAAGGATTCCTCTGCAACCAAAGGACTCTAATTTCTACTTCTCCAAGACTTCTAAAGATATACCACTAGCATAAATTTTCTCTCCAAACTTGATTGATTAATGCCCTCCCCAAGGCCTCTATTTATACTTTGGGAAATAGAGTGGTTTCGAAGGTTGAGGAGGTTGAAACAGTTAGGATAGTTAATGATTAGGACCCAAATAATCTCTATTAATCATGATTTATGTTTTTTAATGTCGAATCAAGATGTACATCACTATTGATATAGGAAACTCGTGTATGACATGCGAGTTGCTTAAAGGAAACCCGCGTATGCTGATGTACGCGGGTTGCAATGGAAGTAGTCACGTACAATACATGATTTGTCAATGGGAATAGTCATGTACGTATGTGAGTTGCAATGAGGATAGTCCCGTACACCATTAAACACCTAGAAAAATAATATGGCAAGCTGGTTCAAGGGTAAATGCATCCCATGTCATGCCCATCTATAGTGTTTTGGAAAACTTCAATCCTAAGATGTCCTTTTGTGTATCGACATAAGGAATGTCAGCACTCGGATGGAGAAGTGTGATTTGGGTTGATAATAGATTCCCCCTAATGTGTGAGGTCAGAGGGAAATGATGGCTGAAATACATTATAATCATTATCTTGGATAACTCAAAAGTCCAATGGAGCAAAGGTAGTACCTGAAACAAATACATAATAATGTCATATACAAAGTCATATCTGAGGAAGCGATGTTCAATATACTGGACCACTAGCTCCTTTACAATATTTGAGTACATCATATAGTACGGGTACAAGACCACGTATATTACAAAGGTGGATCGAAGCCACAATATACAATAATGATGAGTCTCCAAAGATCTAGAAGCTGTGTAAGTGACCACAACATAATCTCGTGCAACTTAGTCCATAGATATGAAACTAAGGTCTTCGTCAAAAATACCAAAGAACCAGTACAATCCAAGCCATGAAAATAGATGTTATTGAAGTCAAACATGGATAGGATTCAACAGATTGTCAACCAATAGGTGATAATCGACAATTGAAGAAAAGGAATTCACAAAAATGAAAGAGAATCCTAAGGTACGATCGTCAAAACTCTAGGTCTTCGTCATCAGGAAGTGTTGCTGCAGAACCATACTATGATGAGGAAGGAAATATATTCTCCAATGGATCACAAGAGTGACCAGGAACTGGGTAAAGGAAGGGAGACACAAGTAATAACAGATAATACAATGATGGAATCATGATATAGATCAGATACAGGGTTAAGTCCTTGAACAGTGAGCACAACACAGAGATGACCCAAGGCAGCTTTTAAATTTACAGATAGTACAACTAGACTTATCTATCATGTAAGAGACATTATCAGATTCCCCAGGTAGAAATAACAAGAGGATGAGTAAGAAACTTGAAGTAATAGTTGAACTGAAAGTGAACACTGAGACATGAGTATCGAAAAATATAGATAGTTCTATGTTCAAGGAAGACATGCTGCCACTGACTAAGAACCAAAAGAAAATTTCTTCCTTATCTTCCTTGTTAAATTTTAACGAGTCCAGGAAAGTCAACTCAAGTCTCTCTTCATTTTTTGACAAGCTTGAAGAGAAGAGGGAATAATGCTTGATAGTGTCATTGATTCATGGATTTTATGAGCCCAAACTAGTACATGCTCACTTTGTGTTTTCATGTTTAGAGAGTCTGAAAACTTTGAAGAAGACTCCAGGGGGGTCCTTTTTCGTCCAATTTAGTCTCCTGAGGCCAAAAAAGTATAAAACATACCACATAAGAACTTTCTTAACTTCTGTAGAAGAAAAGGTGAACCTTTTTTGTACTTAGTCAGGGAGGTCTTAAAAGGGTTAAATTACCACCTACCCAACACTCCTTCAAGAGAAGCATATAGCTTGAGTTTTATGAGTGTGAAGGAAAGCAAGATCACTTGAAAATATCCATTTGAGTACGAGAAATGGGGCTTACAACAATAAACTCGATGCTTTGTTCTTGGTGTTTAATGAGCATGACAAAGACATAAAGTGCACTCAGAATATTTTTCATGTTTAGGTCCAGAGCATGGAAAAGAGAAAACTGAGCCCATACCATGTGTTCCTTTTCCTTAAATTTAGTCCCCCAGGTACGGAAAAGTGATAAACCTGTACCTGAGAATACTCTTCTCAATTCCGTAGAAAAGAGAGTGATCCTTTCTCGTATTATTCCACATGGTTTGAGAAAGATATAACCTACCACCAATGTGGATGCCCATTAACATATTCTTAATGAGCTTCAACGGACAAGTTTACTCGGCAGTCAAGTCTGTTTTGAGGAGTTAGAACTGAGCCTAAATAAACTCCATAAGGGCGGGGAGTCTTATAAAGGGATAGCTTGTAAAAAGAGACCAAAATGAGGCTCAATTTGGCATGGAAAATAGCTAAAAAAGGCTCCCCTAAACCTATGACAGTTGCAACATGAGTATCGAAAGACAATAAGTAGGTTCTAAATGAGGATACTCATGGGAGGAAAGTCCTATCCACAGAAGAACAATGGTATAAACAAGGAACTAATGGTTCAAGATACCATAGTCTGTGGTCAAAGTGTTAGTGCTAGGATTAAAATGGATTAGGTATAAATGCGAAATGCATGTGAAATGACCAAAAGACCATCCTATATGAGAAAAAAAACAACTTAAAACAACCATAAACCTGTCACATGGAAAGAACGATATGGCATTAGTTTTAAAAATATGAACTATAGGGAAAAAACCCAGTTTGAAAATAATTTTTATATAAACAGTTCAAAATATGAATAAAAAACTCACCGTTTGATTTTTAACCAAAAAAGACAAATTTTACCTCTACCTTTGATTGCTCAGTGTGAACTATTTGGTGGACAATTCTCGAAACCGCAAGTGCCAGGCAAAACTACACTCCAGGCTCTTTCATTTGATCCAAGCAATTTTCAATTTTGGGCCCAAATTTAATGTTTTCAAGCACCCTCAAAGCATGAACGATGTGTACGCGGGTATGGTATGTTAATAGTTGCATACATGCGTTCTGTACGCAGGTTTCTCGAAGCAAATTCGTGTATAGTACACGACTTGCCAAAAGGACAGTCGCGTACACTGCATGAGGTGGAAAAAGAATATATAGGGTCAAAAATTCAAATTTTTATATGAATCTAATGGTTTGAAATTGCTTGATTATTAGATTGAAAGATTCTTCTTGAGTGGAGGGAGAGGGAACATGAAGACATGGACCAAAAAGCTCTAGAAGATGCCCCCACAGTGAATGTTTTACGTCAAAGTGGGTTATTGAAATTTTCTTGTACCTCACCTATGCGGTCAAATGTCTGCCTCTTAGAGTTTTTGATAAACTATTGGGATCACGATCTTGGCATGCTTGACCTTCAAGGTGAGTTTCTAGAGGTTACATTGGAAGATATCTATTTCATTTCCGGTTTATCACTACGGGGAGCTCCGGTGAACTTGGAAGGTACCAGCAGAGGAAATGACCTTCTAAGTGTATAGAACTATATAGACATATACTATGAGCACGGGCACTCAAAAGAGGGGTAGTTGCATCCCTATTGTTCACATTCACAAAATTTCCTTTACAGGTATTAGCGAGCACTATAGTGAGGGTTGCAGGGTCATCATCACTTCACCTTGCAAATCAGAACCAAATGAGACTAGCAGTGGACTATATATAGGGAGCCCTATATGACTGGTGTTTGGGAGTGATCTCGATAATGAGGAAACAACTCTTTGACTGCAAAAGAGGTAGTTGGAAGAATTTTGGTTATTCCAGCATGTTAGTAGCCTTTTTCTTTAAGAGGGTACTAGGTTTGAGTCCTGCAGTACCATTTCCAGTTCGTTCTCCCCGTCAGCTTAGGCTGAGTAGGTGGGGAGAGATATTCCTCCATTAGGGAGGTGGTGGATCAGTCCAGAGTATTTGTGACGATGACTTCTACTTTTGGTGGGAGCGACAGTTACCTGCCTTAGATCAATTTTCATATGTTGGGTTAGATTTTCGAGGTGATACTAACCTTGTCCTCCCTCCTGGAGGAGCATGGGGAGATTCAGGTATTTTTATTTTCAATATTTTTAAATTCTTTTATGAATTTTAATTATAAAGATATATACATATGTATAAGAGTTCTAATTCTTTTAAAATGTCAAAATGCAGATATTGGACCAGTCCGCCCTGCTGGGCATCCATGCATGTATGTGTGCCCTATGTTGGGAGAGGACCAGGGTTTGATTAGGGTTCTTGAGGGAAAGCTGGACAGGCTTACCCAGAGGTTATCTACCTTATGCATTGATCATATCCATTTCATCATGCAGGAGCTAGTGGTTGGTATACCACCTGTCTGGATACACCTTAGAAGGTGAGTAGCGAGAGTAGCACTTGTGTATATAGATGTTGTTGAGGCTACTGAAGTTGAGGAGGATGAAGGATCCTGAGTGTAGGGTGATCAGGATGATCAGGAGGACCAGGGTGGTCAAGGTTATACTTAGGAGCATTTTATGGACTTTGATCCATGTTTTGTATATTTTTTTTGTATATTATACAGTTATGACTGGATCCGAGGATTAGAAACTTGACCTATCGATATGGATAGATATTCACACACACACACACACACACACACACACACATATATATTGCTGATTTATTTACAAATGTTTTTTATGTGTATGTTGTATATTTTTTATGCAAAATGTGTTAAATGCCAATCCAAGATATAATTAGCATATGCATCAGTTAATGAATTTTGATTTATTGGAATATGATTGAATATAATAAACTCAAAATTTCTTTCCAATAACCTAACTTGCATAAACTGACGTAATAGAATAGGGTTCTGCACCTGATAAGCTCGATTGAGTTGGGAAACCATAAGCTGAGAGTCCAGTTGGTCTTCCAACTAAGTGATACCACATGACAAAGCATCCCATAAAAGCTCAATGATAGCCCTGTATTCAATGACATTATTGGTATCGAGACCTAAGAAAGCACTTCCTGAGGCAACTAATTGTCCTGAGGGAAAATAAATGACCCATGCAGCTGAAGCCAAATTACAAGTGTGGCGACTGGCACCATCGACGAAACCTATGAACAACTCGGAAGACATATGTAACAACCAACAGATGGTATTAGAAACATAGACCGATGAAATATTGTACATAAAAATACATACAATAAAATATAGGAAAAATCCCTAAGCCTAAGCATAGTACTTTTTCAGGTAGAGCCCATTTCTAGGCTCATGCAGCTTTTTCCCTTTGAAATCAATCAATTCATATGCGCCCTTATTTAACACCTTTGACACAATATAAGGTCCCAACCACATAGACCTGAACTTTCGTCCCCCAAAGGGTTCTTTTCCTTGATCCCATAGAAAAACAAGCTCCCCTTCAGAGAAAATACGAGGCTTGACCGATTTATCGTATTGGCCTTTTACCCTATTTTTATGAGCTTCGTTTTCCATCAGCGCATCTCTATGCTTCTCATCTAGATGTTCTAAATGTAATAGACGTTCTTCCAGCTCAGTCGTATCAGGTAACACATGAATAACAATTTTTAAGGATGGGATTTCACATTCAATCGGGGTAACTGCTTCCACTCCATGAACGAGTTGGAAAGGAGAAAACCCTATAGCAGTTTTCACATTGGTCGGATATGCCCAAAGTACAGGATACAACATGATGTGCTAGTTGGAACGGGATGCATTAATAGTATGTTTGAGAATAGTCTTCAAAGTTTTATTAACAACTTCGACCTGACCATTTGCATGAGGATAGAATGAAGATGAATGTTCTTCTCTAAACCATAGCATAGTGGTCAATTCAGTCATCATACTATTTTTGAAATGATGCCATGGTAGGTGACAATCGCTTTAGGGATACCGAATTGTGCGATAATTTGGTTGAAAATGAAAAAAGCTGCAGTTTCCCTGTGAAATTTAAAGGTGGGCATTGCCTCTTCCCATTTCATGAAATAATCCAAAGCGACAATGATATGTTTGTGGCCCCCAGCCAAGACTAGGTTGCATGTCATGTAATCTATCCCCCACTTCATGAAGGGGCCCACTGAGATGACGGGAAATAATGGAGCGGGATGTGAGCGCATCTTTCTGGTGTAAAGCTGACAAGGATGACAACGTTTCACGGCTTCCATGCAATCTTTAAAGATTGTGGGCCAGAAATAACTGGCACGTAATATCTTCTAGGCCATTGCTAACCCAGATAAATGACCCCCACACGCTCCACTATGGGCATCATTTAGGACAATCTATGCTTCCTCGTGGGTAATACATCGACGCAAAATGAAATCTACCCCCCTACCATATAAAGTATCTCCAATAATGAGGTAGTTCTTTGCATGTACACGTAGTTTATGTCATTCTTCCCATGAGAAGGATGCAGGGTACTTCAAAGTTTGGAGATAGATAAGTATATCTATGTACCAGGGGTCAGAGGTGGAGATCAAAAAGATATGCTCATCCAGGAATGAGTCTTATTCAATGGTTACATCTTCCTCTACTAGAAATTTTGCAAGGAGCTCAGCAAAAACTAAGGATTTTTTGGATTTGGCAGATTGAAAATCCAAGTCAAACTCTTGGAGAATAAATATCCATTTGTTGAATTTTCCTCCAACTATCCGTCAAGACAAAACATATTGAAAAGGATTAGCATCTGCCACTACCGTTGTGGTCCTCAGTAAGATGTATTGATGCAACCTCTAAACAACATACATAGATGCTAAGGCCAACTTCTCGACATGGGAATACCTAAGTTCGGGTCTAACTAAAGCATGACTGAGATAGTAGACGACATGCTCTTGGAGCTTATTTTCCTCCTAGACTAGTACTACCCCTATGGTCAACTCCGATGCAGCTAGATACAATATAAAATCCCTAGAGTAATCTGGTGGATGCAATAACGGTGCCAACAAAAAAGCTTTTTTTAATGCCTCAAATGTGAGTTGTGCAATTTCATCCCATACAAATGGAGTGTCCTGTTTTAACAGGCACATGAAACCTTTAGTAATCTTGGCATAATTTACAATAAAACGTCGAAGGAAATTGGAATTCCCCTGTAGGATCTGAAGCTTTCTGATAGAACAAGGAGGAGGCAAATTTACAATGGCCTCAACTTTTAAAGGATCCACCTGAATGCCTTTGTTAGAAACAATGAATCTGATTAGTATCCCTGACTCGACACAGAAAACGCACTTGTGGGGATTCAAGAGAATTCTATAGTATCTTAATCGTTCAAAAATCAAATGCAAGTGATCTGGGTGATCGATCCTCTTATGAGAATGTGTTGGTAGATCATCAAGGTAGGGTTTGACAATGGCTTTAATATCGTGAAAGGAAAAATTCATTGCCCACTGAAAGGTTTCCCCAACATTTTTCAATCCAAAGGGAATTTTCTTGTACGCAAAGGTACCCCAAGAAAAAATAAAAGTTGTTTTATGTTGGTCTTCTGGTTTAATTTGGATTTGATTATATCCAAAGAAACCATCCATAAATGAAAAGACTTCACTTCCCACGTAAGCATCACTAATTTAATCTATAAATGGCATGGGATAGTTGTCCTTAGGTAAGGATTTGTTTAGATCTTGAAAGTCAGTACAAACACGTATAGTCCCTTGTTTTTTGTTGACAGGAACAGGGTTGGATACCCATTCTATCGAAGCTATGGGATAAATGAAACCGACTTTCAGTAGTTTCTCAACATCAGCCTTCACTATCGTTGCTTTACGTGGGTTGACAGGTCTCAACTTTTTCCGAACCAGTTTAGAGTTAGGGTATGTTTAAATTTGATGCTCGACTGTTGATGGATCAATTCCTGGCATCTCCTCATATGACCAGGAAAAAATGTCACAGAATTCCTTAAACAAGGCTGTATAGATCGCAATCTCCCCCGGAGAGTAGTTTGCGCCAATATGTACATTTTCCTCGAAGTTAGGATTTACAGAGATGTTGATAGGGATAGTAGCGGAAATGTTTTCCATATTCCCCTCAGCAAAAATTCCTTCCCTTGGTAAGGGATTAATGCCAGTGTATCAACATCACCTTCCAGCCTCATATGGAACTCTTGGTTCTCTATCCTTCTTAACTTTGGAAAAAAATAGTATCGATGGTGAAGATCTTCGCAGATCTTATCTCGTCCACACATAGCTTCCAGAATGGCTTCATCCAAAGGTAAAACCATATCTAAGCAATCCCTAGAATGCAAAGAGTTATTTGCCGAAGCAGGAAAATAGGCTTCTTCCGGTTCCTTTGAGACTGTGAGAGGGACCAGAATAGGATCAACAACGGTATAGATGATAGCTTTATAAGCCACTTTCGCTGCCGATAAGGGCAACTCAAGTTCATGGTGGGAAGGGAGAACCCAAGGATCAATCCTATCAACAACCATAGCTATGGACTTCCCAAAACTAGTAGAACCTATATAATTAATCAAAGCTGGAAAATCAAATGTGCCCATCAATGATGCATACATTCTAGCTCCTAAGCTCTCTGAAGCAGGTCTAACATGATCAACGAATGATATGGTGGACTCATTAGATTCCATGCGGCCTTTTTGAGTAAAATTGAGTTGGTCAACAATAACAAACTTCCCTTCGTGTGGAAACACTACCACCTGAAAAATGAACGATGCAATAGAAGACATGGCATAAGTCTTACTTCTCCCCAAGAGTAAGTTATAATCCAAAGGTGCATCAATCACCTCTACCTCAACAGACATTGCTTTCCTTGCCAACTTAATTTTGAAAGCTGGTAGGATACCATGTGGATGGACTGACCTTCCGTTGAAAGCAATAAGTAGGGTGTTTGATGTAATCAACTTTGGGGATCCAAGAGCTTTCCAACAAGACAAGGATATAACACATGTAGAAGCACCCTCATCGACAACTTCCCTTCCAATGGTCTTTCTACCATGGATGACATCTATCGATAAGGCTACATGATATGGCAGGAGAATTTGACATCAGATAGATTAAATTTCGCCATGAGACTCGATGAGTCCATACTACCTAAGGTTGCTAAGAGTGCATCCCGCTGGGCGAGACAACTCTGTAACACCTCTAAATCCGACATTACACAAGGAGTCTGGGCTAAGTATTCAACTACAGAGTAGTTTGCTGCAGTCCTAGCTTTAGGATTATGCAAGGTTTTCTTAAAGACACCTTTCGCTATCTTGGGCATAATTTCGGCAATTTTTTCAATCATGAGAGGGTTAGAAGATTCACCTATTGACTTACCCTTCTCTGAGGTCTCTTTTTGATAGTTCTTGTTCCTATTATGTAGTAAAGTCTCAAATCGAACCATTTTAATATAATTGGGGTCATGAGCATTTGGAGTGCCCCCTGCTGCATTTGAAGCTGAAGTAGAATTCTATCCTTGGGGAAAAGGATCCTTCAGGACAGCCGGTTGTTGGGCTTTTAATAGCTTCTGAGCTTGTTCCATAAGGGGACATAGATGGGTTAGGTGATCTTCATGGCACAACTTACATGGTAATTTCACCTTCTTCTTTTATTTTTTGCCCCCATCAGCATTGTTTGTGGGTTTTTGCTTGTTTTGGTTTCCCTCAACCTTTTTCCCTCTCTTCTTTTTCCCACCGGGATGCTGATTGCCCTTCTGAGAGGTTTGTGAAAAAAAATTTTCATTTTGGGGTGAGGGGGAAGCCTTTGCTACCTCCATTGTATAATTTTTTACAAACAGTTGATGGAGTTGTTTAGCCAAAGATTCTACAGTGGGAGAATTCATGGAACCAACCACACCATTGGCATGAGGTATAGGATTAGGTTTCTCTACATTGTGCATTGGCCTCGGTGCCTCAGGGATAATCTCATATAATATCCCAGATTGAGAATATATAAAATTGAGTTGTTGGGCCCTGAGGATAGCTCCTTCCTGATTCATCACTCCTGAAGTAGATACATCCTTAGATATATAAGGCAATAGGGATTTAAGGAACCATTCTAATAAGAACTCGGGAGGAATAGTGGCTTTGATAAGGCTCTTCCGTCTTCTCCACTCTTGGATGTGATCCAAAATATGAGTTGCCTTATCCTTCCAAAAGGTATATAACAAGTCTGTACCGAAATCATAACAGACAGGAAGCTAGAAGTGACTAAGGAATGCATTAGCCAAGTCCCAATACTAGTCAAAGTTATTTGGAACAGCCTCAACTAAACTAAATCCTCGTTCAGTGAGTTGGAAGAGCACCATAAATGGAAAGTGGTGGCATGAGCTCCAGGATCATCACAAACTTTGCCTTCAAATTTTGGGATATCTGATGCCAGCTTGGTAGGGACGGGTGGCCAGGAGGGGTCATGTCTCACCAGGTCATTCATCACTTCTGACAAATCTGGAAAGTTTAAGGTTGGTAGAAAAGGAATATTGGGTCTAACCGGAGCACTAAAAGTACCAGTTTGGGGATTAGATGGGATTGCCCCCATATTCCCATATGTGAAGGTGGGTTTTCCCCTGCTGCGAGTTGTGAAGTGGATGGGTTTCTTTGGAAAGGATTCCATCCATAATCCAATGGATTGTTTATGTGTGGCGTAGTATAAGAGGTTCTAGCTTCCCTAGTCGAAGCTGGTGTTTGAAATATAGGAGCAGGTATCCCTCCGCTAAAAAGCGAAAAGGGAGAGCTCATGAACGGAGCTGAAACTGAAGTTTAAAAACCTTAACCATAAGGATTAGTGTTTGCAAACTGTACCCCTACATAAGAGGGTGTTGGGCCTATGTATGGAGTGGATGGGGGAATGTGCCCCCCATTCCAAGGAAATCCTTGGACAAAAGCCGAGGATCCTATAGGACCACTCTGGGAAGTGTGTGCAAAGGAAGTAGGAACTGTAGGTATACTAGGAATCCTAGTGACCATACCACCAGAAGCACTTGCTAGACTTGTGGGAGCCGGTTGTTGAACCACTTGGCTAGCTGGAGTTAATGGTGTAGTAGGTATACTTGTTCTACAGGAACCTATTGGGGGAGGTAGAACCTCTTCAGTCGGAGCGGCTGAGGTGGAAGTAAAAGAACTTTCTCCTGTAGTAGACATTATTCTTCCCACAGGGACACCAATCACGGGTGGATTGAAAGAACAAACCTAAATGATCACCATATCATTTAAGTCAGTTAGAGGTGAATTAAAATTCCTTGCAAACTCGTCAGCCTGCAAGTCTTCTATCTCAACTTTGTTTAAATTAAAATAGTTTGCTCTTAGTTCTAGTTCACCTAGAACTTCACTAACTCCTATCGTTTTGAAAGAACTGTCCGTGTCCAATCTCTGCCTTTGAGGGGGAGGTGGAGGTTCCAATGTGATAAGTGGAGGAATATTTTGCAACCTTCATGACCATCTGATAGATTGGTCCTCCACGATTGTAAATTTGACTCTCCACACCCTAATGTTGGCTAAAAACATAGACAAACCACATAGCAATCACTATAAAAAATTTCCTAAAGTCTCAACAATCACAAGGGTGTAAGATATGCTTTCCCAAAGAAAGCTGAGAGATAGTTTCTTGGCATCCTTGAAGAGGTTCTTAGGCATAAGCAGAGGAATCACCCACCACCCTCCTACACTTTCAACAAGGGTTACCTTCCAAGCCCATCCAAGGTGAACCAGAAATAGCCTTCCGGTTTACCTGTGTATAAACCCTAGATGTCCAAGAGACTAGAGGCTACCTTAACTATATCAATAGTCTGGGGGGACAGTCGCAAGCCTAATTCGTACGCATCAGTAGGCTAGAAAATCCTGAAACTCTGTCTAGGATAGAATCCCCATATGCATAAAAACCTTGGTCTATGTTTTGACAAGGAATCAGAGGGTTATCTCCTCATTCCAATGCCTCCATGTGGCCTCATGCTTAACTCCCATTTGAGAGGAGCTTTCCAGATACTATCAACACAGAGAAGGATTTACCTATCGATTGGACCACTATGTCTGAATTTAAGTGCTTATGGGGAGTTTACACTTCCTATCCCACAAGTCTAGCCTAAGCTAGTAGGTGTATGACCCTATAAAACAAAAATTACTAATAAATTTTAAATTATAGCATTCATTTTAAGGGTTGTTCTTAATCAGAGGGTAAGTGGCGTGAATGACTATGATATTATTGACTCGATAAGAAAAGTAAAAAACAAAGTATAAATAAATTCCGAAGCAAATGATCACTACTTAAAGCAAGCTTCTTTTTATTTTTATTTTTTTGTAAATATGAACTAATGAAAATGCAACTAGGAAAGAGAAAACTAAGACTTACTTTTGTAATTTTTGAGATTTTATTTAAAAACTGAAAGTAAAACTACCATATGCAATTCAAATGCAAATGTTTCCAATGCTTTTCTTTTCACTTTTCAAATTCCTCAAAGATTACTATGCATCTAAATGCAAAAATTCTCGAGTATGCTTGAATAATCAAACTATATAAAGTAAGAAAAAAGAAGTATAGCAGACTTATAAGAACCAAATATAACCCACCTAAGGAAGACTTGGAAATCACCTAGCTTGGGAAGACACAATGAATTAAAAACACTTAAATCAATCAAAGGGAAGTGACAAACCAACACTACTTGGAAATAGCATGGTATATACGGTATCTAGAACCCTGATAACTGATTCAGACACACATCACTTGGACCTATCACCCAATAGTTAAATCCACTTCAAATTGCTAAAAGAAAGACAATCCAACCAACAAAAACTCAAGGGATTACTGAAAAGCATGAAGTATGGATCAAACCTATAGTGAAATTCCAATACTAAATACGACAAAGCAAGAGAAAATCCAAAGAAAGATAGGGACAAGAAACCCTACCCAAAAATTTTGTTGCTAAGGTATGTGCATGGTTGTCTAGTGCAACAACCTGCGTATTATACGCAACTGTTCAATACAGCAACCTACGTACTCAGACCTCTATATGCAACTATGTACCACAGCAACCCGCATACAAGAGTAAACATTTTCAAAAAAAGAAAAATTATAAAGGTATTCAAAACACCACTATAAGTCCAAGACAAGAAAAAAAACCACACACTGAATCAAAGCAAAGACTGGGCAAAGATCTACAGGACTAAACCACAACAGGCTGGACTCCCCAGCAGAGTTGCCAGTTCTGTTGTTCAGGATTAGACACCCTTGTAACCTAGGGTATGGGGTTACCAACTTACTACTAACCTTGCATACAATCAGCTTTAATAGAGTACATAAAGGAAATATGAAGAAATTCTTTACTCACCCGATTACTGATGGTTGATCCAAGCTTGATTTTCTTTCTCTTTGATTCTCTCCAAAGCTTCCAGGGATGCACCTCCTTCACCTGCAAAGAGCAAATTCTCCAAGTACAATCTTATACATGTATATATGAGAGGTTAGATAAAAAGTATATCTAGTGCATAATCGAATATATTCATCAACCATAATACATGAAAGAGACTCAACACAATGTTGGAAGAAGAATTCTCTGTATTAACAATCAGTGAATGAGATAAGAGTACAACCCAACTTCTAAGACAAGGAATCCTCTACAACCAAAGGAATCTGAGTTCTGCTACTCCAAGACTTCTGAAGATATACCACCAGCATAACTTTTCTCTCCAAACTTGATTGATTAATGCCCTCCCCAAGGCCTCTATTTATACTTTCAGAAATAGAGTGGTTTCGAAGGTTGAGGAGGTTGAAACAGTTAGGATAGTTAATGATTAGGACCCAACTAAACTCCATTAATCATGATTTATATTTTTTAATGTCGAATCAAGATGTATGCAACTATTGATATAGGCAACCCGCTTATGACACATGAGTTGCTTAAAGGAAACCTACGTATGCTTATGTATGTGGGTTGCAATGGAAATAGTCACATACAATACGTGAGTTTTCAATGGGAATAGTTGTGTACGTATGTGAGTTGTAATGAGGATAGTCACGTACACCATTCAACACCTAGAAAAATAATATGGCAAGTTGGTTCAATGGTAAATTCATCCCATGTCATTCCCATATATAGTGTTTTGGAAAAATTCAATCCTAAGATGTCCTTTTATGTACCAACATAAGGAATGTCGGCACTCAGACAGAGATGTGCCATTTGGGTTGATAACAATGATATGCTTCCTGAGATAGGTATTAATGTGAGAATGGAAGAAACCCCAAGATAGTAATCTAGACCTTGTGAGTCTTGGTTATTTCATAGGGGTTATAGTGATTCAAATGTGGGCTTAAATATTAGCTTCCCTTTTTATTGTCTATCAATAGTTAAAGACTCTCATCATGATCAAACTTTACCATTTTCTCTTTCCCATAAGTAGTTCGTGACATCCAATTTTTTTTTTTAATTAGATGCCTATACTTCGAAGCACCAAAAATTGAGCTGGTTTATTAAAAGAAAACAATCTAAGGCTATGAAATAAGGTGAAACAAACAAGAAAATAAACAAACTAAAAGAATTAAGAAAACAAAGAGTTCGAAATATTTACAAAGTGTTCCTACAACTTAAGTGAAGTAATGTTTGAGACAAATGCCATTTACAGGAAGACTTTCTTCCTTTCCTTGTAAATATTTCAATTTGTAAGTTTTAGGGACTAAATTCTCAGTGATTAGATAAGGGCCAATCCATAGATGTTGAAACTTTGTGTGTTTGCCATTTTCTGCATGCAGATTATCCCATTTTAAAACTAGGTCTCCTACATCAAAGTTTCTTGTACCAAGTTTTCTTTTGTCGAACCATTTTTTGACGATAACTTGATGTTGATTGAAATTATATTTAGCTTTTTTCCATGATTCTTATAGTCTTAACAAAGTGTCAATTCGTGCTTGTAAAACTTCACTACTAGAACCCCTTGAGGCTTGAGCTAACTGCAAATATGGGAGTAGAATGTTTGGGGGAAAATAACTTATTTTTTTATATACCAGAGTATAGGGAGACACTTATAAGGATTTATTTGGGGTGACCCTATCTGCCCATAGTGCAATGGAAGGGATGAATTCCAATTTCTCTGAATTTTAATAACGATTTTCTTCAAAATTCAGATAAGGTTCTTATTTGTTGATTCTTCAAAACCATTTACCTGAGGATAATAATTTGTTGAGTAATGTAAATTAATTCCATTTTCATAAGAAAACTCATTTATTTTAACATATGAGAAATAAAATGCATTATAAAAAATAAGGGAAATTGGAACTCCAAACTTGGTCATAATATTCTCTTGGAGGAAGTTGATGACTGCATCCTTGTTCACTTTGCGAAATGGAATAGATTCAACCCATCATGTGAAATAATATATAGTCATAAGTATATATCAATGTTGTAATGAATAATTCAGATTGATTTCCCTAATAACATGTATGCCCCATTGTTTGAATGGTTTTGAAATGGTAACAGGCTATAGCGGTCCTGGCGTTTTTGACAATCTGCCACCACTTCTCTCACATACATCACATTTTATTGCATAGGAATGGGAATATTTAAACAATGTTGGCCAGTAATATACATCTCTAAGTATATTATGAGCTGTGGTATCCCAGAGTAATGTCCTCATGCTGGTACGTCATGCGATTTTTTGACTATTTTAGAGGCTTCCTCTCTCTCCAGACATCTGAGAAAAACTCCATCATAATTTTTTTTGAAAAGAACTCCATTCATTATTTGATAGGAGGTTGATTTAAAATGAAGTTCCATTCTCTTCTTGGAGTTCCAATGCTCTGATATATATCCTTTCTAAAGATAATACACCAGGTCTTTGTACCAAGATCCGGTAGCAATAAAGGTAGGACATACATCCATCAAGTTCAAACCAGCTTCATTCTCCCAATCAAAATATTTATCAGTGTGATTTTCTGCTAGAAAATTGATCAACCATTGACCTTTGATGATGGTAGCTGGTTTGAATTCTAGGTCATACTCAT
This sequence comes from Pseudotsuga menziesii, assembly GCA_001517045.1. Lineage (NCBI taxonomy): Eukaryota > Viridiplantae > Streptophyta > Pinopsida > Pinales > Pinaceae > Pseudotsuga > Pseudotsuga menziesii. Next base: position 181,133 of record LPNX011039478.1, read on the forward strand.
GTAAGGCAGTCATCCAATTCCCTCTTCATTCACTCAATTCTTTCTGCACAAAAAGAGAACTAGCAGTCGGGTGAGGAATTACAAATTTTGTTCTAATTTTCAAAATATAGGGTATAAATTGTTTTATTTCCTTTAAAACTGCATATGCTTGTTTTTCCATGGCTGGGTAATTCAATTCATCCCCTTGTAAACTAGTTCTCATGAATGATATTGGGTATTCGTCTTCCAATTCTCCTTTCTGCATAAGCACTGCTGCAAGAGGGTTGTCTGAAGCAAAGGTATATAAAATAAAGTCATTTTCAAACTATGGACTCCTCAAAGAAGGTGCATGATATATTTTTGTTTTGATATATTTAAACGCATCTTTCTCAATTTCATTCCACTTGAGCTATACACTTTGCTTCACCATTTGCTGCAGGGGTTTCACAATTTGAGAAAAATCAGGGATAAACCTCTGAACAAAATTTATTGTGCCCATAAATTATTGCATAGCTTTCTTATTATGGGGCATGGGAATTTACGTTATACCCTCAAATCTCTCTGGATCTATTAATAATCGCTTCTTTTAGATGATTCATCCCAATATTTTTCCTTCAAAAACTGCGAAGATGCTCTTCTTTGGGTTCAGATATATACCATATTTTCTACAATGGTAAAAAATTTGTTTCAAGTGAAAAACATGGTCTTCTCTTCTCTTGGAAAAAAATGTTACCTCATCTAAGTATACTACTACATAGTGGCCACTTAACCCTCTGAAGGGAATGTACATGGCCCTCTGAAATGTGGCTGCAACGTTCATGAAAGAATTCTTATATAAGAGAATGTTACCCACTTCGTATGAAATGTTTTCTTTAATCAGTCTTGTTCGACCACTAATACTTGATTATAACCTGAAAATCCATCTAATCACTAGTACAAAATGAGAAATTAATGACTAAAAAATGACTAAAATCAGGCTATAAACGACTATTTTTGAGTCGGCCACTAATAGTAGCTAATTTCCACTATATTATAGCTAATCGTATTTCACTTAGTCATTAATAGCTATATTTATTAGTCATTGATTTAGTCATTGATAGTCAATGATTTAGTCACGGATTTAGTGACTGATTGTAGCAATTAATGACCAAATATACGACTAAATAAACTACTAGATGATAACATATTAATGACTAAGATAAATACGAATAAACATTAGTCACGATATAAGATACATGAAATTAGCTACTAATAGTCGTATATATGTGAATTTAGTCATTTTCATAGTCACAAATTTATGATAGGGTACAGAGGAATCGAATCACCAACCTCCTGCCTCTAATTAGGCAGGTGATCTACCATTGATCTAGCACCCTTTAAGAAGTTGTTATTACTTGATAATGATGATATTCAAACAAATTTTGCATCATTCAATCATACAATGTAATGATTACCATGTTACTATAGATCCATAATAGCTTACCCTATAATAGTCCTTCAAGTCATTTGTGCATTTAATACATTTGAAATACTTGAAGGACTATTAAAAGGTAAGCCATTATGTATCTATAGTAACTTGATAATCATTATTTTGTATTTTAATTCATCACATTCTACACAAACAAATATTTTCAATGATAACCAATCCACGCATTAGTGTGTTCGACAATCCAATTTCCCTCTTGAGTAAAAAATTTAATTGCAATGTTATAGCTACTCTCCCTGCAATGATAAATTTTTTAAACTTCCAAGTTGTCCCCAACAATGTATTTCAACCAAAATCCAACATATGCAAAAATTATATAAGAATACTCACAAAAAATATTGGCATGCTTTTGTTATTTGAGTGCCACTCTAAGTAAAATTTCTTAAAATCAAATGATACTAACATAACTATTTTCAAATCCAACATATATAACAAAAAAATGTAGAAGAAATACTTCAAAGAAGACAAGGGGAAGATAATGTTGAATAGATGGTATAAATTGCACTGAAATGGTGTGCTAGAATTGGATGTTCACTCCAATTCTACTACAATTCGTTGTTTCCGAAGAGGAACAATGACCAAATATCTAGGAGCTTTATGGGCTCTCTTACTATCCTCTTTCCTCTTTGCTTCCATATTTACAGTATGTCGTAGAAGAGCTGCTTTGGATATAGGATTTGGTAGGTGTCGATGTCTATCAAGTCAATTACTTGTTAGTACTAACCCTTTTAGAATAAGTCGTGACATAAGATCTATTGTATCTAGCAGCATACCTCTCAATGCGTTTAATTTATGGAAGATGCTTAAACCATTCCTTTACAACATATAGATAATTGTGCCTTTAACGCTTTCTGGGGAGAAGTTGCAGGTCCAATTTCATGATGTTAAAATGTCCAACCTTGGTTACAAAAATGAATTTCTAGCAATACTAATATTAATAATAATAAATGGAAAACCCGGAAAAAAATTTCACTGAGAGGTTGCAACTTCAACTATGCCATATAAGAACTTCATAAGGTTCAAGGTTTCCTAGAGTCACAACATTCCTCGAATTTTTCTTCACATGCATTCTAACCTTTTCAATTTTGATTTATCAGTTTCAACAAAAAAATTGTGGTTTAGAATTTCCCATTATGAAATTTCCAAGTTGAATTGAGTTAGTCACATCTGATGCTCGTCAGTGCATCAAATGTTGTCCCGAGCAAGATAATAAATTATAATTTTAGATCCTAAGTCACCTGACACAAGGACACAGGGCACATTTTATATATATATATAGAGAGAGAGAGAGAGATCAAAATTTTGTTTAAAAACTAGAACATTTACAAATATTCAATAGAAATTAGAATCAATACACTGCACATTCACAAATGCATATGTCAATGATGGACTAGTCATAAAATTTCTCCTGAGTTAAATACCCTCCTAGCTTGTTCAGAGATGACATTGCCTCCTTCAACATTCAAAGGTGAATGAATTAAATAAATTTACTTGGAAGAATAGGATGTGGTTATTGAGAACATATAAAAACAAATCTGAAACAAATTTACTTTGCTCATGATTGTTGCTTAAGGTTATTTTTTGTGAGTTTATGAAAAAATGGTCTTAATTATTCTTGGAGAGCTGCTAATCAGATATAGAGATAAGCGCTAGCTCAATATTCCCAAGCCATGAGGAATACTCTCATCTAGAATATCTTGCATCTGCTCTGTAAAAAATGGTTCAGGAATCAAAGTTGTAGTGGTGGGCATTTATGTGCAGAACATCTTGAAATATTTAGGTAAGAAGCTCTAATATTCATCATAAGGTTCTATGAACCAATTTTTGAGATTCATGAACATGTGGCAAGTTCTGTGAACTATAATAGAGGTTCATGGGAGGATGTTGAAGCTGTGGTACAGAATTTGGGAAAAGCAGAGATGGGGATATGGGCCAAAAAATGTGTCATGTTTTTGAAACACTTCCTACAGAGGTCGGGACATGATCTTGACAGTGTCAGGACTGTGTCCCCATGGTCCAACACGTGTCCTCATAGTGTCCATGTAATATACAATGACACAGGACACAGATTCCAATCGAATTTATGGTTCTACACTTGGATTACTAAAAGTCATATAGCATGACAGTTTCTTCTCTTTATTTGCCTCAGACATCCATAATGTGTTAATTGTTTTAGTTTTTATGATACTTAAGAAATGCGTTGGGAAATTTTGTGTCTACCATTTAAACAACTATTTTGAGGTATATCTATCCCATCCCTATTATAACCTGTTGCATTTCGTGCTCTTTACTAATGGTACCACTTGTATTCATCTTCACTTACTATTGTCCTTTGTGAGAAAAAATGTGTATTAGTTTTTTGATTATCATGCCTGCTTTTATATGTAAGACAACTGCTTTGACTCAGATTTTAGGATAGCACATTTGAATCTAATTATTTTTCCAATTTTGTTGTGAGATTCTACTTCACCAATGTTTCCACATAATAGCATTAAACATAATGAGGATGTTGACTAAAAGTTTCTTCCTTGACCATACCTAGAAATTTATAGGTCTAAACCGCTTTCCGATTCCAAAATATGTTCTCCAACCATTTTTCGTTAGTTCTCTATGCACTATGTAGTATGAAGTGCTTCCACCTAAAAGAATCACATCAAAAAAAACTTGTACTGCATTCACTCCTCTAGGGTTCGATTGTTGTGATGGATCTCAAGGTATTAATATTGTATTGAATCAACAGAAATGATGTTATTTTTCCTATGGTCACAATCATTGATGATTTCTACTAAAATGGTAAATAAGCGAGTTATTTGGTCATGTCCTATGTGATTCAGGGAAAGAAACATTGTATTAACACCATAGAATAAGAAAACAATGGTAAATATCCCTAGCTTGAATCCCTTGCAATGCCACAAACATAGTCTTGATCAACTAATGAAAATCTCAAAGAAAGTCCTTGAAAACTAGCATGCCGATTTGAGTACGACCTATGCATTTATAATTTTATTCTTTTAATCCAAAATAGTCTATAAATATTTGCCCATATTTTATCTAGTACATGTAGTTTGTCTCTATTTCTTCTTTCCATTCATCAACGCAAACCATAAGTGTGATTATGTTATTTATTACTAAATTCTCTGCTCTAAACCCACTTGTCCCTTAGCCTTCACCTTATTGGTGCATCCCTATAACTTAATCTTTTCATCAATTTCTTAGGAAATCCTTAAGTAAAGGAAAAGTTAAGCAGAACTTAATAATCAATTCCATATGTAACTGATACATTAGATACTCTACTTGCAACCCCTTGGAACCTTTTGCATTTCTACTCAACAAACCTTTATTTCCTTTTTGGTATCTTTGATTTAGAATATTTCTATAAAAAATATGTTATTTATTATTTTCTAAAACTTCGTCCTCTTTGATCTATTCAAATATTCAAAATTGTTCAATATATCTTGTGATTGTCAACTTCAACCTTCTTGATCAGTGTTCATACTGTATGTCTGCTATTACTCTAATTAGTTTTAACACTACCTTCAGGAGTCTCCAATGCCCAGAACAAGAATTCCTTTCAGTGTAGTCTTTTGAAACAAATAAGAACAAGTCTGATAGTGAGTTTTCCTGGGAGATTGAAAATGTGTGATTTCCAATAAGGACACATAAAACAAATCTAGAACAAACAATAAGTTGACAAAAAGTAATGGTAAGATACCTACCACTCCTAACTGCTCTGATGCTTTAGATTTCCACTATCGAATATTAGTGTCATCACTTCCTGATAGAAAATCAGTTGCATCACCGCTAAATTTCACACAAAACACCCTACAAAATCCAAGAAAATGAATGTCATGGGTGTTTAGGCTCAATATTCACTTTCAAAATGAAGCATTATAATCCTTTCCTATTTATACCAATGCAGCCATAGAAAAGTCAAAAACAATGTTAAACTTAAACATTTCAAATTTTATAGGCAATTGAAATAACAAACCAAAAGTCAGCATTAAAAAGACAAAAATATTTCAAAAAGTTTCTAGAAGACTTCCTGTTTTCTTTTGCTCCAATAGACCTGTACTGACTTCACTTACTAACTATAAAAACTTGTATTTAATGATGTATATTATTGGTGTATTATTATGTATAACTTTTCAAGTATTTCAGGTGGGGTACCCTATGTCAGAGTACCTGAGGTTCCCAGTGGCATTCCCTATAATTTGGGAGGTGATTCCCCCCATCCCCCAGATCTGTCTCCAAACTCATGTGTCCTTGTGTCCAAGAAACTTGGTGGAATATTGAAAATATGATATGGAATTATTTTCGATGCTTTAATTAGTTGATATTTCAGTTCCCTTTCCTTGGATTGCAACTCACTTTCAAATTATGAATCAGAACTCATTTTGTCACTCACAGTGTACTTGGTTTCCAATAATCCTCCTATATGTTGTATTTATGATACCTTAGAATCAGATCTACTGTTTGAGGAATTAATGTCTACTTCCCCTTGATTGCAATGGACTTTTGAAGGAAAAATAATGTTGTGAAAGAAAGCACTGAAAAGTCAAACAAATAACGAAAAATTACTTTTGAAAATTTTGAAGTAATGCATTGTTGCTCCCTGGAAAGATAGCAGTAAACCTTAATTTAGGATCACTACCCGAAATTTGAAAGTTCCAATAAACCAAACTTTAAACTATAGCAAAAATATTTGCGATATATTAGTTCAATGCATTTGTAATTTGTATTCCATTTTGTGTTTCTTCTTTAACCTAAAGTCAAAGTGCTCATGTGAGGTCATTTTATTTATCTACCTATCTACCTATTTGTCTCTCTCCAGCCTTCTACCTACCAATATAAATTTCTATACCTATCTATAAATTGACCTATCTATTCTATCTGCCTATCTATATAGTATATAACTATTTATCTAGACTATATCTACCTACTTACCTTCTGTATTATTATCTATCTATAAATGATCATTATTGTAAAATTCAGCTATGATCATTATTGAAAAGAAAACATTTTTGCAAAGACATACAAAGGTAAATAATTCAATCATCATCTGACTTTAACACAGAGCCATAGCTTTAAGTATACGTCAACACTTTTATCTCATGGATTGACGTCTTGATAAAATGAACATCTTTTGCAAGAATCAACTATAGCTCCACATCTTTCTATAAGGAAACAAATTATCTTAGATGCATGAAATCAAATTAAAAGATGAATAACTAGATCAAAAAGAATAATAAGGGTATAAAAATTCCAAAACTAAAAATTTAATAGAGTAAGACAAGAGACATGGTTTTCTTATTTCAAAAAACAATTATTGGTTCTTTCCAAGTTATCCTATTTATTATTTCGTATTCCCTGCTTCCTTTGGTTTTCATATAACGCACCCATGCCTATCAGCACTTCTAAGTATTTATTCTCCCTGGATCTCTATTCTGTCAGCCACCCTATCCTATATAGCCTCTTGATTTACGTTTGTGTATAGTACAAAAGGGGGTGTAGAGGAGAAAATGATATGATTTCCTGAACATGGATACCACCTGAAAATCCCTATTCCACATCCAACATCCATAACCACGGCTCTATTAGAAAGAGAAAGATTTTTTAGAATAGTTCCCTTGTATGCATTCATCCATAGATGAAAAAGAAACAAAGGTTTAGCAATCAAACAGTTCTCTTAGTATAAAAACCATAGCACTGAGTTAAGCAATGACAACTACAAGACATATTACAAGTTAATTTTTTGAACTCGCTAACCAGATTCCTTCATATATATTTAATTGCCTGACATTAAAGTTTGAAACCCATGAGTATTTGAATATGCCAGCTTTCCACAAGCATCAAATATTGAAGCTTAATCTCCCATCGAGTCTCTTTTTCAATAGGCACTTTCCATGTGCTGAATTTTATATTTTTCCCTTTTTTTTCTATTTCTATTACCTGGGTAACAATGCTGCTTGTAAGAAAAGGATTCTAAATAAGAGAAAAAGAAGTAAAAAAACTAAGCATAAAAAACAACATTTCAATTTTAAATGTTTCAAAATTATGGAAAATAATGAACATTGACATCAAAAAAGAAAACCATACTTCACTTGATCACTAAGTATTTCCCTATGAATTTCAAACCGACTAAAAGCACCAAAGTAACTCTCATTGATGGTGTTAATTTCCTTTTCTGCCGCATTTGAAAAAGCTACTTTGGATATTTTGTCTTTTGTCTTCACAAGAGAAGATTGTCTAGAATGTTGATGTATTTGTAACTTTGAAATGTATTCACCTATATTGTACCCCGATGTTCCTATCAGGAGAATCATTTGTATTTCATTGTACCCCGATGTTCCTATCGAGAGAGTCATTAATATAATAAAGTCAATAAGTCATGCAAAGTCAATGAGGTTAACCCTCCGTTGTAATTTAGGGAAATATTCCCCACAATTTATCTGAGGTTAACCCTCCGTTGTAATTTAGGGAAATATTCTCCACAATTTATCTGAGGTTAACCCTCCTTGTTGATCATGGGGGAAAAGTCCCCATAGTTGAGGGTCACTAGGGTTATTAGACTCTCCTAGAGATGCCGGCCCTGGTAAGTATTTGTCAATTAAAAACTAGTATAAATAGAGAGTGAGACTCTCTATTTGTTACACACACTCACTCAAATGGGGCATATGAGTGAGAGAGAAAGTTACCACAAAAGTGAGATAGAGAATATCTGTTGGAGATCATCTTTTCTATATTTGGGTTTTACTACTTCCATTGGTGCTCATTCTATCTCTAAGGAAGTTGTGGGGTTTTTCCTTTATGGTTTCCCCGAGGATAAATCTTTGTGTCTCATGTCTCTTGTGATTGATTTTTGTGCATGTTATTCTCTCAGATAAGATCCTAAGATCATATTGCTCAAATGATAAAAATATAACATAGAATTCTTCTCTGCTGTGATGACACCATTAGAATTATTATTATTTGTCTTAAGACCAAACACTTATTTTCTATTATTAGCTGTACTAGGACCTGTAGTTGTGCTAGTTGAATATGTTGTTCCAACATTAAAAGAAGCTAAATATGAGAGTTCATCATCATCATTATCATCATCATTGGTCAAATTGTCAACCAAATTTTGCATGTATTTAAAGAAAATGCCTCCCAGTTCTCTTAATAATTCCTCTTTGTCAACCACATCATCACTAATGATGTTCTCCATGGTGTCTTCTCCTTCCTCTTCAAATTTGTACAACATGGAATCATATTACAAGAAGGGAGCAAGGTATTTGTCATCCTGCTAGATAAATCCATCATCTCTGCTATGATGTGAATCTGACGTGAAGATAAAATGGTTGGATGTTTGTATATGCTTAAGAAGAGCTTCATTGGACTCTTAGACTGAACCACAGCTCCAACATCTATTTTCTTCCACCTAATAAGTAAAAAAGGCTTATATCAAAATTTTGATCTCAATTCAACATCAGATCATTCATTCATTTGTTTAAATAATTAAAAATACAGAATGCAGCTTAAAAATAACATAAAATTGAAAAAAGAAACATGACAAAACATAATAAAGGATGGATTTGGTTGCTTAGTTTAGTATCAGTGTATGTGTGTGGCATGTGTTCTCCATAATGACAATTACATTTACACATCCATAAGTTATGATGGAATCATTTTCACCAAGAAAAATTGAAAATTTATATTATCATAAAACATGTACAGGTTCTCCTTCATCTAGGAGTTTGGCTTGTTGGAGAAATTATCAGATTACACACTTCATTTGATTTATTTTCCTCGGCTTTGTGCAAAATTGTTTGCCTCTAACTCTGAACTCCCCCTCTGTGGAGTTAGATCACAATATAATATCGAATGGTAGTGGCAATTACAGAACCATCAAGCCATTTATGAATATCAACTCACCTTATTTGTCTCCTTGCTACTTACATATGTTTTCTCCCCACACTCTCATACCACGGACCTATGATTTCGATGAACTTAAATTATGACAATTTGCTTCTCTGTAAACTATTTATGTTCTGTGTCTGTATGGAGTGTAAGAATACACAGATTCTGTCTTTTTTACTCTAATTTAATATGGTATCACAACAAGATTGCACCAACTTTCTCATCCTTCTGAACAATCTTGGTGTTCAGATCTATTTTTGTTCTAGGCATTTCTACAAGATTTGCTTTGCTCTTTCCTACATCTTTGTTTAGAGGCTGCAGCTCGTGGCCATCGCCGGTTGAAATTATGGTGAATATTTGACTTTTTCTCTTTGGAACCGTCATTCTCTTATGGCTGATAGGTTTCCAATGTTGATCTTAACTCCTCACAACTATTTCACATGGAAACATGCCATGGTTGTTTTGTTACAGAGTAAATATCTATATAGGGTTACCACATACAGAAAAAGAAACCACTCTAAATACTGAAAAACCTAAATGGCATAATCGTTCAAATGAAGCATTAGGTAACAAATATACCTTACAATTACTCTACAAATACTTAAACTTCCCAAGCATTAAAAGGAAATAGGAATGGGCCATTACATTTCCAGAAAATGCTTGTAGCACTTACAATATGGAAACAAAATTGAACAAATACATGAAACTTCAATTCATGTTATATTATACACTAAGGACCATAAAGAATGGATGGAAACGATTGGGGCTCTCAATGGAGGAAACAAGATTCAAACCTAAGAAGCCATGGCTAGTCCTCTTATCTAAATTTCACTTGTGTAGGTGGCTTTGGAATTCTAGTTTTCTATGGGCTTCCTCTATGAAGGAGTATTTTTAGTTTGTACCTCTATTTTTTCTCTTTGTAGATTCAGGCCAAGTTGTTGAAGGGTATCCTTTTGCAGAGGACAAGTTCATCTCTTTCTGGTTGGCCTTAGAACTACCAGGGTAGAAAGAATGGCATCCAAGGAATAAGAAGGTTTTCCCTCGTCTTTCTCCCAATAATATTCTGACCTGGTTATTGAAAAGGAAGGGTGGGTGAAAATTTTCCCCAATCGCTAAAAAAAATGGATTGTTCCAATTTTCAGAAACCCCAATTCTCATCATTAAGTGATATCCACTGTTAGATCATTTCTATTTGTCCTTCAACATAAATAATAGTAGAGTGGATAAAGGACTATAAAGTTCAACAATCACATGTTAGACCAAATGCCAACAAGTTATTCCTTGGTGCTTTATGATCCCAAAGATAGTGTCATGGCCTTTAAAGGAAGTTCTTGGATGATGGACAAAGATGCCCTATTTATAAAGGACTGGAGAGTAGGGTTCATCCTCACAGAGACTATCCCTCTTTAGCCCCAACATGAATAAGGATACCAACATTACATGTTGAGTATTAGCAAACTTCAGTATCTGGAATCCAAATTAGTTGGGAACATTCTAGGTTCCTCTCCAATGGACTCAAAATACAGTGTAGAGCTCACTAATTTAAACTATAAAGAAGGCATGTCTAATGATAAAAAAAAGTGACACAAAAATAACACGAAACGTTTTTGTATAATGACCTTTGCATTTGTTTAGAATGGTATATTTCTCTGTTGTGACCTGCAATATAATGGAATATTCTCACCTATGGAGGACATTATTGGATATGTTAGAAGATAATTACTTGTAATACATTTTCACATAAGTATCTGCATGGATTAAAATTGACTAATTTTGTTGTGCTTCTAGAAAATGAGAGATATTGTGTGTCATGTGCGAGGGAATTATTGTTCTATCATAAGATCCAGTAACAAACTTCCAATCAAATGGAGAATAGTCAATATCCATCCTACAAAAAATGAGAATGTTTAAATAACCAAACTTATAGATGCCATAAAGCTGCATCAAGGAAACAATCATTCTGAACACTAACAGAGCAGAAACATGGTCTTGGTGCACACAAGTTGAAATATGGTGCACACAAGTTGAAATAGTCATTATCCTCATATCATAGCTATAGCAGTTGCAATCTTCATTTGCCTACAGTTAAAAATAATCAAACTATGGTGATCCTAGCACAAGACAAGAAACTTACACTGTAGCATTAAAAATGTTTAGGTTTTTCTCCTCAGAAATTAGACTCCCTATTTAACTAACATAAAAAACTATTTTACAGCATTACTTTTTGATCTATCTAGAGTTTGATGATAGTTAAAAATTCATCGCCCTAGTGAACTCTAAACAAGATACTAAAAAAGTACATTTGCACTAAGTACTTAACAAATTTTAATAACTTCCAAGAAGAAATAATTATACCAAATCAATTAGTATAAATCTCATAAATATCAAATCGATTAGAATGAGGAACACATGCTACAGTTAAATTCATAGGTTCTCTTGGATCCCATGCAATGGCATTATTCCTTGTATGCAACACAACAAAAACACAATTTGTACCATAATGCTAACAACCTTTCACCACAAATAGTAACGTCTTCTACCATGTCATCAAAATAAACAATACCACAAACATTTTAAAACATTAAGCCAAGTATTGAAGTAGAGAACAAAATATATTTGGTAATGGCAAGGACCAAAGTAGCATATAGTAGTAATATCATTATTAGTTGCAAGAATTTACACCAACATTAGCAACAATTTACAACCTACTCACATATTGAAATGAAAATTCTAAAATCACAGGAATCCTTCAACCATCCATGAGTATTATTGTCCAGCACTGAAATCAATTATCTAACCCATGAAGAAATTTCATGCAACATATACTAAGCAGGACAAAGTATAAGAGTCAACTAGCCCCTTGGAAACAACTCTATAAAACCTTGGAATACTAAAAACACATAAAATAATTGAAATTTAACAAGAAAATAGACATACATTTCATCACAGATCCTCTTTCCTCCGGGTTAGCACCATGCATGATGAAACAAGGCCCCTAGAGGTTTATTCCCCACCTGGTTTGGCTCACTCTCATAGATCTGGCAGCAGGCATCTTAGTTAAAGTACACAACAAATGTTAAATCTAAGAGCACCAGAGTTGGTCGCCACCTCCAGAGCCTGAGAATGCCAAGTTCCATTGGCTTGACCTTATTAATCTTGCACATTGATCTAGGAACTAAACATCAATCTCATCAAATATTAATCAACAAATAACTCATGAAATGGTGTAATCAGACTACAGAATGAGTAGCCTCTATGTATATTCACACAAAGAATATGAAATTACATTACAATGTCATGCTACAAGCATGAATGAGAATCAATTCGAATTCCTAAGGAGGTTATTTGAATTGAATGAGTGAGTCTAGATTAACTAAAAGTAAGCCATAGTCAACACTCAAGTTAACCACTGATCAAAAACCTAATTGGCTCCACTAAGCCCTAACTGAATTCAAAGTGCAATAAATGACTGAGTCTCAACTGAAAGAGATCAGACACATGTCATAGCAAGCCAACCATCAAGTGCTAGCACTTCAATGACTCCAATGAACCCCAATGAGGTTAACTGAAGTGTAACTGAACATCAGAGGTGGTTGGAGGTGCCCCTGTTGACTCCAGTTCATTAAATAATCATTAAATAATCAATTTAATGAAGGGATGTGCCTTCACTACCCTGTTTAACTGATTGTAACCATTTGTTAGCAATTAGGTGCATTAATATCACTCAGATCACTCCCGGAGTGCTCCAATTATCCTCCTCGAATGTAGGAGAAGGCTAAGTTAGCCTCCTTGACTAAAGGTAGGCATGGATGTGATATAGTTGATGAAATTTAATGCTCCATTGATGTTAATTAAGCCAATAATACTTAGGATAGTGGTGTAACTAGGCCAAATTAACCAAAATGAGTGTGTAAGGTGGTAAATGTCTCCAATGCCCCTCCTTAAGCTATACTAAGGAGGAGTTAGAAAACATAAATGCATAAAAATGCTAGGGCCATGACAACTAAGGCCATAAGTCACCCTGTATAATGCTGAAATTGAAACAATGCTAAAAAACAAACTAAGTGAGAAAAGAGGGAAAACCCATTGGGAAACCCCCCCCTCAAGTTGAACACTGAAAGTAGCTTGAATCACCCTAATGAACTCACCCCCATTATTGAACAAAGGTAAGTGAACTTCTTTTCTGAAAAGATCTTGGTGAAGATGTCTGCAATCTGATCATCAATCGGGCAGTATTGTAGAATGATGGTCCTCTCATGCACTAGCTCCTTGATGTGGTGCATGTGGATCTCTACATGCTTAGTCCTCTACCTGGTAACTGGATCTATGGAAATATTAATAGCACTTTGATTGTCACAAAAGATGAAAGTGGACAAATTACTACCAAGATCAAACTCTGAAAGAATGGCTTGCAACCAAACTGCTTGGATGCAAGCATTCACTACTCCTCGATACTCGGCCTCTGCTGAAGATAGTGCTATGGAAGCCTACTTTTTGCTATAACAGCAAATGGGGCCACCACCAAACATGAATACATATCCAGAAGTAGACTTCTGATCAATAGAATCACCCACCTAATAGGAATCTGTGTATCCAACCAGCTCTAGTTTAGAGTCTGCAACATAGGGAATGTCGTAGGTCCTAGTTCCCTGAATATACCGAAGGATCCTCTTGGCTTCCTTTCAATGAATATCATGAGGCTACTGCATGTATATTGATACAGAATTCATGGCATAATATATATCAGGCTGATAATGTGTCAAGTACAACAAGCTACCAATCAATTGTCGATAGATAGTGCAGTCCATGGGAGGTGTGCTTTTTCCTTCTTCAAGGCTGATCCCTGAAAGGAAAGGGAATGGCGCAGTCCTGAATTCAGCCATGTTAAACTTGAATAACAGGTATGAAATTTATTTGTACTGAGTGACCATAATCCCATCAGAAGTTTTCTCAATTTCGAGCCCCAAAAATTGTTTTAGGAGCCCCAAATCACTCATTTCAAAGGCATTGTGGAGAGGAGTTTTGATGGCTGAAATGGAGGCAAATGTGCTACCTGTGATCAGTAAGTCATCAAAATATAAAACAAAATAATTATATGACCATAATACTGCTGTAAATACACATTTGGATCTTATCTACACCTTTGGAAGTTTTGCGAGAGAAGGAAGGCATCCATCTTGGAATACCACTCTCTTGGGGCTTGTTTTAACCCATATAGTGACTTCTTTAGCTTGCAAACCAAAGATGGATCAGTGATGTAGCCCTTAGGATGATTCATGTATATATTTTCATGAATATATCCATGCAGAAAGGCTAACTTAACATCCATATGATGCACTTCTCAGTGCTTTGATGCTGAAATTGCCAAAACTAGGCGGATGGAGTTCCTCTTTGCAACCGGTGCAAAGGTCTCATGGTAGTCCACACATTGGACCTGAGAGAAACCTTTTGCCACCAGAATTGCCTTATATTTTCAGGTTCTTCCATCATCAGAAACCTTGGTCTGAAACACCCACTTGCATTGAACCAATTTCCTTCCCGGAGGAAGAGAAACTAGCTCCCAAGTAGTGTTTTTCTGAAGAGAATTCATCTCTTCATCCATGGCAACTTGCCATCTTGGATCCTTCCAATCATGGTAGTAGAATTTTGGATCTGAAATAATCATCAAATAGCAAGTTTTAGACATCAAATTATCAGGACAAGAGAGCCCAATACCTGCTCTTTGGAAATCAGGCCGGGTTCTCTTTGGATCATCTGGATTTCCAATGTTATCTCCTGTGGAGGAGAGTGTCTGTCGGGCCCATGTGGGAAGATGATTCTATACTTAAGGTTCTGATTCAGCATCTAATTTTTTATGCACACTGATATCAGAAATCATAGGATCCAAATCAGGGTCATCACCCCCAATTTCATCATCCAAATATTCAGTAGAACTGGAAGGAAATTCAACAGTTTTCTCCTTCACTAGTTCCACCTCCTAAAGAGGCTCATCGAACTTGACACTTCTCTTGATGATGATCTGTTTTGTTGATATCTAGAAGCTTGAATCCTTTTGATTCATCAGGATACCCAATGAACATACATTCTATGCTTTGCGGTTGCAAATCCCTTCTTTTATCAAGCGGAATTCGGGCCCATGCAGTGGACCCAAACACCCGTAGGTTCGACACATCCGGCTTGTGTCCGAAGTATGCTTCAAAAGGGGTCTTCCCTTTAATGGATGAGTGTGGCACCCTGTTTTAAATGTATGCTTCAGCATTCATGGCTTCAGCCCACAAATTTTCAGCAAGCTTCTTGGATTCCAACATACAGGTGGTCATCTCCTTGAGAGACTGATTCTTCCTTTCAGTTACTTCGTTCTGCTAGGGAGTGTAGGGAATTGAATGTTGGAACTAAATACCACTTTGGGAGAATATGTGTAGCAACTCATTACTAACATACTCCCCTCCATTATCAGATCTCAAGCCCAGAGGCATTTTCAATCAAGGCCTTCAATTCATAAAAAATTTCACATACTTCAGACTTCTTTTTTAGAAAGAAGACCCATGTGTGCCTTGAAAAATAATCAATAAAAGTAAGAAGATACCTTGATACATTTATGGATGTAATAGGCATAAGACTGCTGATATCAGAATGTATCATCCTCGATATGCATGTAGCTCAATTTTCCTTCCCCCGATCGAACTTGTGCTCAGGGTGTTTTCCAATCACACGGCCCTTGCAAATTCCCGTGGTTTCCTTGATGACTGGGAGGACTTCAACCATGGATTTTTTCTGTAATTGCTGCAAATATTTGAAATTAATATGGCCAAAAATCTCATTCCACAGCCTACTAACTTCATTTCCATGAGTTATCAGAGTGGTGGCCTTTGCATCCGCAACAAAGTGAGAGAACTCATAGGCTTTTGCATGATGGTTTGCAAATCCTTTAGCAATGAGTTTCCCGGATGCAAGCTCCATTATCTCAACATAATTTTGGCTGAAAGAAAATATCTTAGGCACTCCTATATGTGTCATCTGATAGACACTAAGGATATTTGATGCCAAATATGGTACATACAAAACATTTGAAAAAAATCCATTTTCAAGATCAGCAGTACCTTGTCCTTCTGAAATGATGGTGGAGTCATCTCCCATGTGGATGGGGATGGATTTTTCGGTCTCCAAGGATGAAAAGGAGTCTGTTTCAGCCATCATGTGGTTCAAATCTCCAGATTCAATCAAAGGTGCTTTGGACTTTGAAGTGCTTGCCGTGATGGCATGTCCTCTTTCATGCTGTGGTTCCCGATCTTGCCGATCTCTCCTCCGAAAGATTTCCAGAATATTGATGTGATTTCTCTCAAGAAGAGAGGTAGCTTCATCAAGATTCTTCTTCATGTGGGCATGTTTAGGGTGGAATCCCTTCCCACAGTAATAACACTTGACTTTTTCCTTGCCATGGTGCCCTTTTCCTTTGTTCTTCCTTGAGCCGGAAGACTCATCATGCTGTTGGTTTTCAACTTTTGGCTTAGGAGCATCAAATTTAGTTTTTGGGTTCTTCTACTGCTTTCCTTTACCCTTCAGATATTTGGGCCTTGAGACATGGAGGTCTTGATCACGAGAAGATCTGATGATCCCCATCTAGACAAGCTTGTCATGTTCACTTGTTAGGGACTCAATGAAGGCATTGAGTGTATGCATCTTCCATCTAGGGGTTGTGAGCTTCCCTGCACGGAATGTAGAAACAAAAACTGAATAATTAGTCCCAAGTTTGGAGAGTATGGCAAGGATGAGCTGATCATCCTCCTTCTCCACTTTGCATTGCTTCAAGAGTAAAACAGTGTGCTTGAACTTTGTGAAAAGTCATTCAAAGTCTCAAAATTAGAGGGCTAGAGAGACATAAATTCATTTTTGAGCTAGTAAACTCTCAAGTCATCATGCTTCCCATATAGAGTTTCCAATTTGTCCCATATTTCTTTTGGAGTCTTCAATCCCGCAAGATGGAAAAGAAGATCCTGGGAAATAGAGAGGCACAAGAAGTCGAATGCTTCATCCTTCTTGTTCAAGAATCTTGATTTTTCTATGGTAGAACCAGGCTCATCTTTAGTGTCCATGGTGACTCTATAGAGTCCTTTGGAGTGCAACTGAATCTCCATGTCACCTTTCCATGAGTGGAAATTGTATGGAGTCAAAAGATCTACTGAGGAGGCCATCTAGATCTGCTGCAGTGAATGCTTCACTTGTAGAAAACCTAAAAATCACAACAAAAAGGGAAATGTAAGGTCGGATAGCCTACACATTTTAAGCTTTCATCACACACAACATAGTCAATCAAGAAAGCTTTATCAACAAGTTCTTTACTTAGGGTATTACGTGGTAAGCCTTGGCTTCTCGTGTAGTGTTGGATTTTTGAGCTATTGCTCAATTTTCATGCAGAAATCTGTCAAAAAGCTTGTTTTTGACAGATAGAGCTTCGTCTCGCTGTGAAATCTGATACCATATTAATCTTGCACATTGATCTAGGGACTAAACATCAGCCTCATCAAATATTAATCAACAAATAACTCATGAAATGGTGTAATTGAACTACAGAATGAGTAGCCGCTCTGTATATTCACACAAAGAATATGAAATTACATTGCAATGTCATGCTACAAGCATGAATGAGAAGCATTTCGAATACCTAAGGAGGTCATTCAAATTGAATGAGTGAATCTAGCTTGACTGAATGTAAGCCACAGTCAACACTCAAGTTAACCGCTGATCAAAACCCTAATTGGCTCCACTGAGCCCTAACTGAAGTCAGAGTGTAATAAATGACCCAGTCTCAACTGAAAGAGATCAGACACATGTCATAGCAATCCAACCACTAAGTTCTAGTGCTTCAATGACTCCAATGAACCTTGATGAGGTTAACTGAAGTGTAACTGAAGATCATAGGTGGTTGGAGGCGCCCCTGTTGACTCCAGTTCATTAAATAATCATTAAATAATCAATTTAATGAAGGGAGGTGCCTTCACTACCCTATTTAACTGATTGTAACCATCCGTTAGCAATTAGGTGCATTGATATCACTCAGATCACTCCCAGAGTGCTTCAGTTAGCCTCCCCGAATGTAGGAGAAGGCTAAGTTATCTTCCTTGAATGAAGGTAGGCGTGGATGTGATCTAGCTGATGACATTCAATGCTCCACTGATGTTAATTAAGACAATAATACTTAGGATAGTAGTGTAACTAGGTCAAATTGACTAAAATGAGTGTTTAAGGTAGTAAATGTCTCCAACAGACCTAGCCATTTTGATGGATAAGGAACCTGAGCAACAGAATGGCAATGGATAAGATCCTTCCCACCATAAGAGGCATAATGAAGTATACACATGAATAAGAAGAGCAAGCATTTTTGGATGTATGTATTGGACACAGACAACAATAGTCCTCATTGGCACGAATACATAGGAGGAACAAGAATACCAAACATGTTATCCCCACATCCTTTATGTGGAACAAAAACACCAGGCAGTGATCCCCATGGGGTAAATGAATTATGTGATTGGGTAGGGCCTATTCCTATCTATAAGGAAGGATTCCTTCATGGGCCTACTAATTTGCTGTAAAATAAGAAAATAAATTATGTGATTGGGTCTGCTTCCTATTCCTATCTATAAGGAATGCTTCCTTCATGGGTCTGCTGAGTTGCTGTAAGACGGTAAATTTGTGGTAGTTTTCTATTACTGGTCCATGTTTTTTCTTAAAGTGAAAATGATTTGAATTTAAAACTAAGAATTATTATATTAACATATTCGATTGCCATAGTGAGAATGAGGATGCTTGCATCTAAAACAAAATATCCTCAGACTGGGGATCATCAGAGTGAAATTCAAAAGTGATAAGTCCAAGTGAAATAAAAGTTTTTTCATGCAAGAGAATGGGAGCAACTAGAATCTTTCCCATGATATTTTGACTATTCCCAGCTCCTCACTATATTCCATTTGAATAAAATACATTGCTCCCCAATTCGCTCCCTCTCTCAGCAAGAAGCAAGTGCTGAAACTACCCAGAGTATATATAATAGTAGTATGTCGACAAAAAATTAGTTAGGAAGGATGCCTTCATGGGTCTGTTGAGTTGCTGTAAAACGGTAAATTTGTGGATGTTGGTTGGATTGATTTCCTGTCCTCCCAGCATTCATGACAATTTATATGAGTAGGGGATAGAAATACAGACATGGTTATGACGTATATAATCAGGCTAAGGCCTAATCTGATCTATACAAAGGTTTCTTTCATGTGTCTTATGAGTTGGGATAAGACGGTAAATTTGTGAAAAATGGGAATAATATCGAGTAGGTCCATGGCGTGAATACCAACGATTACCCAAATATAGAATGATGAGACTGCATTCTAAGGTTTCCTTCAAATATTGGCAAAGAAAAATTTAAAATAGGTATCTTTTTCATTAGACTCAAGATTTCAGTTGAACTTGAAACGAAGGGCGGGATTTAGAAAAAGGGAGGGAGATGGAAGCAAGACTTGTTAGGCCCACTGATTGCTCCTAGTCACATTTCTCCCCAACTCGCTCCCTCCCTCATTAACCAGCAAGTCTTGAAACTACCCAGAGTATATATAACAACAATATGTCAACAGATTTTGTACCATTTTTAGGTGATCTCACATGCAGAGAAATTTGAATCTAAGAAAATTTCATATACTCTATCCATCTTACCGGTCACGTGCTGGGTAAAATGTTTGAAATGGAATAATTATCTAATTTGTAGAATTTATACTTAGAACTTATTTATCATTTCTTTTTAAGATTCTAAAGGTGATCATGAGGAACAACAACACCATGCAATGATCAACTACCCCAAAAGGTGAAATGATAGCAAGAAACAAACACAGACATGAGGCATTGAAACATTAAAATCTCGCATTCCCTTCTTCCTTTTCCTCAATAACTGTTGGTTTTATTTCTCACATTTAATTTCCCAAGTTTCCCTGGACAGCTCGAGCTTCAATCTTGCAAGGAGATTTGATCTTAATTATATATTCTTTGAGTAAAAGTACTGTAAAACCTGCAATAATCTATATTTGGAACCAAGTACAAAATAAGGAAATGCCTAGGGGTTGCTCAGATTACACAATTTTAGTGTTTGGGAAAGCACTATAATTTTACTAAAAAAAAGAGGTGCAACAGCAGGTAGAGACTTTCACAAATCCTCTCATAAGTGCTTCTAGAAATGATTCTGCAGGGAAAGTAAATAGTCCATCTCCCACCCTTGACCTTGAAACGAGTACATTCTGAGATATTATAACCTTTAGTCTAAAATCCTGTACACAACATTTTTGGTCTACCAACCCTTGGAATTGCTAGTTCCTAAGTTTCATCTGTAAACATAGCAATCTTATTATGAACCTGGGTAGGTCTGACCTATTTTCGAGGTTGCAACTTCCAACAACGAGTGATGCAAGAGAGAGAGCTGAGATCTTGCGATGATAAGGGTTGCTCGCTAGAGTATAGACATGTATAGAGACAGGTAAAGCAATGGAAAAGATAGCGGATGTTGGAGTGTATATCAGGTGTTCAAAGTTTCACTTCCAATCATGGTATGAAGGATTAACCCTCCCTAAATACTTATCAGCACACCCGTCAAAGTGAATCTTAACCATGTTGTGCTCATGAAACTATATCTTGTGCAAAGATGAACCTGGTATTTGAAAATCATGGGATATCCAATAATAGCTTTGATCCTTATGGCCTATTCTAGTGCATCTGCAGGTGTAGCAATCCTCTATTACTGTAGGGAATTATAATCTAGACATTTCATCTCCACCACATCCACAACAACTAAAAAAAACATGAATAAAATAAAATGCAATAGGTAATCAATAAAAACATAAACATAGAAGAAAAAAAACCTGTAGACTCAATGTGAAGCTCAATACCAATATTTGACCATTTCAATTTCTGTCCACTCACACCAATCTCATCACCATGTTTAGAATTTCCTAAATTCCAACTCCATTTACTCTTCTTAGATGTGTCTTCAAGCATCTTCTTAGATCCAGAAAAATTACTTCTAAATCCGGTGATTTACACATCTTCAAGCATCTTCTTAGATCCAGACAAATTACTTCTAAATCCGGTGATTTGTATAATGGGGAAAGGGTTTCATTTTCGGTGGCCATGGCCTTGGTTTTGTCCTGTTATTTCCCTACCCTGTAAATTCTTTGCCCTACCCTATAAATTCTTTGATCCATTCCCATTTCTTCTAGTTATCTGCACTGATGCCATTTCCCTCGATAAATCCATTGCCCTCAATAAGCCAGAAACTCATTTTATAAAAACCCTTGACCATGATTATGGCATCCACTATTATCTCACGTATATCTTTCTGGTCTGCAGGTTTATAGGTTATTTTTAAATCCTAGCACCCATTTTCAATGTGACTACATTTGAGACAATTAAATCTATTTACTACTTATGAAAATTGTACAATTATGAGGACCATCTATAAACAAATATTCAATATAGATCAATTTTCCCCCACAGAGGACCATCTATAAAGAAATATTCAATGTAGATCAATTTTCCCCCGCAGATAGTGATAATGGGAACGACAAAAAATAGAAGGGATAACCATTAAATGACATTATAACAATACAGGTCACCTTGTCTCCATTGTGTTCAAATTCTCCGAAATTATATTTGGTAAATATTCATCAAGACAAAAAAAATGATAGAATTCACCATGAAATTTAGGAATTATATGTAATAGTGTAATACATAAAGCAAATTGGTAGTGTAAAACCACCATTATATTGATGTTGAGCGGTAAAATGATTTTAAGTATTTTTAATAATATAAATAATATATAGAAATATTAAACAATGTTAATTTTAACTTGTGATTATTTTTATTTTTTATTTTTAAGGTATTGGGTTTTATAGGGAAAATTTGACTAACCAACAAAAAAAAAATTCAAAGATATGTCTCCAATAATTTACATAAACCTGATAAATGTGCTCCATGCCAAGTTATCTTCTTGAATGTACCCCAAGTCAACACCTTGTAATATAGTTCTATCCACTGCAACAATTTGGTTTTTAGAGGAGTCGTGGTTTTCCACAAAGGAATACACCACTTACTCTACTTCTTAGTCCTCATTCAAGAACATGCCCTTGTATTGAAGGCTTGTAGTATAATCTCTAGTATGTTTCCATAACTAGACCAAGGTATCTTCATCCTCCTATAAGTAAATGAAACTCAATTTCAACTTGTCAATAAAAGTGTTTCGTTTTTTATCTTCATGATCCCCTAACCCCATAACCCTTAAACCTCCTAACCCAGAATCACTTAAACCCTAACCCCCTATACCCCTAATCCTCTAATCCACCTAAATGTAACCCCTTAACCCTAGCTAACCCCCATAATACCTAAATCCCCTTACCACTAAATATCATAATGCGACCATAGTGACATTCTATTTATTTTATGCACATATATACTAAGCAACTAGCATACACAATTAACAACTAAAATCTCACAAAACTAACATAAACAATGAAATATTATACTAATATATGTATTCAATACACCTACCAAACTTGCATGGACAATTCATGATGCACCACAACACATCATTTGATGAAAAATATGAAACTTGTAAAATGAATAGAAAAATAACAAGGACATTTTCATTCCAACAAGACAACCAATTCTTCTTGATTAGGAAGCATAAAGGGAATTTCCTCTCATAGAATTTACCTCTTTATTATAATGCATGGATTTCATTTTATATACATTATGTGTCTATTATTCTCAATAGAAGAAGAACATTTACATTTGCATTAAAAATTTATTTAGTGTGTCAAACTCAACATTACATGTCCTACAAGCACTTACGAATCTTGACAGGATTATCTTTTGATTTGAGAACAAGAACTCCATGTTATTGATGGATCTTCATTTTTCACTCAACAATGATGAAGGGTTTCATTTTGCTCCTCATTTAGCCAAACATATACATAATCAATGGCTTTGGTTTTACAAATTAGGATTAATATAAAATTTAATTAATCCGTGTTTTATATAAATATAATATTTGTTTTATTATTATATAATATTTGTTTTAATGATATTTTTTGGTATAGTAGTATATATAATAAACTTGGATCGAGGATGTTGGTCGAGAAGAGTTGTGCACATATTGAATCAGGTGGGTGGTGACGTCAGATGCAAAATTTACCTAGCCACTAATGCATAAAGGAGGTTTAACTTGATAGTGATAAGAAGAGGTTCACTGCATTATACGTATCATATGCTGCGAGGTTTGTCCTGTAAGAGGTTGAGGAATAAAAATATTTACATCAAACTCCAAGATGGATTCATGCCTCTAGCTTTATTGCATATGGACCTGAGACTGGTTCTAGTTCAACACCCCAGATTAATTATAATTCAGTCTTTGATTGGTTAAAATATTGCTCTTGGTGCTTCGATCGGTTCAATTATTATTCGATCAACTGCTATGACGTTTAAAGGAACTGAGCCTCGTGAAGGTACGTCGAATGGTGCAGCTAGTTTGATGGTCATAGATCATGATAATTATATTGAAGTTAGAAATGCACCTTAATCTGGCACTTGTGACTCTTACATTGAAGGATCAACAACTAGATATGATGCTTATAGGTATCAATATGGTACTGGTTCTAGTACCTAGTTTGTAATTGTAGGAACATAATTGTCCTTTGGCACATGCTTAATGGTTTGTTTCAATGGTGTAGCAGGGATAAAGATGTTCAAGATCAAATTCGTGCAATTGCTTGGTTTGATCTATGAAGATCAAGGTGCATGGCACCAATATTACTAATAGAAGGTACACAATTTACAAAATTTACTAAATTATAACACTTCATTATAACAATTGCAATTTTTCATGACACAATTAAAAATGACTAATTCATATTCTTCTATCTAGTCATTTTTTATTCTCTGACTATATTAGTCATTTATGTTAGTCATTTTTAACTCTGTCACTTATTATCTACTCATATTTGTTAACTGGTGACTAAATTAGTCGTTAGTTTTAGTCATTTATAGTTGGGTCAATCCAAAATGCTCATATTTAGTAGTAAATCACTTGAAAAACCTATGGTGACTAGAATTTTTAGTCACGTAGTAGCTAATTCCTCACTTTGTGCTAGTGAATTGGGAGAACATTTATCAGCTTGAAACCATTTGTAAAATTTGTTCCATTAGTGGAAACAGATAGTTATATTTATTTGATTCTCTCTTCAAGTTCCTGAAGTCAACACAAAGCCTTGTTTCTCCCAATTTTTTTCTCACCGGGACTAGATTGGCCACCCATTCAGAATGTCGAACTTTGAATATGATCTTCGCATCTAGTAACTTCTTTACTTCGTTTTGGATCAAAGGTTATAAATTCGGGTGCATATTTCTAAGTTGTTGCTAAAAGGATTTTGATCATGTTTTGATGGTGTATCTCCTCAAATAAATTAGTCAAATTTATTTTATTAAGAGGCAGAAAGTCATTAGAAAAAACTTTATTAAATTTTTTTAGGCTCATTTTAGTGAGTCCTAGCTTGTAAATATGTTTTTAAAAACTTTGGAGTTAGTGTTTATTTCAAAAAACTAAAAAAATAGGTTTCAGTGGCTAAGAATTTTTTCAAAACAGTCTCTAAGCCATCGAAATCTCCACTTCCGGCAGCTAAGACCGTAATTTCAAGGTGCCCCAAACCATCGAAATTGGCGTATTTACTATGAAAAGTCATCATTTTCAAATGATATTATTGGGAAACGGGAGGATCATTTTTAGAAAATGTCAGAGGATTTGTTCCCTGACATATCAAAGAATAATAACCTCTCTCTGTTTTCCTACAGGTGTCACATATTGGGAGAATCAAATCCATCTCTGAGCCCTGATTTTGGGATCTTAGAATTTCCCTGTTTAACACATGTTTTTGAAATACATATGTTGGGAAAATAAAAAATGAATCTCAAATAAATGAGAGAGGTTTCTTATCATAATAAACCAAATAAAAATAACCTCTCTTCATTTTCCTACAAGTATCACAGATTCAGAGAATCGAATCCATCTCTGAGCCCTAATGTTCGGATCTCAGAATTTCTCTGTTTAACACATGTTTTTGAAATACAGATGTCGGGAAAATAAAAACAAATATCATATAACTGAGAGAGGTTTTTTCTGATAACAAACCAATATAAAATAAAATCTCTTCGTTTTCTAAAATATGTTTTTAATTGAGAGATATAGGTCAATATCGGAGCAACATATTTCCAGAAATTTTTGCATTTTCCAGCCACCTCACAAATTCGGATTTGAGATAGGAAAAGAGGTTATCAAATCAATATTTTGAGGGTATTAAAACTGATTTGTAAAGATTATTTAATCCCATTGAAGAATGATTGTAAGGAGTTCAAATTTTGGAGACTTTTTCATACTTTGTAAGCTCAAGCTTCTCATTTTGAGATCAGTAATACAAGCTTATTTTGCCATTACTTATTCAGATCTTAATCTTCTTGTATATTCTATTACTTGCACCTAAATGTCAAATTCATGTTAATTATGTTTGTATGATGTTTGATAACTGTCAACTTGTCAATGCATCCATAAACTAGAATTTCCATGTACTTTACTTGGTTTATCTGGCCATTCATATATACTTTGTGTGTATGTTTTTGTTAGTAAATTAAGTGTTCTTCGCACATTCATTTATCTACAACTCTCTGAACTGTGATAGTTAAAAGCCTGGTCAATATGGTTTTGTTTATGCATGTATTGAGTGAGTGAGGTTTTATTGAGTCATCTGACTTGATCCATTTGAGTGAATCATTAAGATCAAATTAAGTTATTAGGCATCTTCGAGTTACAGCCTAGAAGAGTTTCCTGGAGAGCTAACTAATTGGCGCCACTGCCGGGGAGAAGAGATTGAAGCTCAGCTTCCATGGGAGATGACATAGATATAGATTTGATGATAGACAAAGCTTGGACATTATCTTGGTTGTAATCATCTATCTGGTGGCTCCAAGAAGGACAGATTCAGTGGCAACTCCATTGTTCAGAAGTTTGTCAGTGACTCCACTGGTATGAAATGAACTAGATCTTAGCAAAAAGGTATGCTTTCTGTGATTTTTCAAATATTGTTGGTTTCCCTAATCCATTTCCTAGTAGAGATGAATGGGAACGTAGTATTCCAATATTTTGAGGAGAAGAGTGGGAAGTTCCACCTGAACACTCGATGTATTTTCATGACTTTATTTATCGGCTTGAAATTGTACATGAGGATGTTCAAATTAATATTTCCAGGTATTCATTAGAGGGAATTTCTCTTGAATGGTGCCAATCTCTTCCAAAACCAAGTATCATCTCTTTGGAATATTTTCATGTTGCTTTTCATGTGTTTTGTAAAGACCAATTTCCAAATGACTTTCTATATCCTGAATGTTGTCATGAATTTAGTTTGCTGAATAAAGATTCAGATTGTCATGAAGGATATGCTAAAATAGGGGACACCTCTCATTATGACCAAGATATTGATGATATTTAGGATGTTAATCATAGTATAGATGCTTTTTACATTGTATCAAATGCATCTACTGTCTTAAGTTGTGATGAAGATAAGATTGTCCCCTTTGGAAACCCGAAAGATGATGAACAAATTAACAGATCAATAGATGACAGTTTTGGATCTGCAATAGATGTTGTGGGTAGCTCACAGGGAGGATTCGATCCCAAAGTAGGAGCCAAATGTTATCTCCTCAAATAAATTAGTCAAATTTATTTTATTAAGAGGTAGAAATTTATAAGAAAAAATTTATTAAATTTTTTCAGGATCATTTTAATGAGTTCTAACTTGTAAACATTTTTAAAAAAACTTTGGAGTTAGTATTTATTTTAAAAAACTCAAAAAACAGGTTTTGATGGATAAGCATTGTTTCAAAACAATCTCTAAGCCATCGAAAGCTCTGCTTTCGACAGCTAAGACCGTAATTTCAGGGTGCTCCAAGCCACCAAAATTGGTGTTTTTACTATGAAAAATCATCATTTTCAAATGATGATTCTAAGCAAATGGAGAATCATTTTTCAAAATGGTCAGACAATTTTGTTCCTAACATGTTCGAAAATATTAACCTCTCTCCATTTTCCTACAGGTGTTTCATATTGGGAGAATTGATTCCATCTCTAAGCCCTAATTTTCAGATCTCGGAATTTCCCTGTTTGACACATGTTTTTGAAATATATATCTCGGAAAAATGAAAACGAATTTTAAAAAATTGAGGGAGGTTTTTTCTCAAAACAAAAAAATATACAATAGCGTCTTTCTTTTTATACACAGGTGTCACATATTTTGAGAACCAAATCCATCTCTCAAACCCCGTTTTTAGTAGTTTGGCCCAATTTTTTGTGGCAAAAGATGACCTGTCAGTCCTCCATGTGGAATTTTCGACCTCATCTATCAGTCCATGAAGATTTGATGCAACTGTTGAAGACCATTGAGATAGAGGTTCCCCCCTTAAATAGGATCCTTTCCTATTTTTCATAAAGTTGTTTTGACTGTCTATTTTTAGCATATTTGATCCAGTTTTATAGGATCTTGAACTGTTTTGTAAAAGTTATAAAATCTGTGACTTCTATAGAACAAAAGGTCGATTTGGAGTTCTAGCTACATTGTTGTTGTGATAAAGACACTTTCTATAATATATTCAGTATGCAATCTTCTTTCATTCTTATTTGCCAGGTCTTCTTTTACATTTATGTTCTATTCTTATGAGTGAAATTTTGTTCTTTATCTATGTTTACATAATCCATTGGTGATTGTCATCTTACCATCTGATTAGTGAGAAAAGTATCATAAGTAATCATACTGGTTTTATTGGCCCATCATATATATATGGTTGTGTGTATGTATTTTGGTTAGTGAAGTCAATTTCTTCATCCACATTTTTATATTACCTATCTGACAATAGCTCTTGAAGGCCTTATTTTGTATGAATGTACTTAAGACTGTATTGAGTATACCATTTAGGGAGTTAGATATTCATTTTGACCCAATATTACCCATCATTGAGAGAATAGATTAAGTTACCAAGAATCTTTGAGCTACAACCTAGAAGAGTTTCCTAGAGTGATAACAAATTGGCGATGTTCTCGGGGAGAGGAGATTGAAGCTCAGCTTCCTTGGGAGGACGACATAGATCCAGCTTTGATGATAGACAAAGTATGGACACTATTTTGGTTGTAATCATCTATCTGCAAACTCCATGAAGGACTAATTCAGTGGTGACTCCACAATATTCAGATCTCAAAATAATTTGGTAATATTTTTGGCTCGGAGGTTTGCACCTCTTGACTTCTCTTCAGTTCCTAGTTTCCTACATCCAGTACCTGATATGTCCGAATGGGGAGATTTTCTACCCATCTTCAAATAGGAGAAAGAAGACAATCCTGCAGAACACCTCCTCAAGTTTCATGAATGCATGGATCTACTATATCAGTACCATGAAGATGTCAGTATGAAAAGGTTCATGTATTCATTGTAAGGTGATGCACGTAAGTGGTATTTTTATTTACCTCCTTCCAACATTTCGTCATTGAAGGATTTTCATAGAGCATTCACTAAGCATTGAAAAAGGTATTTTTTAGATGAGTTTGCATTTGGTAATTGCTGTGATGAATATAAATTACATTATAAGGTTGAAAATGTAAATAGAGATGGATCTCTCCCTCACAATATGCAGCATCCCTTCAATTATCTTCAAGATGATGCACTTTCCCATCAACATAAACTAGAAATGGATTATAAAGGAGTTGAATGTTTGCTTACTATCATTAAATCTGAATGTTGTGACTCTAAAGAATTGATTTCTTTAACTACACATGGAAATGATGAGCTTTCTGCTGGTCAAATGACCATTGAAATCAGTAAGGCTATCCCACAATTTTCATATTTGTAGACTAAGGAAAGTGGTAGTAACCACGAGGAACACAATTTCCAGGGATGATCTAATCTTAAGCTAGAACATCAGGAGGATCCTCCTTATCCTTATGAATATGTTGTTTCAAATTATGATGAGGAGCAAGGCGAGATTTTTCCAAATCTGTTTCATGATCCTATTGTTGATACTTCTGTACAAGAAGCTTCATCTCTGTCATTAATATCTTATCTTGATGCTCCTATATTCGACAAATACAATGATGAGGAAGAAGATTTTGAGGTTTATAAAGGGTTGTTGACTACTATATTTTCATCTAGTTCTATTTTTCATCAAAGGGATGATCAAAAATGTATGCATGCTGTGGTTAATGATATTTATGAAGAGTATGCTGCAATAGGGGACACTTCTTTTTTTGATCGATATATTAATGATCTTTAGGATGTTAATCGCAGTGTAGATTTTTTTGACATTGTGCCAAATGAATCTACTAAATTAGAGTGTCAAGAAGATCAGTTTGTTCCCTTTGAAAAAAAAAGATGATAAACAGATTTTTATATCAGCGTGTGACAGATTTGAATATGCAGCAGATAGTAAGGGTAGCCCTCAGTTGTTTGATTTGCAGACAAAGGAAGAGAGCAGTAGATATGAAGAGGAAGATGATGAGCTGAAATGCTTAGATTAGCAGTCCATCCTATATGATTCTCTAATAGAAGTTGAGAAATCCACATTTAGCATTGAGATCAGTGACAACCATCAGCAAAATTATCTCAGTCAGTTGGAGCAGCAGCATAAAGAGGTATTTCCTGTTGGCTTTTATGGCCCTATTGCAAACTAGTTGGAATCTTTGAGCAATAGATATGTTAAAATATTTCTGTCAGATGAAATTTGGATTTATCATCTGTTCAAACCGCTTTCATGTTCAATGTACATTCTTTTATTTCTGGGGTTAAGATCAATAAATCAATTTCTTACATGGCTTCATTGGAAGCATGAGTTTACTTGATTAAGAAGTAGAACAATCTGCTAGTGTAGGAACAGGAAGCATAATAAGCTTTTCATACGAGCAGATAGATTATGTTCAGTTTTTGTTTTCTTGAATAAGAAGAGCAAGCTATAGGTAGGCTGCAGGTTTGCAGGGGATCAGTTGTAAAGGCCAGATGACTCATGCCCAATGGAACACTAGAACATAGGTTTGAAATTTTGTTTTACAGGAAAGGCATCGGATATTTGGTTATTGGAACCTCACAGGGAGGATTCCATCCCCAAGTAGGAGCCATATGTTATCTCCTCAAATAAATTAGTCAATTTTATTTTATTAAGAGGTAGAAAGTCATTAGAAAAAACTTTATTAAATTTTTTTAGGCTCATTTTAATGAGTTCTAACTTGTAAATATTTTTAAAAAAACTTTGGAGTTAGTCTTTATTTCAAAAAACTCAAAAAATAGGTTTTGGTGGCTAGGCAATGTTTCAAAATAGTCTCTAAGCCATCAAAAGATCTACTTTCGACACATAAGACTGTAATTTCAGGGCGCTCCAAGCCACCGAAATTGGCGTTTTTACTATGAAAAGTCATCATTTTCAAATGATGATTCTAAGCGACTGGAGAATCATTTTGCAAAATGATCGAAGGTTTTTGTTCCTAACACATCAGATAAGAATAATCTCTCTCAATTTTCCTACACGTGTTTCGGATTGGGAGAATTGAGTCCATCTCTGAGCCCTAATTTTTGGATCTCAGAATTTCCATGTTTGAAAGATGTTTTTGAAATACATATCTTGAGCAAATGAAAACGAATTTCAAAAAGCTGAGAGAGTTTTTTTCTCACAACAAAGTAATATACAATAACCTCTTTTATTTTATACACACATGTCACATATTTGGATAACCAAATCCATCTATGAGCCCCATTTTTCAGCAGTTTGGCCCATTTTTTGTGGCAAAAGATGACCTGTCAGTCCTCCAGGTGGCATTTTCGACCTCATCTATTAGTCCATGAATATTTTCTATAGAGGTTAAAGACCATTGAGATAGAGGTAGCCCCCTTAAATAGGATCCTTTCCTATTTTTCATAAAGTTGTTTTGACTGTTTATTTTCAGCATATTTTATCTAGTTTTATAGGATCTTGAACTATTTTGTAAAGGCTATAAAGCCTGTGACTTCTGTAGAACAAAAATTTGATTTGGAGTTCTAGCTACACTGTTGTTGTGATAAAGACACTTTATATAATATATTCAGTATGAAAGATTATTTCATTGTTATTTGTCATATGTTCTTATACATTTTTGTTCTATTCTTATGAGTGAAATTATGTTCTTTATCTATGTTTACATAATCCATTGGTGACTGTAATCTTACCATCTGATTAGTGAGAATAGAATAATAAGTAATCATACTGGTTTTATTGGCCCATCATATATATATGTTTGTGTGTATGTGTTCTGGTTAATAAAGTCAGTTTCTTCATCCACATTTATATATTACCTATCTGACAATAGCTCTTGAAGGCCTTGTTTTTTCTGAATGTACTTAAGAATGTCTTGAGTATACCATTCAGTGAGTTGAATATTCATTTTGACCCAATATTACCCATCATTGAGAGAATAGATTAATTTACCAGGCATCTTCGAGCTACAACCTAGAAGAGTTTTGTGGAGTGATAAAAGATGGGAATCACATTCTGGATGATGTGAGTGTCATAAGTCTTCAGATATTCATATGTCCAGACAAATATGTATTTATATTGTTGAAACAACTTGATGAACTTACATCTTTCTCTAGGTGAGCAATATTTTCCCAAATGGATATATTTGGGTTCAGCTTATGATCCTAGGTTTACTAGATCATATTGCATTGATGAACTGTTCGTCTTCACATTAGCTAGTTTCCAGAATTTACTTTGTAAATCAAACATCCCTTCAAGGGTCCTTACCGCTTTAGGCATGAAATTTCCTTTGACTACATCTTCATTTTCCAAACCTGACAAATGTTCTTCTTCACCAATTAGCGATTCTTTAAAAGATTCTTCATTCATCAAAAAATTGATAAACTTCTCATCGTCATCGAATACCCTCAAATTTTTAACATTTCCAGGTATTGATGGCCTGAAAATCAATTCATTATAACACTTGTTATTAGTTGGTACTAATATAGATGAAAAAGTAGTTAATGAACCAGTTGCAATGTTTTGCAATATCGGTATTGCATATATTGAAATAATTGAAGTGCATAATCAAATTCCATACCTTGGACTAGTATCCTTTCAAATGTGGAGATAAACAATGAATGGTGTTTCTTACTTGTCTAACAACTATCTCAAAATCACCAAAAACTTTCAAATTTTTTACTTCTAACCCAATGGATTTCTTCAAACCTTGAACTAGAGCTTCATACTCGACGATATTATTTGAGCATTAAAAATCTAATCTACAAGAGAGGAAATATGTATTCTCTTCAGGATCAAGAAGGACACAACCAACCCCTGATCCCACCCGTGTTTTGGAACCATCAAATTGCAAAACCCAAAATCTATCTTCTAAATATATAGGGTTAGTATCATCTTCTACATTATTAAATGATTCTACTATGTTACAATCAATATCATCAGTTCAGTTCATGAAAATCGAAGGAGATCGAAATGAATATATGATTCCTGACTGACTTGTTTGTCTTGATAATTTCCTGGTTCAAGCTCCAAAAAGTAATTTCCCAAAACTGAATATGAGAAGTTCACAAGTTTTTTCTTTCCTTCCAACTGAGTCGCAATATTTTTCATGAGCGGTTCCCTCAGTATCTTAATATTATTTTGAACATTTTAGTTTGGCAGCCACATGTGAGACCAATCTGTTGCAAAATATCCATTAAGTTTCGTTTCCAAGTCCCTTCTTAAATTAATTCATAAGCTTCTGGTATATCAACCACCATGAAATCTATGAATTGACAAATGCTGGGGTTTGTAGATAATTGAATCAACACATCTTTCATTTCCCCTATGAATTTAACATCAAATCTATCTAGCTAAATTATCTGAGATGGAGATGCAATAGAATCCCTATAATCTGCTACATGATAAGTGCTTAGTCTCACTACATTCAAAAGAATAGAGTTGGTAATACACCTCTTCATACAACAAAAGACAAAGGTTAAATTCCTCCTTCCCTCCATCATCATCTTGGGAAAAGAAGGAGAAGTCTACATGCCAAGCCCCAGGATGCCTGTGCACAGAACATCATGCATGCTGCTGCGCTACATCATAGAGGTTGAAGCAACACATTTTCAAATTTTTCAAGCTTGAATCCTGTAAACGTCCTCGACCCTTCGACCGATGAAGAGGATGTTACCATACACCAAACGTCCAGGAAACTAGCCCCATGAACATGTACATACATATAAAAACATGAATTCTTGAACACACTACATACTAAGATGCATAATAATTCATATACACAACGGAAGCAAAACATACAATTCAACATTCAGTATGTCCATCATCATAATTCATTAACAGTAAATATGATTGCAAAACAAATTAGTCAAGAATACTTATCTTATAAGAACTGTCCCGCAACCAGCTACGTTGCTGCAACGTTCCACCCAACCATAGGCCAACGTGCTCCTTAATCTCTTAGCAACGCTGCCACCCGCGAGACAGGCATGATTCCCCAAGGAATAAGGAACTATTAGGTTTACACATAGCCAAGGATAACAAAACATTCAATGGTACACAATTCATCCAACCCAACATACTTGGTTTTATCACGCAAATAATAGATCAGCTAAGCCAACATAGTTGGGTTTATCAGGAAAATAACAGATCAGCCAAGCCAACATAGTTGGGTTTATCAGGCCATCCAGGAGCTGGGAAAGGATAAATGATAAGATAGTGATTTCATTGAATATCTAAGGACACCTACACCAGAACTAGCCTGACTTCTAGGACACCCACACACACCCAACACAAGGAAATCAGTCCTTTCTCCGCGACACAGTCCCTCAGGCCCTGAACTCCCTTCCAGTGCTATTCAGGGGTTTGTGGAGAAGAAATCCAACCCTATAGCCCTGTTTGTGTGGCTCCCAAACCCACCAGGTTTGTCAAGAAAATCAGGCCCTCATCACCACCCCAATATAGTCCGAAGACCAACCACTGCATGCACATAGCAAAAACCAGCAATTATAGTTTGACAGGGGAAAACAAATCCCTAAGTCGTTCTTGGCCCCATCATGGCCAAAACAAATCGATGGTAACCTACAACAGTTCCAAAATGTGAGGGAATACATAGCTGACATGACGTAGGTACTCACAGCTACCACCGATCAGGGGAAGAACAACAGCCGATCTTACAATGAAACCACAGAAACTTACAAAGTCGACAATGGAGAAAGTAAACAGACCCTCAACCCGTGCCTGAGAAAGGATATACACACCGACCACAGACCGTAGGGAAAATACATATTCCACAGCCCTAAACCGCTAATGGCCAAACCGACACCCCCTTCCTCTCTACGTGAGGAACCACCGGCAGAGAAGGCCAAACAATGCGTGAGGAAATAGAACACCTTTCTGTGAGATCAACAAGCTTGGGAGAATGGGAGGATGTCCCATGTAGTCATGGAGTGAATGGAATAATGGAGAATCCACATGGAGGGATGGGGTAGTGGTTTTCCTACCATCGTGAGGGTCAACTTTCTGGTGGAGTGTGTGCATGGGCAAGGACTGACAGTCCTGCCACACTCCACTCCCCAGCAATAGCTGGCCAACTAACAACACAACTTTTAATGAGGTAGTTGGATAAGACAAGGGACGATGAGAAAATAAAAAAGAGTGGTGACACATGGCTTTTCCCCCATGGTTCAAGGTTTAACATCCCCCCTCCTTATCCCTAGGAATATCATGCCCTTTTCAATATGGTTGTAGTTAACATAGCTGGTTGGGTTCATTTAATTAAAATGCACATTTACATGATGACAAAATTTAATATGTGTCGTATACCACGATAGACCATCGTCAATGATTCCGTTCGCTGAAACATAACACAACTAAATTGATGGTGGGGCTTTTGCCTTTAGCTCCACACCATGATTCATTACAATATACACATCATGTACATTTAATGCAATGGGGTCAAAACTGGGGTGTTACAAATCCTGATTCTATCAGCTTGGTTAGAGGGCGGGGGGAGGTGCTTTTTCCCTTGTGGTTTTTTCCCCAACTCCTTGTATTGAGCAGTTACTTTACTTTACTTGATGTAATGGGTGACCTGTGGTATTAGTTAACAAGGACCACAGATTGTCCAAGTTAGCATTCAGGGGCGGTATTAGGATTATTAATCCTCCCCTGTCCAATTTGGTCATGTGTCTAAATCAGGATTCATGACTAAATCATGAGTCCATCCAGTCTATTTTTAGTCACTAGCACCATTGGGTCACATGTTTCAGTTACTAAAGTATGGGGAACACCAATTGAGGCCTACTACCACTGATTGCAGTTGCATGCATCAGTTTAAGAGCCTCCTAGACCAATCCCTACAATTTAGGAGCCACTGGGAGTGCTGATACCAACCAAGGTTAGTTGAGTTGAGTTGGCGACTGGTAAAGCTAAGTTAGGAGTCAGTTATATTTAGTTCTAGTCCTCTACATTTAGTTATCTCTAGGTTTGCAAGGCTGCATGCAGAAGAGGTGAATTTCTCACCTACCACAGTCAGTTAGCCTTAGTTAACACTAAATTAAACACTTGAGTTGTGTTTTAGAACTCCAATGAAATTCGATAATGATTTAGACAAGGTAAGTTAACTATTGAGTCCTTCGATAATGATTTAGACAAGTTCTTAGTTACCTACAGTCAAGTAGAGTCTAAACAATTCGAATTCCCTCATTTGTATTCGAATTGCATGTGGCTATTTAGAAATTGTATTACATTGTAATTGATTATCTAATTACTTTTTGATTAATGAAAAGCATTCACAGTTGCAAGCCATTTTTGCACTATTTCATTCTTCAATAAATGAGTAAATTGAGTGATCTATCTTGTGAGTTGTGTGTTTTTCCACATATCTATGTGCTCAACTTAATACTTCAGGGACTTCCAGTTGGGAATCTAACAATTGATTCATAACCAGAGTCATTGAATTTATCCACTGTGGACAATGTTTTTCAGAATGATGGTCTTGGTTAAAAGTATAGAAATTATCCATGCCTACTTCATTAAAATTTAAAACAACAGGATTATGTATAGGTGGTTGCGGCTGTCCACTCTCTTCCTTTTTTTTTTGTAATAAGAGTTAAATGGATTTCTATAAGAACTAGATCCCTTATCCTTTTCCAAGTCTACTATTTTGTTTGACAATTTTTGCACCATTTTCACTACATTTTCTAGCTCATTAGAGTGTTCTTCTTTGGACTTAGTCAACAGGAAAGGCCTTTTTCTTCTGGTATGTTTCAACTCAGGCTCTAGAGTATGCCTTGAGATACTATCCAGATCTACCTCTACTTTCTTGGCTTCTTCATATTTTTCTACCAATGTAACTTTACCAACCCTTTTTACAAACATTGCTATTGGTGGATAACATGTTGTAGTATAATATTCTACTAGGGAGTCATTACTTGGTCTTGTTGTAGCACTAGAGATATTCAATAAAGTGGTGAATCTCTGATTAAAGTCTTGGAACTTTTCTTTCTTTTCCATCCTCATAGACAATGATTCTTTCATGAGAGTGGCTATAGTCTTATGGTTGTCGAATTTAACTAATAATTCCTTTTCAAAACCATAATACTGTGCCTTTTAAAATGTTTTAAGTGATATTTAGCAGAAACACCCTTTCCAGAATCAAATTTTGGTAAGACTCTGTAACACCCTGATTTTGACCCTGATGCATTAAATATACATGATACATCTATATTTTAAATAATCATGGTGCATAGCTAAAGGCAAATGCCCCACCATCGATTTGGTTGTGTTATGTTTCGGCATTTGGAATTGTTGCCGATAGTATATCAGGATATACAGCACAGATTAAGTTGTGGCATCATGTAACTATTCATTTTTAATTATAAAAACCCCAACCAGCTATGTCAATGCAACAATATTGAAAAGGGCATGATTTCCTAAGGATAAGGGGGGGATTGTTAAACTTGGAACCCATGGGGAAAATCCATGTGTCATCCACTTAAGCTCCTATGCTAGTTGAAGGCAGTTAATGCTAGGTAGTTATGGGTGGCACACTACCCCCACGCACTCTCCACCAGCTGGTTCAGTCACAAGCACGTGCTGGGAGTGGTTTCATCACACGCTGTTTGGGATACCAATCGTTCTATCCACTCTCTCTGATGGTTGGCTATTCATTTTCCTCACACAGAGCGGAGATAAAAGGATTCACGATTCCTTGTATGGGGGATCGTTCTCCCTTATTTCACGGGATTGCTAGTCTATGGATGCGTTTCCCTCCCATTCATGCAGAGAGTCTGTCCCATTTTCCCATTATGGATCTATGAAATGTTTCAGTGGTTTTTCGTTGGGAGTTTGACTATTTTCTTCCCCTGATCGGTGGTTGCTATGAATACCTATGTGGTGTTGGCTGTGTTTTCCCTCATGTATAGATTGGGAGTCTGTTTTCTTCCCCATTACAATCTATGTAAGTTTTCCCATGGATTCATTGTGGATTGTGTGCTGTGATTTTCCTCATTGATCGTGGTTGTGGTCTTTTTCACATTTGAGCTATTGTAGGCTATTGATTGAATCGTTTTGGACACGATAGGGCCAAGAACGATTTAGGTGTTGGTTTCCCATACCAAGTTGTGAATTGCTTGTTTAGCTACATGCATGCAGTGGTTGGTCTTCGGGCTGCATTAGAGTGGTGATGAGGTCCTAATTCGCTTGATAAACATGGTGGGTTTGGGAACCACACAGATAGAGCTAGAGGGATAGATTTATTCTCCACAACCCCTGAATAGCACTGGAAGGGAGGTCAGGGCCTCAGGGACTGTGTAGCAGAGAAAGGAGTGATTTCCTTGTGTTGGGTGTGTGTGGGTGTCCTAGAAGTTAGGTTAGTTCTGGTGTAGGTGTCCTTAGCTCTTCAATGAGCTCACCAGCTTAGAATTTAGCCTTTCCCAGCTCCTAGATGGCTTGATAAACCCAACTGTGTTGGCTTGGCTAATCCGTTGTTTTCCTAATAAACCCAACTGTGTTGGCTTGGCTGATCCGTTGTTTGCCTAATAAACCCAACTGTGTTGGCTTGGATGAACTGTGTATCCTTGAATGTTTTGTTATCCTTGGCTATGTGTAATCCTGCTAGTTCCTTATTCCTTGGGGAATCGTGCCCAGCTTAGGGGTGGAAGCATTGCTGAGAGATTAAGGAGCCCGCTAGCCTATGGTTGGGTGGAACATTGCAGCGACGTAGCTGGTTGTGGGATAGTTCACATAAGATAAGTATTCTTGACTAATCTATTTTGCAATCATATTTACAGTTAATGAATTATGATGATGGACATTTTTAATGCTGAATTGTATGTTTTGCTTCCATTGTGTATATGAACAATTATGTATCTTAGTATGTTTTATGTTTTTAAGCATTTTGTTTCAGCATTATATGTATGTATGTTCATGTTCATGGGGCTAGTTTCCTAGATGTTTGGTGTTTAGTAGCGTACTCTTCGCCGGTAGGAGGGTCGGGGA
The DNA here is from genome assembly GCA_001517045.1 of Pseudotsuga menziesii. NCBI lineage: Eukaryota > Viridiplantae > Streptophyta > Pinopsida > Pinales > Pinaceae > Pseudotsuga > Pseudotsuga menziesii. The sequence continues at coordinate 220,116 of LPNX011039478.1, forward strand.
CGTTACAGTGTGGTATCAGAGCTAACGTTGCAGCATGGGCCTAAATGTTCCATGAAGGATCAGCTAGCAGAGGTAGGTTGTCTTCTGCCCAGCAGAGATCAGAAATTTATGACAGAAAAATTCCAAATTTTTTTCTAAGTGCTAGAATTGTTGGCCCATCAGAAAACTTAGAGGGAAGTTCTTCCAACGCAGTGGAAGAGCTAGTCGGAAGGCCACCTGACGGAAGGCAGTCGGAAGAAATTTGTGAAAAAATTTCTGTGTTCATTGGCCATCAACGAGAGTTAGTTAATGAGATTGTCGAAATAGCGGTGATAAATAATTGTTTGGATCGACGACACTTAGTTGAAGGAAGCGTCAAAACATTGGCGATCGGCGAAGGATAGACGAAGAGATCGCCGAAACGCCGGCGGAGGAAAGACAAAGGAGAGAAAATTTTTGAAATTTTTTTCTAATTCAGACCATCAATTATCAGTGAAAGTTAGTGGATGGAACCACCGATGAACTACATCAGAAGAAATTAGTTGATTATGCGTCCGCTGTTGCGGTTGTTTAATGGACTATCAACCCGATAGACAGTTGTTCCGACTTCCAATACATAAGTGTTAGAGTTCTGATCTGCTGACAGAGTTATGGTTGTGGAAATAGCAGTGGGATTAATACCCACCGTTGTGAATTTCTAAAGAACTATCCTTCCAATGGATAGAGGCCCCAACCACCGATGCCACAGCGGATAGTTGTTTCGACGGTCGATGCATTTCGGAAGACAAAGAAGAAAATTCCTGAAAATTTTCTAAGTCACGAGATCATCGGTGATTGAGAAAGTTTAGCTATTGGGATCATCGATGACTAGAATATGGGAGCACTGATGAATAGAGGATGAAGCTGCCGAATTCTAATGAAGTGGATTGATGCTTATTAGTTGAAGGAAGAGCCGATGCAAAGAAGATTTTTTTTTCGAAAATTTATGTAAGTGTTGAACCCATCAGCGATCGGTGAAAGTTAGATGATTGGAGTGCTGATAGGCGTAAGTTAGTTGACAGAACTGTCAAAACATCGGCTCACCTAGTTGAAACCATCGACGATATTTAGACAATGAGACCGTTGATTAGAAAAATTTAAAGGTTTGTAAACCACCGTTGTGGCAGTCTAAGGGACTATTCACTCGATGAATAGTGCATTCGATCGTCGATGCAAAGTGTTTAGTCCTTCTAACAGCCGATGGAGTATTAAGGTCTACAGAACCCACAGTATCATCACTTCCCGTCATTGTGGATTTCTATGGGACTAATCGTCTGACACTGCAGTTGCTAGTTGCTCTGACCGCCAACAAGGTTATGGCTACGGAAGACATAGCAAGTTCATTGGCCACCATTGCGAAAGCCTAGAAAAATAGCCGCATGATGCATAGTGCACCCGACTACCGATGCATCGCATAGAGTTGGTTTCCCCATTGATGCGGTAATGCTTCACGGTCCTAATTGCCAATAAATTTTAGAGAATTAGATGACTACCGACCCAACATGCCAGAGGAAATAGATGAACAAATTGGAGATGAGAAGTGGAGGAAATTAGACGTTTTGAATGCCAAAACGCCAGAAATTTAGTGGGAAAGAGAGCCGATAGGGAGAAAGAAAATTGGGTTATTCAAAATGGATTTCTCAGCAAATTCCATTTTTTTTTCAGTGGATTTTTCAGTAGACTGTCAGTAGATTACAGGGCTGAACAAGAAGAGAATTTTTGTGTGTTTAAGCAAAAATATTATTTCTAATTTTCTCCAGGTGAAGGTAAGTAGTTCTAAATTATATCAATATGTGTGCATCTAACAGTTTTTCTATCTAACACATTTGCAAAATCATAGTCACCTTCAAGGGTAGTATTTCAAAAATTGCAGTTTGATAAGCAAGTGGTGGCTCAGTTATGAGAACCCATGATGGATATGATTTTTAGGATTCTTACGAGCGTGCAAGAGATGCCATGGGAGAAAATATCTATAACGGAAATGATGACATAGAGTCTAATGGAAGGAGATTCCAAGAGACAACATCAGATGTTGCAGCCACCATGAGAAGCTTGATTAAATCCCAACAAGAGCAGCATCAGTTGAATGCTACCATGTTGCAGAGTTTGATAGACTTCCAAAGGAAGATAGAATCTGGACGAGGTACAACAAGACCAGAAGGTAGTAAGATCAGCACTAGGAGAAGGAGAAGGAATTCTAGTCGATCATCTGACTCTGAAGAATCCAGCGGGGATACAAGCTCACCCTCTTGTAAAAGAAAAAGAAGGAGACACCATAGGGATCGCTCTTGGGATGAATTTAAGAAAGCTAAACCTCCTACATTTGATGGTGAGGTAAAGACTGGACAAGAGGCTAAAGCTTGGCTTCTAGGGATAAAGAAGTACTTTCAAGTGCAGGATTATTTAGGAAATATGAAGGCAATAGTTGCCATACTCAATCTGAATGGAAAAGCATCCATTTGGTGGGAACACTTCAAGCAAGTAAAGAGTATCAGTGAAAGGAGACTAAAGTGGAAACAGTTCAAGAAGTATTTCAAGCAGAAATACCTCTCTAACAGGTATTATGATGACAAGATTAAGGAATTCCATGAGCTGAGACTAGGACAACAGACCATGGATGAATATGCAAATAAATTCTTGGAATTGTTGAGGTATGTCCAGTACATCAGAGATGAAAAAGTGAAGGTCCAACGATTTCTGAGTGGATTTCCTCAGTCTTACAAATATAGAATTGAATTTTATGAACCTAGAACTCTTGAAGAAGCAACAAGGAAGGCTAAGTATTGCTATGAGAAAAGCAAAGGTAAACCTGATTACCATAAGGCATGGAAGGACAAGAAGAATGAGAAGTTTGACCAAAGAAAGAAAGGTTTCAAACCTTCTAGATTCAGGAATCAGTAGAAGCAACCATCCCAAGCTACGAGTAATCCAATTGGAGTGATAGGTGGAAATCCTAAATATCCACAACAAAATAAAGGACCACTCAAATGTTGGAAATGTGAAGGACCCCACTTGTGCAGATATTGTCTGCTGAAGAATGAAAGTGCAAGACCAACTTATAATATTCAAGAGGTAGAAACAGTTGGACAATTAGCAGGGGAAGTCCCTAGAATTTATGCAGCACTGGAGGACCGCCAGGCAGCTCACCAGTCAACTGTGGTTGAAGTTGCAGGTAAGATTGTTGAACAATTTGTTTCTATTTTGATTGAACCTGGTTCTAGTCACAGTTACATTACCCCTAGAGCAGTGGAGATTTGTTCTTTTAATAAATTAAATCATAGGAAATCTTGGTTAGTTTAGCTAGCCACTGGGACTAAGAGAAAGGTCAGTGAAGTGGTATAAAAATTTCCATTGATCATGAATGGATTGATCACTTATGTAGATCTGAATGTTCTACCGCTTGGTTCCTATGATGTTCTCATTGGAATGGATTGGTTACATGCTCACAGAGTGAAGCTTGACTGCTACAACAAGACTTTCGAATGCATGGATGAAGAAGGAAACCCAATAGTTGTGAAAGGTATTCGAAAGGTAATTTTAGCAAGGCATATTTCAGCAATGTAGTTGAAGAAGTTCTGTAGGAAGGGTTTCCAGTTGTATGCAGCTCATATTGTGGAGGAATCAAAGGATGAAATTCCCAGATTGGAGGACTATTAGCTGTTATAGGAATTCAAGGATGTGTTTCCTAATGAGATTCCAGGGATTCCTCCAAAGAGGGACATTGATTTTACAATTGAACTTTTGTAAGGAGCAACACTAGTGTCCAAGACACCCTACAGGATGAGTACACTAGAGATGCTAGAATTTAAGATGCAACTGCAAGAGTTATTGGAAAAGAAGTATATCAGGTCAAGTGTGTCTCCTTGGGGAGCACCAGTTCTGTTTGTAAAGAAGAAAGATGGTACACTCAGGTTATGTACTGATTACAGATAGTTGAACAAGATTACTGTCAAGAATAAATATCCTTTTCCTAGGATTGATGACCTCTTTGATCAAATGAGAGGAGAAAAGGTATTTTCCAAGATTGACTTGAGGTATGGTTACCATCAGGTGAGAATCAAGGATGAAGACATTCATAAGACAGCCTTCAGAACAAGGTATGGACATTATGAGTTTGTAGTGGTACCATTTGGTCTCACAAATTCACCAGCTATTTATGTGCCTTATGAACAATGTCTTCAGCAAGTATTTGGACAAGTTTGTTCTTGTTTTCCTTGATGACATTCTTGTTTATTCTAAGAATGAGGAATATCATGAAGAGAATTTGAGGTTTATATTGCAATTGGTCAGGGAGCATCAGCTGTATGCAAAGCTGAGCAAGTGTGACTTCTATAGAGATAGAATTCAGTATTTGGGTCACATTATCTCAGAAGAGGGTATATTTATGGACCCTGAGAAGATTGAACCCATTATGAATTGGCATACTCTAAGAAATGTGACAAATGTAAGATCTTTTATGGGACTTGCAGGATACTACCGGAGACTCATTGAGGGATTCTCCAAAGTTGCACATGCCATCAATTCTTTGCAAAAGAAGGGGATAAATTTTGAATGGACATTGAGGTGTGAAGAAAGTTTCCAGCGGTTGAAGAATATTCTCACCAGTGCACCCATATTGAAAGTTGTAGACCTAGAGAAAGATTTTGTGGTGTGTACCAATGCATGTGGACAAGGGCTTGGAGGAGTCCTTATGCAGGAAAACCACGTGATATGTTATGAGTCGAGAAAGATGAAGGAGCACGAGAAAAACTATGGAACTCATGATCTAGAGCTTGCAGCCATAGTACATGCTCTCAAGATGTGGAGGCATTACTTGTTGGGTGGAAGATTTGAGCTCACGACAGACCATTATGGTATGAAGTATCTATTTGATCAGCCTACTCTAAATGCTAGGCAAGAGAGATGCCGGGAATTTTTATGTGAGTTTGATTTTGAAATCAAGCACATAAAGGGGAAAGAGAATAAGGTAGCTGATGCACTCAGTAGGAAGGTGCATGAAATGCATGTGACATATCTTAGTATTTGCCAATCAGATTTGAGGCAGCAGATTGTTAATCATACTGTTGGAGAGGAGTTGTATGAGCATGTCAAAGACAAATTGTAGTAGAAAAGTATTGAGAAGAGGTATGAAGGATATAAATTGGAAGAAGGTGGAATTCTTACTTATAAAGGTAGAATTTATATTCCAAATGTAGAAAATTTGAGGAGAGTTGCTATGGATGAAATCCATCAAACTCCATATTCTGGTCACCCAGGATATCAGAAAACAATTGCTACAGCTAGAAAGTAGTACTTTTGGCTAGGAATGAAAAAGGACATGGATGAATACATTTCAAGGTGCATGAAATGTCAACAAGTAAAGGTTGAGCATCAACACCCTGCCAGTTTGTTGCAGCCTTTGCTAGTTCCAGGATGGAAATGGAAAGTTATTTCCATGGATTTTATTACAGGATTGCCGATGACTTGGAGACAACATGATTCCATCATGGTTGTGGTAGACAAGTTGACTAAGGCAACACATTTTATACCAGTAAAGTCTACACATAAGACTGATAACATTGCAAAGATCTTCATGAAGGAGATTTTCAAATTGCACAGATTGCCAAAGGCAATAGTCTTTGACCGAGATGTCAAGTTCACTTCCAATTTTTGGAAGGGGTTGTTTGCATATTTGGGTGCAAAGCTAAACTTCATCACTTCATACCATCCTCAGACAGATGGGAAGATAGAGAAAGTTAATCAAGTGCTTGAAGATATGATTCACATGTATGTGATGGACAAACCAACCAAGTGGGAAGATTACTTACACCTGGTAGAGTTTGTTTATAACAATAGACAACAGGCATCCTTGGGGATGAGTCTATATAAAGCCTTGTATGGAAGAAGGTGTAGGACACCAGTGACTTGGGATAATCTAGTGAACAGGGTTGTGCTTGGACCAAAACTGCTCAAGGAAATGGAGCTAGAGGTTGTAAAGATTAGGCAGAATCTGAAAGCATCATAGGACAGATAGAAAACCTATGCAGATAAATATAGGGTGAACAGGGAGATTAGTGTTGGGGATCATGTTTACCTTAGAGTGAGGGCCAAGAAGAGTTCCTTGAAAAATGGAAGTTGTGCCAAGCTGTCACCAAGATATTGTGGACCATTTGAAGTGCTTGAAAGAAGAGGGCCAGTTGCATATATACTTGCATTACCTGATAGTACTAAAGCACATAATGTTTTTCATGTTTCTTTGCTTAAGAGATATATGCATGATCCTAACCATGTGATAAATTGGGATGTGATTCAGGTGAAACCTGAGGGAGAGTTCCAAATCGAGCCAATGTGCATCCTCGACAGGAAGGTCACAATACTCCAGAACTGAGCCATAGGGCAGGTAAAGGTGAAATGGGAGCACTACGAACCTGAAGAGGCTACGTGGGAGCTAGAGGATGCCATGCGATTAGCACATCCATTTTTGTTCAATTCTGTGGAACACTGAGGCAATACCAGTGTGGCATTTTGTTAAAATTGTGTAAAGCACTGAGGATAGTGCTATTGAAAGGGGAGGGGAATGTAACACCCCGGTTTTGATCTCGTGCATTAAATATACATGATACATCTATATTGTAAATAATCATGGTGCGGAGCTAAAGGAAAAGGCCCCACCATCGATTTGGTTGTGTTATGTTTCGGCATTTGGAATTATTGCCAATAGTATATCAGGATATATGACACATATTAAGTTGTGGCATCATGTAACTATGCATTTTTAATTAAAAGAACACCAACCAGCTATGTCGATGCAACTATATTGAAAAGGGCATGATTTCCTAAGGATAAGCGGGGGGGTTGTTAAACATAGAACCCATGGGGAAAAGCCATGTGTCAGCCACTTAAGCTCCTATGCTAGTTGAAGGAAGTTAATGCTAGGTAGTGGTGGGTGGCAGGCTGCCCCCATGCACTCTCCACCAGCTGGTCCAGTCACACGCACGGGATGGAAGTGGTTTCCTCACACGCTGTTTAGGATACCAATCGTTCTGTCCACTCTCTCTGATGGTTGGCTGTTCATTTTCCTCACGTAGAGCGGAGATAAAAGGATTCACAATTCCTTGTATGGGGGTTTGTTCTCCCTTCTTTCACGGGATTGCTAGTCTGTGGATGCATTTCCCTCGCATTCACGTAGGAGTCTGTCCCCTTTTCCCATTGTGGATCTATGAAATGTTTCAATGGTTTTTCATTGGGAGTTTGGCTATTGTCTTCCCTTGATCAGTGGTTTCTATGAATACCTATGTGGTGTTGGCTACATTTTCCCTCCCGTATAGATTGGGAGTCTATTTTCTTCTCCATTACAGTCTGTGTAAGTTTTCCCATGGCTTCATTGTGGATCGTGTGCTGTGATTTTCCTCGTTGATCATGGTTGTGGTCTTTTCCATGTTTGAGATGCTGTAGGCTATTGATTGAATCATTTTTGCCACGATAGGGCCAAGAATGATTCAAGTGTTGGTTTCCCCTGCCAAGCTGTGAATTGCTTGTTTATCTGCATGCATGCAGTGGTTGGTCTTCGAACTGCATTGGAGTGGTGATGAGGGCCTAATTTGCTTGATAAAATTGGTGGGTTTGGGAACCACATAGATAGAGATAGAGGGATGGATTTCTTCTCCACAACCCCTGAATAGCACTGGAAGGGAGGTCAGGGCCTGAGGGACTGTGTAGCAGAGAAAGGAAAAAATTCCTTGTGTTGGGTGTGTGTGGGTGTCCTAGAATTCAGCCTAGTTCTGGTGTAGGTGTCCTTAGCCCTTCAATGAGATCACTAGCTTATCATTTATCCTTAACCAGCTCCTAAATGGTCTGATAAACCCAACTGTGTTGGCTTAGCTGATCCATTGTTTTCCTGATAAACCCAATTGTGTTGGCTTGGATAAACTGTGTATCCTTGAATGTTTTGTTATCCCTGGCTATGTGTAATCCTGCTAGTTCCTTATTCCTTGGGGAATCATGCCCATCTCAGGGGTGGTAGCATTGATGAGAGATTAAGGAGCACGCTGGTCTATGGTTGGGTGGAACCTTGCAGCGACGTAGCTGGTTGCGTGATAGTTCTCATAAGATAAGTATTCTTGACTAATCTATTTTGCAATCATGTTTACTATTTGTTTGTGCCAGAAATTGTTTCTAAGGCCAGAGAAACAAGCTAACACACACTCAAATATAAAACTCAATGAAATCAAGGTTTAGGGTTTCTGCAATGTGTTTTTGGTTGTGAACTTTGAAAACAGTCAGGGAATACATTCATAAGTAAGGAAACTACTAAATCATAAGCAATAGACAATGAAGATGCATGATATATATCACAAGATCAAACAGAAACAATATTGAGGTTCAAACATAAATGACAGGCATTACTAGAATATAACATAAACCAGTCAATGAATCTATCAATTTAAGCCACTAAACAGATGAAAAATGAAGCCAATACAAACAACTGAAGGAAAAAAGTTATAAATATCTCATAGTTTCATCAACCACTGCATACAAGAGCTATGTACCTTACTCATAAACAAGTCTGAAAACCAACTGAGCTTGCAGACCTCCTGAAAGCTCCCAAAAATCGAACCATCAAAATGTCTTTCTAACTCCTCTAAATAGTAATCTTCTACAAAATCAGTTAGGTTACTAACCCTAACTGTCTCCATCGACTTACTAAGGTAAAGTAAAAAGTACATTTTTACAAAATTACAAAATTGCTAAAAATAGCAAATCATTAACAAGAAATGTTTATCAAACATATACACTAATTAAAGCATAACTGATTCAAAGCTCCTTCGCTGCTTTAGCAAGTAGTGCTATACCATCTAGGCTTTGAGCCTTTTTCTTTCCTCTTTTATGTTTCTTTTCCATATCAGCTATCTTCCTCTGAAGGTCTTCATTCTCCTGCTGTAAACTTTCAACTGTCTTCTCTAGCTTTTTGCAGTGTCTGTCAGAAGTTCTTTTCCTGTTTAGCACCTCTTTAGAAACCTCTGATAGCTCCAGGAAATGATGATGGACATCTTGCAACTCCTCTATAATCCCTTTGTTGACTTTAAATAACCCATCATTAGTCTCTTGTAAGTGTTTCATTTGCTGCTTGTATTTTTGAACACTTTCCTGCATATTTTCTTCATCAAAATTAGGAATCTCAAGTATATTTACATCGTGCATTAGAAAGTCTGAAAAGTCAGTGGGAATACTAGGTTCTTTTAAAATTCCTGCTTGTCTGAGTATAGCTTTGTCTTCTTCCTCCCACTCATAATTTTCAACAGGACATCTTTTTGCCTTTTCTTCTTGCTGCTGTTTTAAGAGTTTATCTTTTATGTCAAAAATTATTTCAGATAATTTAGAAGCAGGATGACTTGTTTCTTTTGCATACTGTGACGATCTTTCTAACACAGCAGGTTGAGGAGAAGAAGGTCTAACCACTGATTTTCCTTTGTTTTTGATGTCTATTTTACCAACTTCTGTTTCTTCACTTGAAGTAGTATCAATTACAACAGTCTTTTGTTTGGAATCCAGTTTCGGGTTAAGTATCTTCTTCATACTCCATCTCAATTTATTGGTTGGCCTAGTTTTAGGCCTCCAATATGAAGTTACAACCTTCTTTTTCTTCTTATGAGGTTTAGCTGCTTTGATGTCTGAGGTGAGGAATTCTTCACAAGTTCCATGCCTGCCTTCTGGTTCATCAATGGGCTGTGACTGCTCTTCTTCTAGTAGATATCCCTCATCATCTGAAAGGATGGTGAGTGGACTTCTTGGTTTAGTTTGAACTTCATCTTCAGGTATAGCAGCTTTTTCTTCAACAACATTTCTAGTTTCTTCAGAATCTGCTGCTGGTACTGTGGGATGTAGCAGCTGCTTTTGGTCTCTAAAGAGTGAATACTTGCCTTTACTACTTGCTGAAAATACTTTAGATTTAATCTCTTCTTCCATCTGCTCAGCTATTTTCTCTGTTTTGATCTCAAGCTTAGTTTTATGACCTAGCTTCTTCATCATCACAGTTCCTTTATCAGTTTGCCTCTTTGGCTGCTATTCTTCCTTTTTGACATGAATACCAGACCAAAACAGAAAAAAGTCCCAAGTTCTTCCCTCATGCTGCAACACAGTATTGATGATTATCTTGATCAACTTATGATGAAAAATAGACTGGGATGTGTGATCTTCATGCTGTTTAACCCTACTGGACATTTTCTACAGGCTCTTTAAAAAGAAGAAAGGCAGGTTCATTTTTGAGACTCCCACCATATGTTGAAGGAATCTAAAATGATATTGAAATACATATGAATACATGCCCTCACAAGTCACATAGCTTTGCAATATTCTAATTGGCTCAACCCACTCTTTTCTGAAATTCTGGATAAGAATACCTTTATTCCAATCAGGATTCACATTGGGTAACAGGTATCTGTGAGGTTCAAAGTCAAAAGGTAATTTCTTGAACCAAGGCTCACCCTCATTACTGATCCCAGTAGCCTCTGCAATTAGTCCTACAGTCAATTTTAATTTGAGAGCATAAAAAATAACCATATCATCTTTCAGACCCTGAGCAAACTTACAAGACACTTGTGCATTGTAGCCATCTATCTTCCTGAAGAAATTCAGCCAACCTGCCTGTTGGAACAATTCAGCACAATCAAGGAGCTTCTCAATCCAGGTTAATTTAGTAGGCTCAGCCCTATTGATTTTACCACTTTTTCCACTCTTGCCCATCTTTTCCCTTCAGAAACTAGAAGCTGTCTGGTTTTAGGGTTCAGAAGATGCTTTATAAAGTGGTTTTCTGCTCCTTCAAACTTCTTCACAATTCCTGCACATTTCTCAACAGACCTGTATATTTTAAAAGGTGAAGTAAAACTTCTCAATAAGAGGACAAATTAACATCACCGAGGGCTTCCATGTTTGTCCTAACAATGCAAATTAGGTCTGTATATAGGTTAACTACAAAAGATTTGAAACTTAATCACCAATCAGACTGTTTTTTAAACAAAAGACCATCTTCAACTTGTCAAGCAAACTGTGTATTAGTATCTACACCCTGTCAACATGATTCATGAACATATCTGCACAAAAAAGGTTTTTCATAAATGAACTCTGTTGTCATTTTATAATTTATTGCAGACTGTTCATCCCACACCTATCTCTTTGCATCTCATCAAAGTAATACTAGGCCCTCCTGTATTTGCCTTCATATGTTTCTAAAAACAATTAAACTCTGCATCAGACAACCCAGTTTTCAGCAACTTCTAGGTATCATATGTATCATTCATTTAGACAAGAGACTCTCATCAAAACCTGTATATAAATGCCAATATTATTCCCCAAATGATTGACTTTGCAAATATGACAACTATCACCAGCTTCTCAAGCAAACTGAAGACTTCCTGTGTAAGGGATGAGCATAATAAAACAGTCTACAATTCATTCCAATGCTGCTTCCTGTAGACTATGACTCAAATTAGCATTAGGTCTGGAAGGAATCTTAATCTGTCAGCTCATTACACCCATACTGTATCAATATCAAAGTTTTTTTGAGTGTATTAGAGAGCCAAAACATAAACAACTTTCCTTCAAACTGTCTCGAAGTTCGAAAAACTGAATGCTTTAACCTTAGGGTTATTTTGATGCTCTGTTCAATAAAATTCTTCAGAACAGCTCCAGGCAGTTATTTCTGGGGTTAAAATTTCATTTTGGAACCTATTTTAACCCTTGCCTCAACTAATTTTTCCAAAACGACCTCCAGCGAGAAAATTTCCAAATTTTCAATTATAGGGGTTAATATTGAAATACCTGCCAACTGTTTAATTGCATTGGTTTAAACCTGTGTCTTGAGCTGTCAACTGCCTTTCCTTGTGTGTACAGATGTCTTTATGTGATCACTTTGACTGCAGGTAACGGGATTGAAAAGCCCTAATTTTCGCTGGCCTTCATAACTCTGTCGCTGCTCTGCAGCAACATAATCCACCTTTCTAGCGGTTTGATTTACTTCACGAGCCCTCCTTTCCTCTGATAATGCATGTGAAAGGAAAATCATGCCACCTTAGACCGATATTTGCTGCTAACTGTCAAACCAACCCGCATTATGAGCAATGATGGCCATGATTTGTTTCACGACTTAAAACCACCTGGAATCGTGCTAAAACTGAAGCTAACACGTATCAAACAGATCACCATATGAGATTAGTCACCCACAAATTGAAATCATGACAAGAATTTGCTTGAAAATCAGAAAATAAAAGGGCCGCGATATTCTTGTAGTGCGCCCTTTGTAATTTTCTGCTCCAGCGCTACAAGAATATCCTTGGTGCTATTTTTTCGCTCCTTTTCAGCTTTTTAATATTTTGTATAAGGTTTTAAAAATTTTCTTGATTGAAGCAATGCTCAAAGTATGCCTTATGAGTCCACCATTTGATAAAATAACTTTTAAAAACCCTTAATCAAAAACCAACCTATGGTTAAAAATTCAAAATTTCTAAAGCAATCTCAAAATTTCAAATAAACACTCGACAAAACTTTCCAAAAGGAGGGAAAAATCAAAATTAAAGTCAATGAAAGCTTTGAAAGAAAATATAAATCAAACCAAAATTGGAGAATTCAAACCAAAATTAAAGAAAACATTTACTGACTTAACATCTGGGTCCAGCTGTGGGATGAAGTCCTCCCTGCGAGGCTTCAAGAACCTGTAGACCAGTGCTTTTTGTCTTCTATCTACCTGTCTATAAACTTCCATTGGGCTATGGAGTATTTATTCAATATCACTCACACCAGTATGTACAATTATCAGTGAAAAATGCCCTCATAAACTGTAAAAGTGTTTGAGGAATCGTCCATTCGCAGGGCTGGAGAACTCCTCACCTTCCAGGGACTGCAAGATAAAAGTATTGTTTTCTAAAACTTTTGATATCAGAAAAGGGCCAAACCAAATATTGTCAAACTTACCATGTTTACCCTTTTTCTCCTTCCTTGCATTCCATCTTAGAACCATCTCACCTTCTGTGAAAGTATTTTCTTTAATGTTTCTGTCAAACCTATTTTTTACCTTGGCTCTGTACAGCTGAGCTTCTTTGTCCACCTTCTCTCTATTTTGCTGTAACTCTATCATTTCAAAGATTCTCCTTTGCATATCATTCGGTTCCTCTTGAGAATTCTGGAGGAATTTCATTACTGGAATCCCAAACTGAACAGGGAACACTGCTTCTGTTCCATAAACCAACTGAAAAGGAGAAGTACCAATTAGCCTGCTTCACTGTGATTCTATCTTCCCACAATGCATATTTCAGCATTGAATCCCAAGATTTTTTATTATGCTTCAGCAGTTTTTTGATGCTTTGAATGATATTCTTGTTAGATTATTCAGCCTGACCATTTCCCTGAGGATAATAGGGAGTTGAGTGCTTCAGAATGATGCCATGTTTCTCACAGAAGGCTACCATTGCCTTGGATTTGAATGCCTTGGCATTGTCTGTTATTAATCTATGTGGACAACCAAACCTGCTCAAGATATTGTCTTCAATGAACTCCGTAATCACCTTATCTGTAGCATTCCTTGTAGGAATGGCTTCCACCCATTTTGTGAAGAAATCTGTGGCAGTCAAAATCCAATGATGCTGTCCTGAAGATGCTGGATTAATTTCTCCAATAAAATCCAGACCCCATTACTGAAAAGGAGCATTGACTGCAATAGGCTTTAGAGGCAAGGATAATAATTTCTGTTTTCCTGCAAATTTCTGACAGGGTATGCAGGCTCTTACTTGCTGGTACACATCTGAAAACAAGGTGGGCCAATAGTATCCAGCTCTCAAAATTTTGTAAGTTGTTGCTTTCCAATATTTATGCCCTCCACAGGCTCCTTCATGAGACTCTGAAATCACCTCTCCTATTTCAGATTGATCCAAACACCTGAGCAAGATACCTCTTGGATCTTTCCAAAACAATTGATCCTCTATCAAACAGTACTTAGTGGCTTTAAGTTTCAGAGATCTGGCAGCCTTCTTGTCTAAATGATCAGGACATTGCAGAAATAATAGAAAATGAACAATATCAGCATACCAAACTGAATATGAATAAAAATCCATGATCCTTTCTTTCTCCTGAAGTGCTTGGTCTTCTTCAGGAACTAATTCTTCAGCCATGACATGCAATCCTAGAGCTTGACAATTTGAGTCAGCCAGCAGCCTGGCCAAACCTTGTCCCTTGACAAGCTTAGTAGGTCTGATTTCTACATCGTACTCCATAATCTTTGCAATCCATTTTCCTCTCTTTCCTTCACTACCGGGCTGTGTCAAGACATCTTTCACTGCAGCATTTGGAACAAATGAAACAACCTTTGAATGCAAGACATAAATTCTGAAAAATTTCAAAGCCTTTACCAGAGCATAAGCTTGTTTCTCCAGTATACTGTATTTCAGCTCAGAATCCCTGAGGGTTTTGCTGAAAAAGGCAATAGGCTGTTCCAAACCTTCCTTATTTTTCTGAAGTAAGACAGCTGCAATTGTATCTTCTGAAGCAAATGAAAAAGTAAGGAATTCTTTGGTAAAATCAGGACTTACCAAGACTGGTGCTTCGGTAAGAGCTACCTTGATCTTCTCAAATGCAGCCTTTGCCTCAACAGTCCACCTGACTTCCCGATCTTTCTTCAACATGGCTGTGATTTGCTTGATAGTTTCAGCAAAATTTGGAATAAACCACTGCAGAAAATTTATCTTGCCAATGAATGACTGAACATCTTTCTTACTCCTAGGAAAACTAATCTTCAGTATTAATTTGACTCTCTTAGGATCTATTTTGATGCCATCAGCAGACACCAGGTGACCAAGTAGTCTACCTTCTTGCACAGCAAAATGTGACTTTTTGGGGTTAAGGGACAGACCAAATTTTCTGCATTTTTGAAAGGTTTTCCTCAAGTGTTTCAAGTGTTCATCATCATATTTTGAGAATATAGTAATATCATCAAGATAGATAAACACAAACTTATCTTTTTCCCCAACAAAGGCAATGTCCATTGCTCTCTGAAAGGTTTCTCTAGCATTCATCAGGCCAAAAGGCATCTTGTCATACATGAAGGTCCCCCAGGGGGTTGTAAAGGCTGTCTTTTCCTTGTCATCAGGGTGCATGGAAATATGATTATACCTTGAGAATCCATCCACCATAGATATCCTCTGAGCTCCAACCACCTGTTGTAATACCTGTTCAATCTTTGGAAGAGGATAGTTATCCTTTAATGAAGATCTGTTAAGATTCCTGAAGTCAACACACAGTCTTATATCCCCATTCTTTTTTCTGACAGGTACAAGATTTGCAACCCAGGAAGAGTACCTGAGAAGTACTATTATCTTAGCATCCAGCAGCTTCTTTAATTCCTTTTCAATCACAGGAAACAAAGCTGGATTGATCCTTCTCAATTTCTGTCGGAAAGGCTTGACATTGGGCTTCAAAGGGACCTTGTGCTGAATAATTGCTGTATCATAGGTTCTTAGCTCCTCATAAGACCAGGAAAACACATCAACATGTTCCTTCAGAAGCTTGATATATCTACTTCTTTGTTCAGCTGTTAGAGATTTAGAAATTTTTACCATTTTTGGGTGGTCTGCTGAACCAATATTGCAGTCAACTGTATTGTCTTCTGAAGATTGGACTATTGGTTTTGAAGGTGTGTCATATTTTGTAAAAAATATTTCTAAAGGCAATAAACCTTTAGGGATAAATTTACTCTTCAACTAAATGATCTTATGACCTGCAATCTCACCTTCAGGAAACTCATTTTCAGCAAATACATTTTCAGCAGACTCATCTTCAGCAAACTTATTATCCTGTCCTTCTTTCTCATCCTCATCCTGATCAATTTGGGCATTAGTAAACTCATCTGTAAGCTCAAGAAATTTTTTGATTTCAATATCATCTTCAAATACCCTCCAGTGTTTCACATTGTCAGGTACACATGGTCTGTACCTCACCTCTATGGGATACCTTAGCTGAGTAGTTTTAGGAATTCTGAAGTATGAGGAAGCCAAAGCTAAAGAGTCTGCAGTCTCATTATGATTTCTTGGAATATGAGTAATGTTAAATGCTATAAAATAATTGTCAAGCATATCCCATACCTCATTCCTATAGACCTTCAACAAATCCTGCTTTACTTGATAATTGTTCTTCACCTGTCGAACAACCAACTCGGAGTCGCCATATGCAGTAATTTGTTGAATGCCTAAGTATTTAGCATCTTTCAGTCCTAGTATCAGAGCTTCATACTCAGCAGTATTTTTAGTGGTAACAAACTCCAGCTTATACATGAGTTTCACCGTCTCACCTCCAGGAGAAATGAGTAAGACTCCAGCTCCAGCACCCTCTTTGCATGAGGATCCATTAGAATACAATTCCCACAGCTGATCTTCTTCTTTTCTGCAATGTCTCACTGGTTTTTCTTTTTCAACTTGTAAGAGGCCAACAAAATTATCTTCATCACTGAAATTCAACATGCAAGTCCCTAGATCTTTGTCAACAACATATAGGGGGTGATTAGTGGGGTTTTTGTCATCTGTGACTATATAAGCAAACTGTAGCTCTCTGTATAGTCTTCTAGTTTCTCCACCAAAAATAGGGATGGTGGCATATGAAAGGTCCATCTGTAAGGTTCCCCCAACCTTCTTATCCCATGACCTAGAAAGCAACAAGCCAAACTCTGGAGTGATATCAGCTACCACAACATCCATTATTACACTCTTCATAGGCAACTGGGCAAGGCTAACAACCATGTCTTTAATTACTCCTAGACACTTCACAGCTTGGGATTCAAAGGCATATAAATCATGGTAAGGTTTGGTAATACTCAGACCTAAGGCTTCCATAACAGCTTTGGGCATCAAATTGTGAGAGGCTCCTGAGTCTAATAAACAATTGTGAATCATTTGGTCATGGACAGTCAAGGTGACATAAAAAGGAGGTGAAGCACTAGCCTCATTTTCAGTTTTTTCAGCTAGGGCTGATCCGATGAATATTTTTGGACTTTCTTCTTACAAATTAATAGTGTCTGAAATAGGCTAATTATTGAATGAATTCATCACTTTCAGGACTGTCTGTTTATATGAGGGATTCTTTATTAATTCAGTCAAAGGAACAGGAATTTTCAACTTCCCTAGTTCATTCTCCAAACTAAAACTTTGAGCAGATTTATTTACCTCTTCAATTTCAGCATTCTTCTTAGATTTTTCTACAGATTGCTTCTTCTGTATGACAGGATCAGGTACTTGTTTAGCAGGAACAAGTGCAGCAGGAACAGGTACAGTAGGAACAGGTGCAGCTGGAACTGGTGCCTTCTTCTTTGGAATTTGGACCACTTGCTTTGGGCCTGATCTGAGATTGATAGTCTTCTTATGTTCATTCTGTTGAGCAGCAGCATTTACAGCAGTTTTCTCAAATTCCAAAGCATCTTCAACTTCATACATGTCAGCATCATAATACTCAGCATTCAGAAAATCTTCTTCAGTAACAAAACCTGTAGACAAATCATCTCCAAAGTGATTCATATCCTAATCAGTCTCAGTCTCTTCAAAGAGCAGTTGTCCATCAACTTCTTCTTCATCAGCTACATTATTTTGAAAAGGTGGAGGTACTCTCTGCTCCTCATTCTCTCTTCTTTCTCGCTGGATGTCATAATTTCTGCGCTCTCTTGGTATAAATCTAGGAGCAAACTGCCTCCTGAATTGATTCTGGTTATTTGGGTTCCTTTCAGCTTCTGGAGCAGGTTTGGCAGAATTCTTTTCAAGCTCTAACTTATTCAGTTTGGCAGTAATAATCTTGACTAGCTTAGCCATCTCATCTATCTTGGATTCAGCAGACTGAGGAGCAACACTTGTTGAAACAGCCTCCTTTTTCCCTTTTCTCTCATAAAGCTGCTAGGGAGTTTCATTCTTAAGTCTATTTGAAGCCAACAAATTAGAATCTACCTCCAATGATGCATCTTGCATGTTCATCAGGGTGATAGGCCTTCTTTCTCTCAGCAATAGAGAAAATTCATGGTCAAAGGCATTGGCATAGGTGAGTTTAGCTGATGTTTCAGTAGGCTTAATTTCTGCTGGAATCCTACTATACATTTTGTTGAATCTTTTGGAAAAATCAGCAACAGTTTCCTCTTTCTTTCTTCTGAGAGCTCCAAACTCAGTTATATAATAGGTATGGTCCTTTGTGTCTCCCCATTGCCTCATGAAAATATCACGGAGCTCTTCAATTATAGTGATTGAGTTGGCAGGCAACTCTCTGAACCACTTCCTTACATCCCCATCAAGGCTTTGAACAAATACCCTCATCCATACATCTTTGATTTCAATGTTCTGATTATCTGCATAACTCAGGAAATCCTCCCAATGTTCCTCAGCAGTGGTTTCCCCCTGCCCATTGAACCTAGGCATATACTTCTAATAATCTCCTCCAGGCAAAGCATGTAAAGGTTGGGGTAAGACTAATGGTGCATACCTTGCTGCAACCATCATGTCCATCATATCCATGGGTGGGTTTTGAGCTGCCATTTTGGACTGTGGTTTTGAAGATGAGGAAGTTTGACTAGAACTTGCTAGGAAAGGGCTCTTTCCTACTTTCAGCTGGAAAAGGGGTATTTTACCAGGAGAAGCAGTCTTGGCTTTCAAAAAGGTTTCAGGTTTGATAAAAACTTGAAAAGTACTCTCAGGAATGGTAGGTTTTATCCAAGGTGAGGTTTCAGCTGAATGTAATGAAACACCCAACTGTTCAGGATCACACAAGGCTGGTAAAGATTTGGACCTTCTGAGTTTTCTTGTTGTTTTTAAGATCCGTTCAGGGTCTGAAACCCCTGAATGAAATGGTGAAATAAGTCTGCTGCGGGTTCCCACTCCTCTAGAATCCAGTGTGTCAAAATTTGGTGAAAATAGCCTTCAAAAGATGCTGGTTTAAGTCCACCTATTAAACCAGGAAAAATGTTAAGTATCCCAGGGAAGATATGCTTCATCTTCGTCCCCGGCAATGGCACCAAAGATGTTTGTGCCAGAAATTGTTTCTAAGGCCAGAGAAACAAGCTAACACACACTCAAATATAAAAATCAATGAAATCAAGGTTTAGGGTTTCTGCAATGTGTTTTTGGTTGTGAACTTTGAAAACAGTCATGGAATACATTCATAAGTAAGGCAACTACTAAATCATAAGCAATAGACAATGAAGATGCATGATATATATCACAAGATCAAACAGAAACAGTATTGAGGTTCAAACATAAATCATAGGCATTACCAGAATATAACATAAACCAGTCAATGAATCTATCAATTTAAGCCACTAAACAGATGAAAAATGAAGCCAATACAAACAACTAAAGGAAAAAAGTTATAAATATCTCATAGTTTCATCAACCACTGCATACAAGAGCTATGTACCTTACTCATAAACAAGTCTGAAAACCAACTGAGCTTGCAGACCTCCTGAAAGCTCCCAAAAATCGAACCATCAAAATGTCTTTCTAACTCCTCTAAATAGTAATCTTCTACAAAATTAGTTAGGTTACTAACCCTAACTGTCTCCATCGACTTACTAAGGTAAATTAAAAAGTACATTTTTACAAAATTACAAAATTGCTAAAAATAGCAAATCATTAACAAGAAATGTTTATCAAACAGATACACTAATTAAAGCATAACTGATTCAAAGCTCCTTCGCTGCTTCAGCAAGTAGTGCTATACCATCTAGGCTTTGAGCCTTTTTCTTTGCTCTTTTATGTTTCTTTTCCATATCAGCTATCTTCCTCTGAAGGTCTTCATTCTCCTGCTGTAAACTTTCAACTGTCTTCTCTAGCTTTTTGCAGTGTCTGTCAGAAGTTATTTTCCTGTTTAGCACCTCTTTAGAAACCTCTGATAGCTCGAGGAAATGATGATGGAGATCTTGCAACTCCTCTATAAGCCCTTTGTTGACTTTAAATAACCCATCATTAGTCTCTTGTAAGTGTTTCATCTGCTGCTTGTATTTTTGAACACTTTCCTGCAGATTTTCTTCATCAAAATTAGGAATCTCAAGTATATTTACATCCTGCATTAGAAAGTCTGAAAAGTCAGTGGGAATACTAGGTTCTTTTAAAATTCCTGCTTGTCTGAGTATAGCTTCGTCTTCTTCCTCCCACTCATAATTTTCAACAGGACATCTTTTTGCCTTTTCTTCTTGCTGCTGTTTTAAGAGTTTATCTTTTATCTCAAAAATTATTTCAGATAATTTAGAAGCAGGCTGACTTGTGTCTTTTGCAGACTGTGACGATATTTCTAACACAGCAGGTTGAGGAGAAGAAGGTCTAACCACTGATTTTCCTTTGTTTTTGATGTCTATTTTACCAACTTCTGTTTCTTCACTTGAAGTAGTATCAATTACAACAGTCTTTTGTTTGGAATCCAGTTTAGGGTTAAGTATATTCTTCATACTCCATCTCAATTTTATGGTTGGCCTAGTTTTATGCCTCCAATATGAAGTTACATCCTTCTTTTTCTTCTTATGAGTTTTAGCTACTTTGATGTCTGAGGTGAGGAATTCTTCACAAGTTCCATGCCTACCTTCTGGTTCATCAATGGGCTGTGACTGCTCTTCTTCTAGTAGATATCCCTCATCATCTGAAAGGATGGTGAGTGGACTTCTTGGTTTAGTTTGAACTTCATCTTCAGGTATAGCAGCTTTTTCTTCAACAACAGTTCTAGTTTCTTCAGAATCTGCTGCTGGTATTGTGGGCTGTAGCAGCTGCTTTTGGTCTCTAAAGAGTGAATACTTGCCTTTACTACTTGCTGAAAATACTTTAGATTTAATATCTTCTTCCATTTGCTCAGCTATTTTCTCAGTTTTGATCTCAAGCTTAGGTTTATGACCTAGCTTCTTCATCATCACAGTTCCTTTATCAGTTTGCCTCTTTAGCTGCTGTTCTTCCTTTTTGACATGAATACCAGACCAAAACAGAAAAAAGTCCCAAGTTCTTCCCTCATGCTGCAACACAATACTGATGATTAGCTTGATCAACCCATGATGAAAAATAGACTGGGATGTGTGATCTTCATGCTGTTTAACCCTACTGGACATTTTCTGCAGGCTCTTTAAAAAGAAGAAAGGCAGGTTCATTTTTGAGACTCCCACCATATGTTGAAGGAATCTAAAATGATATTTAAATACATATGAATACCTACCCTCACAAGTCACATAGCTTTGCAATATTCTAATTGGCTCAACCCACTCTTTTCTGAAATTCTGGATAAGAATACCTTTATTCCAATCAGGATTCACATTGGGTAACAGGTATCTGTGAGGTTCAAAGTCAAAAGGTAATTTCTTGAACCAAGGCTCACCCTCATTACTGATCCCAGTAGCCTCTGCAATTAGTCCTAAAGTCAATTTGAATTTGAGAGCATCAAAAATAACCATATCATCTTTCAGACCCTGAGCAAACTTACAAGACACTTGTGCATTGTAGCCATCTATCTTCCTGAAGAAATTCAGCCAACCTGCCTGTTGGAACAATTCAGCACAATCAGGGAGCTTCTCAATCCAGGTTAAGTCAGTAGGATCAGCCCTATTGATTTTACCACTTTTTCCACTCTTGCCCATCTTTTCCCTTCAGAAACTAGAAGCTGTCTGGTTTTAGGGTTCAGAAGATGCTTTATAAAGTGGTTTTCTGCTCCTTCAAACTTCCTCACAATTCCTGCACATTTCTCAACAGACCTGTATATTTTAAAAGGTGAAGTAAAACTTCTCAATAAGAGGACAAATTAACATCACCGAGGGCTTCCATGTTTGTCCTAACAATGCAAATTAGGTCTGTATATAGGTTAACTGCAAAAGATTTGAAACTTAATCACCAATCAGACTGTTTTTTAAACAAAAGACCATCTTCAACCTGTCAAGCAAACTGTGTATCAGTATCTGCACCCTGTCAGCATGATTCATGAACATCTCTGCACAAAAAATGTTTTTCATAAATGAACTCTGTTGTCACTTTAGAATTTATTGCAGACTGTTCATCCCACACCTATCTCTTTTTAGCTCATCAAAGTAATACTAGGCCTTCCTGTATTTGCCTTCATATGTTTCTAAAAACAATTAAACTCTGCATCAGACAACCCAGTTTTCAGCAACTTCTAGGTATCATATGTATCATTCATTTAGACAAGAGACTCTCATCGAAACCTGTATATAAATTCCAATATTATTCCCCAAACGATTGAATTTGCAAATATGACAACTATCACCAGCTTCTCAAGCAAACTGAAGACTTCCCGTGTAAGGGATGAGCATAATAAAACAGTCTACAATTCATTCCAATGCTGCGTCCTGTAGACTATGACTCAAATTAGCATTAGGTCTGGCAGGAATCTTAATCTGTCAGCTCATTACACCCATACTGTATCAATATCAAAGTTTTTTTGAGTGTATTAGAGAGCCAAAACATAAACAACTTTCCTTCAAACTGTCTCGAAGTTCAAAAAACTGAATGCTTTAACCTTAGGGTTATTTTGATGCTCTGTTCAATAAAATTCTTCAGAACAGCTCCAGGCAGTTATTTCTGGGGTTAACATTTCATTTTGGAACCTATTTTAACCCTTGCCTCAACTAATTTTTCCAAAACGACCTCCAGCGAGAAAATTCCCAAATTTTCAATTATAGGGGTTAATATTGAAATACCTGCCAACTGTTCAATTGCATTGGTTTAAACCTGTGTCTTGAGCTGTCAACTGCCTTTCCTTGTGTGTACAGATGTCTTTATGTGATCACTTTGACTGCAGGTAACGGGATTGAAAAGCCCTAATTTTCGTTGGCCTTCATAACTCTGTCTCTGCTCTGCAGCAACATAATCCACCTTTCTAGCGGTTTGATTTACTTCACGAGCCCTCCTTTCCTCTGATAATGTGTTTGAAAGGCAAATCATGCCACCTTAGACCAATATTTGCTGCTAACTGTCAAACCAACCCGCATTATGAGCAATGATGGCCATGATTTGTTTCACGACTTAAAACCACCTAGAATCGTGCTAAAACTGAAGCTAACACGTATCAAACAGATCACCATATGAGATTAGTCACCCACAAATTGAAATCATGACAAGAATTTGCTTGAAAATCAGAAAATAAAAGGGCCGCGATATTCTTGTAGTGCGCCCTTTGTAATTTTCTACTCCAGCGCTACAAGAATATCCTTGGTGCTATTTTTTCGCTCATTTTCAGCTTTTTAATATTTTGTATAAGGTTTTAAAAAGTTGCTTGAGTGAAGCAATGCTCAAAGTATGCCTTATGAGTCCACCATTTGATAAAATAACTTTTAAAAACCCTTAATCAAAAACCAACCTATGGTTAAAAATTCAAAATTTCTAAAGCAATCTCAAAATTTCAAATAAACACTAGACAAAACTTTCCAAAAGGAGGGAAAAATCAAAATTAAAGTCAATGAAAGCTTTGAAAGAAAATATAAATCAAACCAAAATTGGAGAAGTCAAACCAAAATTAAAGAAAACATTTACTGACTTAACACTGTTAATGAATTATGATGATGGACATGTTTAATGCTAAATCGTATGTTTTGCTTCCGCTTTGTATATGAACAATTATGCATCTTAGTATGTTTTATGTTTTTAATCATTTTGTTTCAGCATTATATGTATGTATGTTCATGTTCATGGGGCTATTTTCCCAGATGTTTGGTGTTTAGTAGCGTCCTATTCGTCAGTTGGAGGGTCGGGGATGTTACAGACTCTTTCTAGGTGCTTAGGTAGATCATGCAAGGGAACAACCAGGTTGAGTGGCGTTCTTGCTCTGCATGTGGGTTGATTAAAATTTCTAGCCATAATTCGAGGTGGAGACTATGGTGGAGATTGACTGAATACTGAAGTTGCAGGGGATTCTAGACCCAATTGATCCAGAGGATGAAAAATTTAATGGATGGATAGATCTACCAGTTCTTCAAAAATTTTCACAAGAATTGAATCCTTAGTGTATGAGGCTACTTTCCTGGAAGTTTTCCTTCTAGGTAACGCATGAATAAATTTTAACCCCCCAGGTTTCTTAACATAGGATCTTGTATGTCTCCTAAAATGATCTCGTTCCTCAAATGGGATAGTGTACAAACGTTTTGATTCTTCATCCCCAAAACCTGTATGTTCTTGTTATTTAAATCCAGGAATAAAATATTCAGAGAAATTCTTTTCAGATGTTGTTCCAGTGTAATCTTCTCTAGAAAACAGATTTCCTCTACCATCCATGCACTGGCGTCCCTCCTTCTAGCACCAAAATATGTTGATGCCTGGAAAAATCCAAGGTACCTATAGTAGGGATTCTCCCCAGTAAAAAATCCCAATTAGGTTGTCCATCGTTTGGTGTGGGGAATTTGTCCAGTTTCCAGCCCAATTACCATAGATTAAGTTGTTTAAATGTTTTAGCGGTTACCGACCGGTCCACCATTTATGTGATTTTTTTGTTTAACTGAACGAAATGAAGAGGCCTAAGATAAATGCATATCTATTTTATTTTAAAACTAATCTATTGTATCCCTGTAGGGAGAAATTTTAGAGTTCAAAGTAATATACTGAAAATGTTCATATAAGTTTATCATATAGTTGTTCCAACACAATAATCACATTCACAACAAAAATAATACCAAAGATAGCTCTGATATAATTACATGATTTATTACCCTATCATAACATAGACATTTATACAGACAGCAGACCATTCATGACCAAGGAATTAGTTCCAAGAAGTTAGAACAATCTCACGATATGATGTGCAGAAGCAATAAGACATAGTTCTACAAGATGCATTCCACACATTCCATTTTAGATATCTGTGCAGGCCTTTGTTCCAGCAAATTGTTCCTTCTTATTAGCAAAGAGTTAGCTCTTTTACAAAATAGTCAAGCATTCTTTTCACTAGCCAAAATTCCTTTCTATGGTGCTCTACACCCCTATTTATTACAATTTGACTCTTGTCCTATTGTGACCTTTCATATTCCCTATCCCTAGAGATTCCCAAGCTTCTTATTCACTAACATGGGAGAATACAAACAGTTTCATAAAACAAATAAAAAATTATACGGGCCTTTCCCAGCTAAAAAAACATGCAGCCAAAGGTCCCTCCAACACTCAATGAAGAGCGGATTTCAAATCTAGAAACCCAATTTCATAAGGTATTTCGCTCCTGTCTCCCACAATTAACTCCCTTGACAGTTCAATTGAGAAATGGATGAAGGACTGCGAGATCTAGATCGATGATGGAATTTAATTGTCATAGGGTGGATTTCATAAAGTATCACGCCCAGCGAAATAGGTCACAACCATTGATCTATTTTGTTGATCAATATCCTTCATCAATCTGAACTTTCCAAGTTATCATCAATAATTTCCCTCCATGCACCTTCAATCTGTGGAATCAGCCTCAACCGTTGATATGGATCAAACTTTCATCTCAGTCATTGAAAGATGCATCCTATATCCAATTCCATAGATTTCCATTCTAACTTTCTCCATGCTAGTTAATCTCCCTGAATTAATTCCATCCTTTGATCAAAATTCTCTTTTAATCTTCGTCGTTCAAACTCTAAGTGTCTGCCATATTTCGCATATTTCAAAAGTTCATTTATTTGTGCATGTTGAATCAACAGAATTTCTCTCGGCCATAAATCTAATTCCGATTAGATCTCCTCCATCGAAAAATGTAACCCTTTAACCAATTCCACAGATTTAAAATGTTATTTTCCAAGAGCATGTTAAAACAACAAAATTATTCAGAATCGTAGGTCTTGATTTTCCATGAGTCTCAACCATCCAAAGATGCAACCTTTATCGATTTTGCGATCTCCCATCCTAACTTGGTGAAAAATAATACCTATGATATATAAAGAAAAACATAATGAGAGATATATATGATCTGGAAACAACAATAATTTTCCAATGATACTGCAACTAATCGTTGTATTTTCAATTGTAAGTTTAATGGTATGTGTCAATTATTAAACAGAACAAAAACAATGATGACTAGCACCCTGTTAAGAAAGTAATTATACTTAGTTTAAGATTTGAGAGGAATATTTCTCAGTTTCCCCAATGGTTCATAGCAAAAAACAAAACAGAGGTTGGACGGCTCAAATTGTAACATCTCTGACCCTCCAACCGGTGAAGAGGAAGCTACCATGTCATTAAACACTTGGGAAACTAGCCCCATGAACATGTACATACATATAAACTGAAATAAAAATGCTTAAAACATAAAACCTGCTAAGATGCATAATCATTCATATACACAGCGGAAGAAAACCTACATTCATTTAGGCATTCAACATGTTCATTATAATCCATTTAAACAGTAATATAAGCGTAGAGACAAATTAGTCAAAATACTTATCTTATAAGAATTGTTCTACAATCAGCTATGTCGCTGCAACGTTCCACCCAACCATAGGCTAGTGTGCTCCTTAATCTCTTAGTAACGCTGCCACCCCCAAGCTGGGAATGATTCCCCAAGGAATAAGGAACAAGAAGACTTACACATAGCCAAGGATAAACAAAACAACAAGGCCAACATAGTTGGGTTTATCAGGAAAACGGCAGATCACCCAAGCCGACATAGTTGGGTTTATCAGGCCATCAAGGAGCTATGAAAAGCTAAATGATGAGCTAGTGAACTCATTGCGGAGCTAAGGAAACCCACATCAAAAATAGTATGACTTCTAAGACAGCCACACACACCAAACACAAATAAATCAGTCCCTTCTCTTCTACAAAGTCCCTCAGGCCTTGAGTTCCCTTCCAGTGCTATTCAGGGATTGTAGAGAAGAAAGCCAGCCTCTAACTCTATCTATGTGTCTCCCAAACACACCAGGTTCAACAAGCAACCAAGCCCTCATCCCACTCTCACACAATCCAAAGACCAACCACTGCAAGCATGCAGCCAAACAAGCGAATCACAGCTTGGATAGGGGAAAAAAATTCCTGAGTTTTTCTTGGCCCTATCATGGCCAACACAACTCAACAATAACCTACATCATCTCAAAACATGAATGAGGCCACAACCAACAATCAATGTGGGGAAACCACAACAAACCATAGATCTTGAGAACAACGACAACAACCACAGTTTAGGGAAAGAAAAATAGCCTGATCTCACAATGAAGCCACGGGAACATTACACAGTCTGAAAAATGGAGAGAAAGTACGATTCTCAATCCTGGATAGGGGAAAACATGTATGCAGACCACAAATCCATAAGGAGAATATGCACACCCCAAAATCAGTATGGAAAGACATACATACACATCGCCTCTCGAGCGTGAATGGCTCTGCACCAAAAAATCGTGGGTTACTGTCCCAATTTATCTAGCTACCTGCGTGACAAAAGCAACGCAGAATCTTGTGTGTGAGAAGGTGAACAAGAATGTCTGCGTGAGAGTGAGCAAAAACCCCCCGCCTATGCGTGAGGATGAACAGAAAACCAGAGAGAACGATAGAGTGGAAGCGTTCCCTGTTGTTTTTCCTCTTCCCACGTGAATGGAACGACCCAGCTGGTGGAGTGTGCATGTGGGAAAGCCTACCACCCACCACTACCTAGGATTAACTGCCCCCAACTAAGAAAAATAGTTTTAAATGCATAGTTGACACATGGCTCTTCCCATAGGCTCAAGGTTTAATAATCCCCCCCGCTCCTTGTCCTTAAGAAAATCATGCCCTTTTCAATATGGTTGCAGTGACATATCTGGTTGGGGTTCATTTAATTAAAAATGCATATTTACATGATGCCAAAATTAATATGTGTCGTATCTCACAATATACCATCGGCAACGATTCCAATCACCAAAACATAACACAACCAAATCGATGGTGGGGCTTTTGCCTTTAGCTCCACACCATGATTAATTACAATATATCCATCATGTACATTTAATGCAACGGGGTCAAAACCAGGGTGTTACATTCCCCTCCCCCTTCAATAGCACTGTCCTCAGTGCTTTACAAAATTGAACAAAATGCTACACTGGTATCGCCTTAGTGTTTCATAGAATTGAACAAAAATGGATGTGCCAATCACATGGCATCCTCCAGCTCCCAAATAGCCTCTTCAAGTCCGTAGTGCTCCCATTGCACCTTTACCTGCCCTATGGCTCAGTTCTGGAGCATTGTGACCTCCCTGTCAAGGATGCGCATTGGCTTGATTTGGAACTCTCCCTCGGGTTCCACCTGAATCACATCCCAATTTATCACATGGTTAGGATCATGTACATATTTCTTAAGCAAAGAAACATTAAAAAAATTATGAGCTCTAGTATTAGCAGGGAATGCAAGTCTATATGCAACTGGCCCTATTCTTTCAAGCACTTCAAATGACCCACAATATCGTGGTGACAGCTTGGCACAATTTCCAAGATTCAAGTAACTCTTCCTTTCCCTCACTCTAAGGTAAACATGATCCCCACCACTGAACTCCCTATTCAACCTATGCTTATCTGCATAGCTTTTATGTTTGTCATGTGTTGCTTTAAGATTCTGCCTGATCTTTACAACCTCTTGCTCCATTTCCTTGAGCAATTCTGGTCCAAGCACAACCCTGTTCACTGGATTATCCCAAGTCACTGGTGTCCTACACCTTCTTCCATACAAATATTCATAAGGACACATCCCCAACGATTCTTGCTATCCATTGTTATAAGCAAACTCTACCAAGTGTAAGTAATATTCCCACTTGGTTGGTGTGTCCATCACGTACATGCGAAGCATATCTTCAAGCACCATATTAACTCTCTCTGTCTGCCCATCTTCCTGAGGATGGTATGCAATGCTGAAGCTTAGCTTTGTACCCAAATTTGCAAACAACCCCTTCCAAAAACTGAAAGTGAACTTGACATCTTGGTCAAAAACTATTGCCTTAGGCAATCCATGCAATTTGAAAATCTCCTTCATGAATATCTTTGCAATGTCATCAGTCTTATGCGTAGAATTCACTGGTATAAAATGTGCTTCCTTAGACAAATTTTCCACCACAACCATGATGGAATCATGTTGTCTCCAAGTCATCGGCAATCCTATAATAAAATCAAGGAAATAACTTTCCATTTCCATTCTGGAACTGGCAAAGGCTGCAACAAACCTGCTGGGTGTTAGTGCTCAACTTTTACCTGCTGACATTTCATGCACCTTGAAATGTATTCATCCGTATCCTTTTTCATTCCTGGCTAAAAGTATTGCTTTCTGGCTGTAGCAATTGTCTTCTGGTATCCTGGGTGACCAGAATACGGAGTTTGATGGATTTCATCCAAAACAACTCTCCTCAAATCTGCTACATTTGGAATACAAATTCTTCCTTTGTAAGTAAGAAGTCCATATTCTTCCCATTTATATCCCTCATACCTCTTCTCAAGACTTTGCTGCTGCAATTTGTCTTTTACCAGCTCATACAATTCATCTCCGGTAGTACAATCAACAATCTGCTGCCTCAAATCTGATTGGAAAATACTAAGGGATGCCACATGCATGTCCTGTACCTTCCTGCTAAGTGCATCAACTACCTTATTCTCTTTTCCCTTTATGTTCTTGATTTCAAAATCAAACTCACACAAAAACTCCAGCCATCTCACTTGCCTAGCATTCAGAGTAGGCTGATCAAATAGATACTTCATACCACAATGGTCTGTTCTGAGCTCAAATCTTCTTCCCATCAAGTAATGCCTCCACATATTGAGAGTATGTACTATGGCTGCAAGCTCTAGATCATGAGTGGCATAGTTATTCTCATGCTCCTTCATCTTTCTTGACTCATAACATATCACGTGGTTGTCTTGCATAAGGACTCCTCTAAGCCCTTGTATGCATGCATCAGTACACACCACAAAATCTTTCTCTGGATCTGCAACTTTCAATACTGGTGCACTAGTGAGAAGATTCTTCAACCGCTGGAATATTTCTTCACACCTTAATGTCCATTTAAACTTTATCCCCTTCTTTTGCAAAGAAGCGATGGCATGTGCAACCCTGGAGAATCCTTCAATGAATCTCCTGTAGTATCCTACAAGTCCAATAAAATATCTTACATTTGTCACATTTCTTGGAGTAGGCCAATTCATAATGGCCTCAATCTTTTCAGGGTCCACAGATATACCCTCCTCAGAGATAATGTGACCCAAATACTGAATTATGTCTCTATAGAAGTCACACATGTTCTGCTTTGCATACAGTTGATGCTCCCTAAGCAATTGTATGTCGACCTCAAATGCTCTTCATGTTCTTCCTCATTCTTAGAATAAACAAGAATGTCATCAAGGAAAACAAGAACAAAATTGTCCAAATACCTGCTGAAGACACTGTTCATAAGGCACATAAATGTAGCTGGTGCATTTGTGAGACCAAATGGTACCACTACAAACTCATAATGTCCATACCTTGTTCTGAAGGTTTTCTTATGAATTTCTTCATCCTTGATGGTAACCAGAACTCAAGTCAATCTTGGAAAATACCTTTGCTCCTCTCATTTGATTAAAGAGGTCATCAATCCTAGGGAAAGGATATTTGTTCTTCATAGTAACCTTGTTCAACTATCTGTAATAAATACACAAACTGAGTGTACTATCTTTCTTCTTTACAAACAGAACTGGTGCTCCCCAAGGAGACACACTCGGCCTGATATACTTATTTTCCAACAAATATTGCATTTCCATCTTCAACTCTAGCATCTCCGGTGTACTCATCCTGAAGGGTGTCTTGGATATTGGTGCTTCTCTTGGCACAAGTTCAATTGTGAAATCAATGTCCCTCTTTGGAGGAAGCCCAGGGATCTCATTAGGAAACACATCCTTGAATTCCTGTAACACCTGGTAGTCCTCCCACATAGGATTTTCATCTCCTATTGGCTACAAAATATGAGCTGCGTACAACTGGAAACCTTTCCTACAGAACTTCTTCAACTGCATTGCTAAAACCTACCTTACTGAAATCACCTTTGAAATACCTTTCACAAATACTGGGTTTCCTTCTTCATCCATGGATTCGAAAGTCTTGTTATAATAGTCAAGATTTACCCTGTGAGCTTCTAACCAATCCATTCCAATGAGAACATCATAGGAACCAAGTGGTAGAACATTAAGATCTACACAAGTGACCAACCCATCCATGAACAATGGAAATTTCTCTACCACTTCACTGACCTTTCTCTTAGTTCTAGTGGCTAGCTGAACTAACCAAGATTTCCTATGCTTTACTTTCTTAAAAGCACAAATATCTACTACTCTAGGAGTAATGTAACTGTGAGTAGAACCAGGGTCAATCAACATAGAAACAGATTGCTCAATAATCTTCCTGCAACTTCAACCATAGTTGACTGGTGATGTGCCCGGCATTCCCTTAGTGCTGCATAAATGCTAGGGTCTGCCCTTGCTACTTGACCCACTATTTCTACTTCTTGAATGTTGTAAGCTAGTTTTTCACTCTCATTCTCGAGTGGACAATATCTGCGCAAGTGGGGTCCTTCACATTTCCAAAATTTGAGTGGTCTTTTATTCTGTTGTGGATCTTTAGGCTTTTCTCCTGTCACTCCAACTAGATTACTCGCAACTTGGGATGGTTGCTTCTGCTGATTCCTGAATCTAGAAGGTTTGAAACCTTTCTTTATTTGGTCAAACTTCTCATTCTTCTTGTCCTTCCATGCCTTATGTTAATCAGGTTTACCTTTTCTTTGCTCATAGCAATACTTAGCCTTCCTTATTTCTTCTTCAAGAGTTCTAGGTTCGTAAAACTCAATCCTGTCTTTGTAAGACGAAGGTAATCCACTCAGAAACCGATGGACCTTCACTTTTTCATCCCTGATGTACCGGACATACCTCAACAATTCCAAGAACTTATTTGCATACTCTTCCATGGTCTGTTGTCCCAATCTCAGCTCATGGAACTCCTTAATACTGTCATCATAAAACCTCTCAGAGAGGTATTTCTGCTTGAAATACTTCTTGAATTGTTTCCACTTAAGTCTCCTTTCATTGATCCTCTTTACTTACTTGAATTGTTCCCACGAAATGGATGCTCTTCCATTCAGATTGAATATGGCAACTCTTTCCTTCATGTTTCCCGAATAATCCTAAACTTGGAAGTACTTCTTTATCCCAAGAAGCCAAGCTTCAGCCTCTTTTCCAGTCCTTACCTCACCATCAAATGTAGGAGGTTTACCCTTCTTAAATTTATCCCAAGAGTGATCCCTATGGTGTCTCCTTCTATTTATTTTACGAGAAGGTGAGCTTGTATCCCCACTGGATTCTTCAAATTCATATGACCCACTATAAGTCCTTCTCCTTCTAGTCTTGTTGTACACCGTCCAGAGTCTATCTTTCTCTGTAAGTCTGTCAAACTCTGCAACGTAGCAACATTCAATTGATGCTTCTCTTCATGTGCCTTAATCAAGCTTCCCATGGTGGCTGTGGCATTCCTTCCATTAGACTCTATGTCATCATTTCCATTACGGACATTTTCTCCCATGGAATCTCCTGCACGCTCATAAGAATCCTGAGCATCATATCCATCATGGGTTCTCATAACTAAACCACCACTTATTTACCAAACTGCACCACCTGGAATACTGCCCTTGAAGGTGTCTATGATTTTGCAAACCTTATAAGAACTACTTACCTTCTCCTGGAAAGATCATAAAATAACAATTTTGCTCAAACTCAAAATTTTCTTCCTTTTCAGCCCTGTAGTCCACTGACAATCTGCTGAGAAATCCACTGAAAAATAGCTAAAAAAATTGCTGAGAAATCCCTCTAGAAAAACCCAAAATTTCTTTTTCCCAACCGGATCTCTTCCCCACTAACTCTCTGACACCTCGACAATCCAAACAACAATCTTCTTCCTGCGCTCATCGGCGGCCCTAACAACTAACATTTTTCGGTGTATCAGATCCTCAGTCGTATAAGTTCCTGAACCATTTATCAGCGATGCCAAGGACTGTTGTGTGTGTCGGTGATCAGAATGTTAATCACCATAGCATGTAGTATCAACGATCAAAACCATTATATCCTATGGCATCGACGAGGAAACTAACTCTATAATGCTGCATCAATGGTCGAAACCACTATTCATTAGGTGGATAGTTCTCTAGGAGGCCACAACGCCAGGCAGCAAACCGTCTGTGGTTTCCATGGACCATAACACTCGTCAGCGGATCGGATCTCTAAAAACTATGCATCGGTGCTTTAAAACAAAATGTTTCCACTGCGTCGGTGACCAGAGCATCAACGGTTGAGCTTCTAGTCATCGGAATGCTAGTCCAAAGGGCAGCTGCAACGGTGGAATCCCAAGCAACTAAAATTTGTCGACGTTCATCGACGGTCCGTTCAACTAAATGATGACGTTCATCGACAATTTGATCCTCTATAATTCTTCGACATGTCGGCGGTCCATCCCACTAACCTTCTCTGTTGTATCGGAAATCCAATCCACTAAACTTGTCCTTTCTTTCACCGACATATCAGCACCTTCATCATCTAATCATCGTCGATCCCATCTCCAATTTTTCGCTGACGTTTCAGCGGTCTCATCCACTAACTTTCACCAGCGTTCACTGGCGCGTCAGCTCCTCTAACAACTAATTTTCTCCAACGACAGTGACGTTTCGATGACTCCATCATCTAATCATCGATGATCCAATCAACTAATATTCGTCGATCGCCGATGGCCTCATCACTTAGAAAAATTTTCAAAAAAAAATTCTATTTATCTTCTTCCTGTAATGCTCCGTCGACTATTTCATTAACTATTTTCCGTCGACACTGCGGCTACTCTATCAACTAAATTTCATCGCTGCATCGACTCCTCAAACAACTAATTTTCTTCGAAGGTGGTGATGTTCTGGTGAATCCATCATCTAATCATCGGTGATCCAATCAATTGATCTTCGCCAATCGTCGATAGTCGATATCGGATGTTCTTTCAACTAAATTGAGCCGGTGTTTCGACGGTCTTCGGCTGATCTCCATCGAAACTACAGCTCCCACATCCACTATTATCCATCGACAACTGATGAACACTTAGAAAATTTTCTACAAATTTTATTTCGACTATCCTCTATTGGGTGGGCTTCCACCTAGCTCTTCGCTGCATCAGAAGAGCTTCCCACTAAGTTTTTGATGAACCGACAGTTCTGGCACTTAAAAAAAAAATTGTGTAAGTTTTCTATCATAAAATTCTGATCTCTGTTGGGAAGAAGGAAACATGTCTCTGCTAGCTAATATTTCATGGCCCATCCAAGCCCATGTTGTAATGTCATCTTTGATACCATATTGTAATGTCCCCGACCCTCCGACTGGCGAAGAGGACGCTACCATGTCATTAAACACCCAAGAAACTATCCCCATGAACATGTACATACATATAAACTAAAATAAAAATGCTTAAAACATAAAACTTGCTAAGATGCATAATCATTCATATACACAGTGGAAGCAAACCTACATTCATTCAGGCATTCAACATGTTCATTATAATCCATTTAAACAGTAATATAGACGCAGAGACGAATTAGTCAAAATACCTATCTTATAAGAATTGTTCCACAACCAGCTACATCGCTACAATGTTCCACCCAACCATAGGCTAGTGTGCTCCTTAAGCTCTCAGCAATGTTGCCACCCCCGAGCCAGGCTTGATTCCCCAAGGAATAAGGAACAAGAAGGCTTACACATATACAAGGATAAACAAAACAACCAAGCCAACACAGTTGGGTTTATCAGGAAAACAATAGATCAACCAAGCCGACATAGTTGGGTTTATCAAGCCATCAAGGAGCTGGGAAAGGCTAAATGCTGAGCTGGTGAACTCATTGCAGAGCTAAGGACACCCACACCGAAACTAGTCTAACTTCTAAGACACCCACACACACCCAACACAAGGAAATCAATCCCTTCTCTGCTACACAGTTCCTAAGGCCCTAACTTCCCTTCCAGTACTATTAAAGGGTTGTGGAGAAGAAAGTTAGCCTCTAACTCTGTCTGTGTGGCTCCCAAACACACTAGTTTCATCAAGCAACCAAGCCCTCATCCCACTCCCACACAGTCTGAATACCAACCACTACATGCACGCAGCCAAACAAGTGAATCACAGCTTGGACAGGGGAAAGAAATTCTTGAGTCGTTCTTGGCCCTATCGTGGCCAAAACGACTCAACAATAACCTACAGTAGCTTAGAACGTGAATGAGGCCACAGCCAATGATCAACGTGGGGAAACCACAGCAAACCACATATCTTGGGAAGAACGATAGAAACCACAGTTCAGGGGAAGAACAACAACTCGATCTCACAATGAATCCATGAGAACATTACACAGTCCGAAAATGGAGAGAAAGTCCAATTCTGAATCCTGGACAGGGGAAAACATGTACATAGACCACAAATCCGTAAGGAGAACATGCACACCCCAAAATCAGTATGGAAAGACATACATACACACCACCTCCCGAGCGTGAATGGCTCAACACTAGAAAATCATGGGCTACCGTCCCGATTTCTCCATCTCCCTGAATGAGAAAAGCAATGCAAAATCCTGTGCATGAGAAGGTGAATGAGAATGTCTGCGTGAGAGTGAGCAAAAAAAACCCCACCTGTGCATGAGGATGAACAGAAAACCAAAGAGAATGGGAGATTTGAAGCATTCCCTATTGTTTTCCCTCTTCCCACATGAATGGAACGGACCAGCTGGTGGAGCCTGCATGTGGGGAAGCCTACCACCCACCACTACCTAGCATTAACTTCCCCCAACTAACAATAGCAATTTTAAATGGGTATTTGACACATGGCTCTTCCCTTAGGATCAAGGTTTAATAATCCTCCCCCCTTATCCTTAGGAAAATCATGCCCTTTTCAATATGGTTGCAGTAACATAGATGGTTGTGGTTCATTTAATTAAAAATGCATATTTACATGATGCGAAAATTAATGTGTGTCGTATCTCACAATATACCATCGGCAACGATTCCAATCACCGAAACATAACACAACCAAATCGATGGTGGGGATTTTTCCTTAGCTCCACACCATGATTATTTACAATATATATATATATATATATATATATATATATATCATGTATATTTAATGCATAGAGGTCAAAACCGGGGTGTTACACAAATCATCTCAAAAGATGGATTGGGTCTGATATGAACCGTTAGATCATGCAGCATTGCCATCTCCTTTCCTCCCTTTTCTATATTGTTGATTCATTTTAGAGCTATTCTTATCTGTCAAACTAAAATCAAGGTTACAGGTTGTGGATCGCAAAAATCTGACTTCCATCTTTTCATGACCGAAAATTTTCCTTTTCTGTTTTCTTCCCTTCTGTTTCCACCTTTTGCTGTGGGATATTTTTGCACCATTTATTTGTGTGGAAGGTTTCCGCACCATTGATATTTGCATTCTGTGGAAAGCAAAATGTGGGAATTGAAACTTTTCACAATCAGATTTCTGGATTATCTCTTCTGCCTTTTCCTTTTCCTTTCGGCTCATTGATCTTTTCGGACTCATCCCTAGTTGTCGATCTTGCGGAAAGTGGAAATCAAAAGTGTCAACTTGTTTTGAAGTTTAAATTTAAAATTTCTACTTCCACCTTTCTGCTTCTTCCCTTCTGAAAAGAGGAAAGACGAAAATGGAATATCAACCTGTTTCGAAGTTTAAATTTAAACTTTCTTCTTTCGCTTTTTCACTTCCACCCTTCGAGAAAGCGAAAAGAGGAAATTGTAATATCAACCTGTTTCAAAGTTTAAATTTAAACTTTTCGCTTCCTCTTTTATACTTCCGCCCTTCTGGAAAGAGGAAAGCAGAAATCAGAATATCAACCTACTTCGAAGTTTAAATTTAAGCTTTTCGCTTCTGCTTTTTTGCTTTCTCCCTTTCGGAAAGCAGAAAGTGAAAATCAGAATATCAACCTGTTTTGAAGTTTAAATTTAAACTTTTTTCTTTCGCATATTACCGAAATCGGAAATTGGAAAGCAATCTTTTTCACATAAGGCATGTTTCCAAGGTCACGCCTAAGGATATTTTTTACCAAATATGACACTTGGGGCTTAGGAAAAGTCTTCTTCTCGAGATTCTAGGAAAGACTAGGTACGCAGGGAGGGATTATCTGAGTTGGGAAACAAGTGTAAGTGTTCTTTTAAATAAAAAATGTAAGGAGGGCCACTAAAATGTAAACTTTTTGAGCGAAGCAGTTGCAGCAGCAACAAGAGTGTAAATAGAGGAGGTGTGTTCCTCATTTGAACAAACACTCACACTTGTGTATAGTGCATAGGAGAGAGAGAGAGAGAGAGAGAGAGAGAGAGAGAGAGAGAGAGAGAGAGAGAGACATACAAGGAGGAACATCATTTGTTTGGGGTTTTTATCTCTGTACTCTTGATACATCTATATAGAGGATGTTTTGTTGGGTTTACTTCCGCTTGAGAGTTTCCCAGGATAAATATGTGTCTCTCTTGTGATTGTGTTTCTTTCAGTGATCTTGATTATGCTTTTGTTATGAAATTGGATTAAATACTAATTATACCTAGCTAATCATATGAAATCTTAACATTGCATAACATAAGACTGATTTGAGAACTTCTAAGATAACTTAAAGCTTCACTATGTATGGATAAAACCCTTTTTTCAATGTCTTTCCAATGATATGGAACACTTCCCTTGATTTGGTTTGTGTGAAAAAGCTATAGCATTTGACATGAATGCATCCTCACTATATTTTGGAATTGACAAGCAATTTTAGGGTAAAATTGAAGGCTTGTTAGTGTTCCTAATCTAGTGCAGAAGAATAATAGATTTGCGAAAGCATTACTTGTTCATTTCGTTAGATACATTTATCATGTCCAAGTGTCAGTTGCAAGGAGAAATGTTTGTAAATCCAATCATGTTGTAGTTGTTTACTACTCACATGAGCATACAAAACTGGCCCTGTGCAATATGTTGCAATAGTTTGAAGGATTTTTGAAACAATCTTCATTTTCTTCAAGAGTATTTTAATAAGTTCTATTATCATCTTCTAACCCACAAATGGGGGGATATATATCAGACAACCTTAAAGACAACATTTGAAGTTAATACGATAAGTCTGTCTCAAAGATTACCATGTAAGTACTTCCCTGGTGAAGGAAGATTCCAAAAGCAATAATTTGTTTTGTGAATAGCTAGACCAACATGTTGATGTAATTGTAACTTCAGAATGTATTCACTTGTATTTCTTATGTATTGTAACCCGATGTTTATTCCAGGATGTCTTTGTAATGTACTTGAGTCATGTCATGCCCCGATGTTCCTATCAGGAAGTTTCTATAAAGTGAACAATTCATGTCAAGTCAAGGTGGGTAACCCTCCTATTGTCTAAGGGTTAAAGTCCCCGCAGTTCTGAGGCACTAGGGTTATTAGACTCACCTAGTGAAGCTGGCCCTAGTTGGGTTTAGTCAATTCAGAAATTAGTATAAATAGATATCTAGCCTCTCTATTTATCATGCACTCACTCACACTCAGTTGTAGGGCATAGCTGAGGAAGAGAAAGACATTGGGGCAAGGAAGAAAAAGGTTACTGCTATCGGGAGATCATCTCACTATTTTTGGGTTTCACTTTGGTGCTGATTCTATCTCTGAGGAAGTTGAGAGGTTTTCTCTATTTATGGTTTCCGTGAGGAAAAAAAATGTGTTCATTCTCTCTTTTGTTTGATTGTTGTGCTTATTGTTCTCTCAGTTAAAGATCCTAATGGAATGCTAGCTTAATGCTTAAAATCTAACATGGTATCAGAGCTAACCTGAGAAGAAGACACTGTTCAGCTGTGGGAACTAGGGATTCCTATTTTTTGGATCTCTCTCCACATTTTTTCAGCAAAATTAGTGTGGAATAGATCTCCTCCCTAGGGTGCATCATTCTGTTGAAGCAGAATCCAATTCTGAGGTTTTTCAGTTTTGGACCCGACACTACTGCCGGAAATTAGGGCTTTTCACATAAGTGGAATTTTTTAGTGAGCCCAATCCTGGATTGATCTCCTCCCCAAAATCGAAGTTAGGGATCAAATTCAAAGCATTTGGTTGGACAGAACTCCGAAAAAGGAAAACCCTAATCTGCTCCTGAACCAGCACTGCAGGATTTCAGCTCCAAATCCAGATCTGACATCTTGACCTGGTAAGATCTAAATATTTTGTATTTCCATTTGAGGTTCTCAGTTAATATGTCTCATCATACCAAGCTTGATGAAAATATTGAGGGAGTTGATAACTTCCGAGCCTGGAAGTATAGGATCTCCCTGGTCCTGGAAGAAAATGAGTTGGACTCCTACATCCATGAGGAGGTTACAGTTCCAGAGGAAGATGAGCCCAAGGATTTACATAAGAAGAAGTTGGTTATGGCAAAGAGGATCATTCCATATTCTATCAAGGATCACCTCATTCCACAGGTGTCCTCCCTCAAGACACCTAAATCCATGTTTGATACCCTAACCAAACTGTTTGAAGGGAAGAACATCAATCAGAAAATGACTCTAAGGAAATAGTTTAAGAATGTAAAGATCCAGAATGAGGAGACCATCTACTCATACTTCACAAGTGTAAGGTCCCCAACCCTCAACTCGATGAAGAGGACGCTACTATCACCAGACATACGGGTAGATAGCCCCATGAACATGAACATGCATATAATGCTGAAATATAAAGCTTTAAAACATAAAACATACTAAGATGCATAATCCTTCATATACATAGCGGAAGAAAACATACATCCATTCAAGCATACCACATGTTCATCATATTTATTAATCAATAAATATAAATGCAGAGACAGAATAGTCAAGAATACTCATCTTAAAAGGAATTCGTTTTGCAACCATCTACGTCGATGCAACGTTCCACCCAACCATAGGCCAGCATGCTCATCAATCTCTCAACAATTCTGCCACCCACACGCTGGACATGATTCCTCAAGGAATAAGGGTCATATCGGGCTTACATATAGCCAAGGTACACAAATCAGCCAAGCCCACATAGTAGGTTTTATCACGCCATCAAGGAGCTAGCAAAGGCTAAATGCTAAGCTAGTGGTCTCAATGGAGAGCTAAGGATGCCTACACCAGAGATGACCCTGAACTCTAAGACATCCACACACCCAACACCAGGAATCAGTCCTTTCTCTGCTTCACAGTCCCTCAGGCCCTGACTTCCCCTTCCAATACTCTTCAAGGGTTGTGGAGAAGAAATCCAACAATCTAACTCTGTCTGAGTGGCTCCAAACACCATTTTTATCAAGCATACCCAGCCTCTAATCCTACTCTCAATAGTCCAAAGATCAACCACTGCATACCGCAGTAAAACAAATAGTTCACAACTCTGTGAAGAAGATGAAGACAACAGGGTGACAACCCCAAACGAAAAGGGTAAACACGACTTAAGTCCACAAGATGATTCAAAGTTGTTCTTGGCCCTAGCATGGCCAAAGCAACTCAACAGCAACCCAAAAAGGTACTTGCATACATGTCACTCCAAAACCAGGGGAAGAAAACAACACCAAACTCACAATGAAATGATGGCAACATTACACAGTCCACCAAAGTGAAAGAATCCAAGCTCCCAGCATGGACAGGGGAAAACATAGATGCGGACCACAATCATCAACTTACATAGCCACAATCGGCAAGGAGGAATCCACCTACACTGAAATCGGTATGGAACACACATAGGAACACCGCCCTGAGTGTGAATGGCTCCTGCCCCCAAAAAACCTAAGTGACAACCACGATTTCTCATGCTCCCTATGTGAGGAAAACCAACGCAGAATTCCTGTGTGTGAGGAGGTGAGAGAGAACGATTCTCCATGCGAGGATGAACAAATGATCTGAAATCCCCCCCCCCCCAAATGGTGTACACATGAGGATCCCAACTGCACATTTCCCCAATTTCCACGACATCAAATAATTACACAATCAAGCCAACCTTCAGTTAGGTTTATCAAACCGTCAACAAATCACCTACACTTACATCAACAACCAATCATCATCCTAGCCAACACCGTTGGGTTTATCAGGCCATCAACAATAACACATGCACTTATATAAATAATAAACAACCAATTCTAGGTTTCATTTCCAGCAGTGAGCTCTACTTACACTACCCCATACAACAAAAGAAACCACTCCCTTCTCTGTGCTCTTTAGTAGAAGGTAGGATGAGCCCAAGCCATTATTCACCTAGTGTACAACACCAGGCTACATCTATTTAGCCTAACAACACAAGAAATATAAGCAACTCATCAGTGTTATTGCTCTAAAACTGAAATCATATTTCACATCATTCACCATCAAATATTGAGACACCAAGAGTGCGTCCACTCCCTAGTGTGTAATCAATATTGAAAAACCCTTCCATGATCCGACATCGGGAAAGTGTACACCCCTTTCCGATTTGTGCCATGTAGGCCCTATTCATACTCAAGCAATTTGCCATAATGGAAATAAGATCAAAACATGCTCTATATATTGAATTTACAAATTTGACATGCATATTCTTAGCTAGCATCACAGAACACTTATCCATTTGTTGAGGCCGTATTCTTTCGCTAAGGAGGAATGGGGGCTCCCTTCTCTGAGTTGAAAGTCCCTCGGTTTTCCATCCCAACTCCTTTTTACATTTCATATTCACACATATCTTAACAACATAATTTATACCATCTCACTCATGTTGTTTACCAAACATGTAGTGCATATGAGACATTTCCAAAATGTCTAATGGAGTTTCATCCGAAACCCATTTCCAAGATAAGGGAAAACCTTCCCATGAAGTTTGGCTCCTGCAGGACATCACAGATGATCTTCCTGCAGTGTGTACCCCTGGAAAATTCATCAAATAGCCAAACATTCCATCATTATCTGATAATACAATCCAAATTTGATTGTTCCATAACCAATCAATAACATTAGTAATTAAATTCAATGAGAATTTGCAACTCTGTTTACTACAGAAATTGATTTTCTTGGCAATGAGATGATTCTCAATTGTGGGAATAGTGGTAAGCAGCAACACTATGCCCATTATAATTTTATGCTTACTAGCATAACATGAATACCCACTTACAATGTGTCCTCCTGACACAA
The DNA here is from genome assembly GCA_001517045.1 of Pseudotsuga menziesii. Taxonomy (NCBI): domain Eukaryota; kingdom Viridiplantae; phylum Streptophyta; class Pinopsida; order Pinales; family Pinaceae; genus Pseudotsuga; species Pseudotsuga menziesii. The sequence continues at coordinate 262,243 of LPNX011039478.1, forward strand.
TCTTTATGCAAGCCAATAGTGATTAGTAGTTGTCAGCAATTTCTCAAATCCGAAATTCCCAAATTCAAATTTAATAACTCATTATGCATACAAACTATTTTCATAGCTATGAGACTCTTCTCATAAGGTTTGGCTCTTTCACATGGTAGATTCCTACATTTGTCATGGTCTTACTCTCATTTCAATGTTCTAAACAATCCACCTGAAACCTAAACTTCAATCACCCAAACACTTGGTAAGTCTGGATGCATATAACCTTTTCATTGCTGAAACCATCACTGAAGTATTTTCAGAATTTATAAAATTCAAATACTTCCAGCTGTTAATCACGTCAATATTACCAAAACCCATTTACTTCACGCAATCATTATTATACTTTAAATTGCAGGGTATAGTCACATCATTTATGCAATTAAATCAAATGTTTAGATACTCCTTACTTCAAAAGCATATCATTTGTACCACCATGCTCTTCCATAGAGAATTTTCGGTAGCCAATTGATCCTGACTACCCTCTTCATGTGCTTACTATCTTGCATTCATAACAGCTCTTGAAATGGTTCCAGAATTGTCATCAATTCATCATTTCAGCCATTAGTTATTCATAATATCACATGCACTATCTCAATGCATTCATGCAATGCATCACAACATTTGCACCCATACTTATGTAATCAGTTACTCACACCCTTCATATGCATCTATTCAATGCATAACTACAAGATTTATAAAATATTTTAATGCATATCCACTTAATGCTACCTTGCATTGATTCAGGAATACTATGCATTCAAACATACCGTGCATGGCCTAACCATGACTACTTCATATAGGATTCATGACTACAATCAAGATCATCAGCGCTTACTTTCCTTGGGCTACTAAGTTCATAACAACATAATACATGCATAACACATTTCTCTATGAATGCAGTATAAAATTCAAATACCCACATGGTATGAGACCTCTTGCTTTTACCACTCCATGCAATTGTCATAATTAAACTCTTACCTTCATGGGTTCTACTTACACCCTTGACATTACTAGTTTGGTTGGTCCTTTGTAGGAGATTGTAGAATTTGCTCACCAACTTTTGATTCTGGACTTGTTGCCTTATCCCTTTCTCCATAAGGTTGCTAATCACATTCATCAACATTAGCAACACATTCATCCATGTCCATTTGTTGTTGTTTTTTCCACTAATGCCAAAACCAATGCAATAATTCTTATTAGTGGCTCATTATAAATGTATAATTCTCACTATTCTTACCAACATGTAATATCTTATGCATGCAAGGAATATCCTCATATATTTCATGTATAAAACTTGTAATCATAATTAGCAAGATAGGGTTTAAGGAAATTCCCCTTTCCAAGTCCCTCATCCTTGCATGGAACTCCTCTTCCACACGACAACTGGATTGACTGCATGGTCTTGCTACCTATAGGCATGCAATTCCCAGATTTTTCCATATTGATAGTAGCACATTTCTCTTTCAAGCAATCACTAGCACTTTTCTACTCCACACTCAGATTCTAGTGACTCTCCCTTGTTCCCTGCTGGATAAGCTTTCCAACACCTATCCAGATGCTTCATTCTGACCTTAGGTGTGAAAACCACACCACTTATAGAATGATGGAAAAACATACAACTGTATTTTGGTCAGGAATGCCAACTTCAGTCACCTAGGGTTTTCTTCCTTTTCAGTCTTGAAACTGCTGAAAAATACAATGAGAAAATTCACTACAAATCCTACTGGAACACTTGCTGGAACTGCTAAAAATTCCACTCGAAAACCCAATTTTCTTTCTCCCTATCGAGTCCCTTCCAAACTAAGTTTCCAACATTTTGGATCCTTAGTGGACTAGTCTTTCGACCCTTTGGTGGCCAAGATGACTAAATTTCTCCGGTGCGCATCGACGGACCTATCAACTATAAGTTTCTGCTGTATCGACGGTTTCCTCGACTATATTTTTCCAAAGTAAGCATTTCAGACGAAATCGACGATGCCAAGGACTATTCGACAGATCCTTTTCTCACTAACCTTTCGGTGTTTTGGTAGCTAGAAGGTCTAATTTTCTTCGATGTATCGGTGGGTTTTTTTTCTATTTCCTTCTGTCGTATTGGCTTGCAATGGTCTACTATTTTGAACTTCACCTGTGAGAAAATTGACTAACCGCTATATCGATGGTCGGACACTCTGAGCATCGGGTGGCTAGCTGTCTATGCTTCCACAACGATGACCAACAAACTAACAGGAGTTTCCATAGCCATAACTTTGTTGGCGGTCAGAATGACTAACAGCTATAAGATTTCGATCAACAGTCGGAAGCACTAACAGCTGCGGCGTTGGGCGTTTAGTCTTCTAGGTAGTGCAACGATGAATTCCCAATCGACTTAACTTCTCCGACGTCTTTTATCGGCGGCTTGATCCCTTAATCTTCTTCGTCGTAACAATGATCAAAACTTGTAGTCATCAGAACGATAGTTCAACTAACAGCTGCAACTGTGGAACCCCAATGACTAAATTCTTCCGACAATGTTCATCATAGGTTTCATCCTTTAACTTTCACCGAAGCCTTCGGTTCTATCTTCTTCGTCTTATGTTCTGTCGTCACATCATTGGCACCTTATTCATCTGTCTATCATCGATCCCATCTCCTATTCTCCTTCGATGTGTCGACGACTCAAACAATAACTTTTCCCTCCACATCGGCTGTTGGAGCAATTTTTCTCTGCGGCATCGACAGTGGGGGACTCTATCCATCAGAGGGATAGTCCTCTAGCCAGCCACAATAGGGGACGCAAAATCATCTAAGCATCGGAAACTTTTATTTTCATTGCCTCGATTGATTCATCCTTTAATTCTCGTCGATGATTCGGTGACCTTCGGCAGATCTCCACCGAAACTGCGGTTCAATCTTCACCTATTTTCTACCGACGTTTCGGTGACCCTTGGCCATACGGAGTCACCGTTTCAGCACTCCCATCATCTAATCATCGGTGATGAAATCAATTAAATGTTTTCGATCCAGCTAACTAATTTCGTCGTTTCCTGGGTCTGCATCAAAGGTTATTTAGACTAATTTGTTTGTTGCATCGGCTGGGATTCCCACTAAGTCCTCCGATGAGCTGATAGTCTTACACTTAGAAAATTTCATGGATTGCCTTCCATCGGTGCCTTGTTGGGTGGTTTTCTAACTAAGAATTTGACAGAGGATGTTCCCACTCAGTCCTCTGATGCTTCGACGAGTTTGGCACTTGGAGAATTTTTCAACCAAAATTTTCTTGAACCTTTTTCTGATTTCTGTTGGGCAGAGGGAAACTTGCCTCTTCTAGCTGATCTTTCATGGCCCTCTGAGGCCCAAATGCTACAACATAAGCTCTGTCATTGCATCTTCATAGCCTATTCTGGACCATTCTACAACCTTTAGCTCTGATACCACACTGTAATGTCCCCAACCCTCAACCTGGAAAAGAGGACGCTACTATCACCAGACATACGAGCAAATAGCCCCATGAACATGAACAGGCATATAATGCTGAAATATAAAGCTTTAAAACATAAAACATACTAAGATGCATAATCCTTCATATACATAGCAGAAGCAAACATACATTCATTCAAGCATACCACATTTTCATCATATTCATTAATCAGTAAATATAAATGCAGAAACATAATAGTCAAGAATACTCATGTTAAAATGAATTTGTCCCGCAACCAGCTACGTCGCTACAACGTTCCACCCAGCCATAGGACAGCATGCTCATCAATATCTCAACAACGCTGCCACCCTTGAGCTGGGCATGATTCCTCAAGGAATAAGGGTCATAGCAGGCTTACACATAGCCAAGGTACACAAATCATCCAAGCCCACACAGTAGGGTTTATCAAGCCGTCAAGGAGCTAGGAAAGGATAAATGATAAGATGGTGGTCTCAATGGAGAGCTAAGGAGGCCTACACTAGATATGACCCTGACCTCTAAGACATCCACACACCTAACACTAGAAATTAGTCCTTTCTCTACTTCACAGTCCCTCAGGCCTTGACTTCCCCATCCAATAGTCTTCAAGGGTTGTGGAGAAGAAAGCCAGCAGTCTAACTCTGTCTGAGTGGGTCCAAACACTAGTTTTCTTAAGCATACCTAGCCTCTAATCCTACTCTCAATAGTCTGAATACCAACTACTGCATACCATAGTAAAACAAACAGTTCACAGCTCTGTGAAGAAGATGAAGACAACAGGGTGACAACCCCAAATGAAAAGGGTGAACATGGCTCAAGTCCACAAGATGATTTAGAGTTGTTCTTGGCCCTAGCATGGCCAAAGCAACTCAGCAGCAACCCAAAAAGGTACTTGCATACACAACAACCCAAAACTAGGGGAAGACAATAGCCCCAAACTCATAATGAAACGATGGCAACATTACAAACTCCGCCAAAGGGAAAGAATCCAAACTCCCAGTATGTACATGGTAAAACATAGACGCATACCACAATCGGAAACTTACATGGCCATGATCGACAAGGAGGCATCCACCTACATTGAAACTGGTATGGAACACACATAGGCACACAACCCCGAGTGTGAATGGCTCTTGCCCCTGAAAATCCTGAGTGACAGCCACGATTTCTCCTTCTTCTTGTGTGAGGAAATCCAACACAGAATTATTGTGCATGAGGAGGTGAGAGAGAATGATTCTCCGTGCGAGGATGAAAAAACAATCTAAAAATCCCCCCCCCCCCCAAATGGTGCGCACATGAGTATCCTGAAATCCCTACCTGATACTAAGCAAAACCCCCCAGGAAACGTGAGTGGAAGAGTGGGAGAGTGGTGACCATTCCCCTACCCTTTGCGTGAGGAAGAGCAAGCTCGTTGTTGGACTGTACATCGGGAAAATACTAGTAGTCCTTCCACCCACCACTCCCCAACCATAACTGCTCCCAACTAATCAGACATCAGAAGTTTAGTGGGTGGTTAACACATGGCAAAATCCCAATGGCCCCACAGGTTAGACAACCCCCCCTTAAACTTAGGAATCATGCCCTTTTCATTTAACGTTGCAGCATCGTAGCTGGCTGTAGGTTTATTTTAATTAATGTGCATACTTACATGATGCCAAAACTCTAATGTATCGGATAACATGATATACCATCGACAACGATCCCTCTTGTCGAAACATACACAACCAAATCAATGGCAGGGCTTTTGCCTTTAGCTCCACAACACGATTAATTACAAAATATACATCATGTACCTTTTAATGCAAATGGGGTCAAAACCGGGGTATTACAACAAGGGTCTCCCAGATCAAATAACAGCTAGAAGTAGTAGATGAAGAAGTGGAGAATGCAGAAAGTGTGATGAAAACATTGAATTCCCTCCCTAGGTCATGGGATTCTTTCATCCAAGGAATATGTGCTAGAAAGAAGTTGGTCAAGTTCAGGATACTGTGGGAAGAATGTTCTCAAGAAGAATCTTGGATAGCAGCTCGAGAAGAAAAGATGGGACGTGAATATCAAGCTCTCAGAGTACACTCCAAGAAAGGAAGAAGGGAAAATCATCATCACCAAGGTAAGCATTCTCATCAGAAAAACAATCTTGTAAGAAGGGATCCATCCAAACTTAGATGTTATACATGCGATGAAATAGGACACTTTGCTAGAAATTGTCCCATGAATAAGAATGGATCCAAGAAGAAGAAGAACTCCAAAAGAATACATCATGCTCACACTGCTGAGGATGATGATCCTCCTAGGAAGAGAGTGAAACAAGAAAGTGAAGACTCTTCAAGTGAAGATGAATATGTTCTGATCTGCGCTCTCACGAGAACTGTCACTCATGAAAGAAAAGATTGGCTTATTGACAGTGGGGCTTCCAAACAAATGACATGTTTCAAGGAATCCTTTGAGAAACTATCCGAACATAATTCACCCCATAAGGTGAATCTTGGGGATGACTACCAATATCCCATAAAAAGGTAGTGGTGAATCCTCCTACAAGCTAGACTCTGGAAAGTCTATGAAAATGAAGGATGTCTTGTTTGTACCAGGACTGAAGAAGAATATTCTATCCATATCAGCATTGGATACAAAAGGCATGAGGGTTGCATTTGTAGATGGCCAAGCCTTCATGTGGTCAAGAGGAAATACTATTGATGATGCAATAGTGATTGGATAACAAGAAGGAGGTTTATACAAACTAAAGGGCCATCCATAACAAGCTATGGTCCATGACACAGTAGAGCCAAATGAAATTTGGCACAGAAGGCTTGCACATGTGCATTACAGAGCACTACCACTTGCAAGAAAAGTTGTTGAAGGTCTTCCTAAAATTCAAGAAAACACGAATGGTTCTGCAAAGGATGTGCGAAAGGAAAGAATACAAAGAAGACATTTCCAAGTAGTGAGAGAAAGGAAAAAGGAATCTTGGAAATCATCCACTCCGATGTATGTGGACCAATGTCATCAATTTCACTAAGCGGGTATGTATACTATGTTTATTTCATTGATGAATTTTCTAGGAAGACATGGATTTACTTCATGAAGAACAAAGATGAAGTTTTCAACAAGTTTAAGGAGTTCAAAGCCTTGATCGAGAACCACATAGAAAACAAGATCAAGACCTTTTGATCAGATAATGGCAGAAAATTCAAATCAAATGAATTCAAATACTTAAATGCAAAGAATCAGGGATTAAGAGGGAGTTGTCCACTCCTTATAATCCACAATAGAATGGGGTTGTAGAAAGGAAGAATAGAACTATCATGGAAGCTGCAAGAGCAATGCTTCATGATCAAGATCTTCCTATGCATCTATGGGAAGAATCAACCAGAACAGTGGTGTATGTATAGAACCATACTCCACATAGAGTACTTGAGAATGAGACTCCTGAAGAAGTCTTCTCTAGCAAGAAACTAGAAGTCAGCAATCTCAGAATATTCGGATGTCCAGTGTACATACACATTCCAAAAGAGAAGAGAACAAAACTATATCCTTTAGGAAAGAAGGGTATATTTGTGGGATACTTTGAAAGCTCGAAGGATTATAGAATATACTTCCCAGGATTCAAGAATATCGACATCAGCAAGGATGTAACATTTGATGAAGACACAACTTCAAACAAATTCAGAAAGAGACCTGCTGAACAACTTGAAGAAGCAAAAGCACCCAGAATTCATGATACAACCATGAATGAAGAAACTCAAGAAGAAGATCAAGAATTTGAAGAACCACAAAGACCTGTAGATCCACCTTAGGAGAATAATCCTCATAAGAGGAAACCTCCTTGGGTACGAGAAATTATCCAAGGTGGGAAAAGATATGGGGCTCCAGAAGAGAAACATAGAGAAAGAAAGAGAACCAGATCTTGCTCTAGATATGCAGCCTTACTATGTGACTTTATCAATGAAGAACCTTCCAATTATGAAGAAGCGGCAGAATGGAAAGAATGGAAGGATGCTATGATCGAAGAGGATCAATCGATCATGAAGAATGATGTTTGGGATGTTGTACCAAGAATAGAAGGGAAGTTAGTTGTAACTTCCAAATGGATCTATAATATCAAGCATGATGCAGATGGTAGCATAGAGAAATATAAGGAAAGATTTGTGGCTCATGGATTCTCACAAAAGGAAGGAATAGATTATGAAGAAACCTTTGCAGTTGTAGCCAAATACACTTCCATCAGATCAGTACTTGCTTTGGCTGCAGTAATGAAATGGAAGATACACCAAATGGATGTCAAGTCTTCCTTCTTGAATGGTGTAGTGGAAGAGGAAGTGTATGTGAAACAACCACTCAGTTTTGAGACACATGACAGGGAGTCTCATGTGTGCAGATTGAAGAAAGCCCTATACGATTTGAAATAGGCACCCAGGACATGGTATGGAAGAATTGACAGCTTTCTATCTAGTTTGGGCTTTACCAAGAGTAAAGTAGATTCCAACCTTTACTACAAGGTTGAAGATGGAAACCTAGTGATGCTCCTACTGTATGTAGATGATCTATTTGTAAGAGGTATGGATGGGTTGATTGCTGATATGAAGAGAAATCTTGTTGTCGAGTTCGAAATGAAGGACTTGGGTATGATGCATTATTTTCTAGGTATGGAGGTGTGGCATAATGTGGATGGAATCTCTCCCAGACAAGGGAAGTATGCAGTAGAGATCCTGAAGATGTTTAGGATGATGGACTGCAAGGCCATGACCACACCTCTGGCATCAAAATTGAAGCTATTGAGTGATGCCTCATCAGAGATGGTTGATGCTATGATGTATCATTAGATGATTGGGTCCTTGATGTACCTGACAAACACGAGACCAAACATTTTCTTTGCTATGAAGACCTTGAGCCAGTTCCTGATAGATCTGAGACATGTTCACTTGATTGCTGTAAAGTATATTCTAAGGTACCTAAGAGGTACAATTGATTATGGGCTCAAGTACGAGGTGAATCAGAAGATTAACCTGGAGGGTTATGTTGCTTTAGATTGGGAAGGCAGTGCCATCGATAGGAAGAGCACTTCAGGGTGTTGCTTCAGTATGGGATCAAGTGTGATCTCTTGGTTTAGCAGGAAGCAATCCTGTGTGGCACTGAGTATAGCTAAAGCAGAGTATGTCGCAGCTTGTTTAGCTAGTTGTGAGGCAGTATGGCTATGGAAGCTACTGTCTGATTTATTTGATCTCGGGATGGATGCTACTTGTATACATTATGACAACCAGAGTTGCGTGAAGTTGTTAGAGAATCCACTATTCCATGAAAATTTGAAGCATATTGAGATCAAGTATCACTATATCAAGAATATGGTGTAGAAGGGAGCAGTGAAGCTCCAGTATGTTGCGACGAAGGAACAGATAGTTGATGTATTAACGAAGCCATTGGCTAGGATGAAGTTCGAGTACTTCAGGGAGAAGCTTGGTGTTCTCTAGATCGAGGTTTCCTCCAAGGGAAAATGATGAGACCCAAATACATTCTGACATGGTGAGAGGATTGGTTCCTTCCATGGTCATATGTAAGGGTTGAGTCATTCTGTCATGGTGAGAGGATTGGTTCCTTCCATGTCAGATGTGAGTGCTGAGACATTCTGATGTGACTGTAGGATTGGGTCCTACATGATCATAAGTAAGCGTTGAATGCCATTATGGGAATGGAGGAGCCTAGTCAGTTACCAGGTAGCTCAGTCTAGGACTGGGGTCCATTCTGATATGACTGTAGGATTGGTTCCTACAAGATCAGATGTGAGTGCATGCACTTCTGACATTGGTCATTATATGTAAGTGTAGAGCCCTTTCGGCATGAAGGATTGGTTCCTTGCATGATCGAATATAAGTGTTGAGCCTTTCTGACATTGGTTGTCAGATGTAAGTGCAGATCCTTTTGGCATGGAGGATTGGTTCCTCACATGGCCAAGTGTAATTTCTGAGCCTTTCCAACATTGGTTGATGGATTTGAGTGCTGGGCCTTTCTAACATGGTTTTGGGAGGTGTTCCCACATGGTCAGATGTAAGTGCTAGGCATTTCCTTTTTTATATCAATATAGGATTGGATCCTACATGATTAGATGTAAGTGTTGGGTGGGCCATTCTGACTTAGGGTCAAATATAAGTCCTGGAAAAGACCTACACAGAGGGTAGGCCTACAACCAGCATGAAAAAGGGTTGGATCTGTAGAACTTCCTGTGATGAGAATAAACATGAGATAGCACCCGTCAATATTCAGTGTTGATGATCTAGCAGAGATGATCCAGATCAAGGAATGATCTAGATCCAGATATGATGCTTCAGAGATGATCCAGATCGAGGGATGATCTAGATCTAGTGACGAATATCCAGATCGAGTGATGATCCAGATCCAGGTGAAGATGAATTGAAGATGAAGATGACTTGCAGATGAATATCACTTGAAGATAGAGATGAATTGAAGGTGAAGATGACGAAGAATCGATGATGATATAGATGATATAGAGAAGAAGACTTGTGCTAATGAATTGTGTCGAGAGAATACCTTCCTAGTTAAGAGGGAGTGTTGATGTAATTGTAACTTCAGAATGTATTCACTTGTATTTCTTATGTATTGTAACCTGATGTTTATTCTAGGATGTATTTTTAATGTACTTGAGACATGTCATGCACCGATGTTCCTATCGGGAAGTTTCTATAATGTAAAAAAGTCATGTCAAGTCAAGGTGGGTAACCCTCCTATTTTCCAAGGGTTAAATTCCCCACAATTCCATGGCACTAGGATTATTAGACTCACCTAGTGAATTCGGCCCTAGTTGGGTTTGGTCAAGTCGAGAATTAGTATAAATAGAGAGTTAGCCTCTCTATTTATCACACACTCACTCACACTCAGTTGTAGCACATAAATGAGGAAGAGAAAGACACTGGGGCAAGGAAGAAAGAGGTTACTACTGTTAGGAGATCATCTTAATATTTTTGGGTTTCACTTTGGTGTTGATTCCATCTCTGAGGAAGTTGCATGGTTTTCTCCATTTATGGTTTCCCTGAGGAAAAACACTGTGTTCATTGTCTCTTTTGTTTGATTTTTGTGCTTGGTGTTCTCTCAGTTAAATATCCTAATGAAATGCTAGCTTAATGTTTAAAATCTAACACAACATTCAGGTTTGAGCCTAGTTGGGGGTGATTTTTGTCAGTGTATGAGAAAATGTGTATCAATTATTGAACATTAAAACTTTAATCCACAGTTATAGTGGAGACATATCTCATAAATAATCCAAAGACATAAATAAATCAAAGCATAGAGCACAAGATATACCCTGGGAAAACCCTCCACTTATTCAGAGGATAAAAAAAACCAATGAACAATCTTAGAGTATGATTAATAATCGAGAAATAATGATTACAACACAATAACAGAATGATTTTTATGAGAGAAAAAGAGAGTAGAGATCAAATGGAACAATGTGATGATATTTCCTAGTGCATAACACTTTAATAACAAGTCAAATCAAGTCATACAAGGAAGGTAATGAATATTTGCATGCTTCATAAGTTGTTAACACTGAGAACATTGTTTTATCTTCAACCATGAACCCTCACTGACTTGGTGCCAAATGGGCACTTCATAATTATTTCCCACACTGAAGATATGTTCCCTCCATTAATTCACTAAGTTTAACAACCTCTAACCAATCCGTTAACTTGTTGAACTGAACTCAACTTAATCAAACTTTATGCAACTGGATGTAACTGAGATGAACTGAATGCAATTGGATAGAACTAAATGTAGCTAGTTCTTCTCCATCAGTGTTATCTTCAACAAGCACTTGAATAAATTAAGGAGTTGATTCCTGAATCAGCTGAGCTTGTTTTAACACAGCTAAGACTGAACTGATGTCTTATTAATTCGATTTCACTTGGAGGCATACATGAGAAATTTGAATTCTTTCTCTATGTTTGTGCTCATATTAATTTTCTCTGCATGGTCCATATGTGTTTTCCATTAATTCTATATCATATCATACTCATAAGAATTGTTCTAAACCTATGATCATATGTATTACCCCAGTTCATATGGTCACATGATAAAGTAAATCATTCTAGGGAGAGCAAATCCCTAAAGGAGACTTGTAGCACCTGTTTGACCATGACTAGCCATACATCACATAGTATATCCTCGAGACTTAATACAACATAAGTCATGTGAACATAATACACCATAAGTTCCAAACTTGATATAACACAAGTCTCATACCTTAAAATAAGGGAATGATCTTAACCATAATATCCTAGTACAAGCATCTCTTTAGAATAGGACTTGATCAAGGTCCTAGCTTGATACAACACAAGCTCTTTAACTTAACACAATAAGTTAGTAAACTTAATACAACATAAGTTTCGGAATTGATATATCAAGTCTCAAGGAGAAATTATAAACTTAATACAACATAAGTTATAGACTTGACACAACAAGTCTCATGGAGGATGACTCCTGATGTTGTACATATAACACTCCCTCTCAGAAAGGGGGACATTCTTTGACATACTAGGAATTTCACGCCACATTAAGATTATCTCAGAAGTGTCAGAACTTCGTCACAGATATAGGCTTGTCACAAATTTTCAATCTTCTCATGAGTAGCTATGTACTAGAATTATTTTAACATGACCATGAATTCAATGAAGTAAAACTTCATCTCAAATGTGTTTTTAACATAACACACATATAGGGCATTTCAGAAAGCTTGACTATTAACACCTAATAACTATAGGATCAAGTTTTTCACCCTAGTATGTAGCTTCCCAGTCTAAAATACTCCTTAGTATGTAGTATTATCCACATAACACATTTTTCTTCAGAAGTACTCCAAGAAATACATCTTTCTTCTGTAGTACTAGTTGCAACACACATAGATTTTGTAGTACTAGATGAAAATTACAATGCTTATCTCAATCTAAAACAATAGCTACGTATCACAATCATAAAATATGTATTCCATGTAATAAAGAGAATATTCTAATGTACCTCAAAAGGTACTCAAGCATATGCTTAGTAGTAAGCATTAAATACAAAGGGTCTTCTCAAAGACCAACCAACTAGTTACACATAGTAGTATCATATAGATCCAATCTAGAATAAATTTTCTCTAAATTAGAAACCATGGATTTGAAATCCATCTCATAGAAATTTATATAACAAATGTGTAATATCATGCATAAAGAAAGCCTTATCTTTGCTTTCACTCTTCAACATTTGTTGACTCGTTGAATCTTCTGCTATCTGGTGAGGTTCACTATGAGCTTGCCATTCTTTGTGATTTTATTCAAGTCATGATCACTTTCTTAATGATTATTATTTATACTACAACACCCCAACTACCTTTCTGATAGGTTTAACGTTTTTTTTGACAGTCCAAACTATAACTCTTCTTGATTATCAATAGTCTCTGAGACTTTGATCATGTCTTTGCTCATGTGGATTCTCTCCACAAGGTATCACAAAATTCAATTGCCTCAGTCATATACCATGACTTAACTGATGGGGATTTTATTTGTTGCTTCCTATGAAGAAACATCAATAACCCCTCTTCAATTGGAGGGATTTTATGTACTATACCAAGCTTGTCCCAGATAGAGGCTTAGTAAGAATACTGGAAATGATTCTCATATGTGGATATATACCATGTCTCAAATATAACTGACTAGAAACATCAAAAATATTTACCGCCTTTCAACATGGTATATCTAGAGAAACACATGTGATCTTCCCCGATCACTATACTAGTCAAATTTTATATATCTTTGAAACTCTATTTCATAGACCAAGACATATCCGAGTCCACGTACACTTGTACTAAGTAGGTACCACAACATATGCTTTGTTTTACATGTATATGTATATACTACAAAGCATGTAACATATCATGGGAGCTATGAATAACCAAATACATTTCAACTCACTTGTTATCCTCCAAATATGAAATAATATTATAAAATTTCATATTTATCTTCATATTTGTGGCCATGGATCTGTAGTCAATCATCCTGAAACTCTTTGGGCTCTTTTACTACACATTTTCCTTAACTAACAAAATTATTTATCTGGTGACTTTCATACCACTAATCATAACAATCATAACAATATTCTTGAATGCAGTTCTCAGGTTCGTTCTGAAAAGGAGCATCATGCAAGTCTCCTCTTAACCTAATATACATCAACCAATTTTACTGGTTTCTTTAGGATCTAGAAAATCAAGCTACTCCCTCTCACCATCAATATGTGAGAATCATAATCTAAGTCCCCAATCACAGAGACATCATGCTCATCTATTTCTGAATCTCTTAATGACAAAAGAATGTAAATAAGATAATTTAATGATCTTTAAGAGTCTTAACATCTCTAAGAATATGGTGAGGCATTCTATTCTGACTTCTTCCTAATATATTGGAACCCCTCTATTTGCTACCAGAAGCTTCTTGCTTCACATCATCCCATTCTCTTTCAGGACCAACCATCAGAATTGTTCTTTATTCAATACATGTCATTTTTCTTGTAGGTAATGACGTATATTTTTTAACTATAAGCCAAATTCAATCAAGTTATTAACAATCTTTCATAATCTAGTCATTTCATTAAAATGACAAACAACACACACTGACATGCAAAACATTTTAATTAATGTTTTAGTATAACCATATCTCATGAATTTTAATCACATGAATACCTCAATGTATTTGTAGTGGTTCATATAGTTATGTACACATTAAATCAATGTTTTGACATAACCCCATTCATATTTCATGTAATTTTTTGCAATCTTATATTTAGATCTCATGAAGATTTATGTAAACTCTTATTCTTCTTAACATGATTTTACTATTTTCCATTAAATTATAAAGATTGTAACATATGCTTTTAATCATGTGTATACCATAACATCATTCCTAATCCCATGAATATAGATTGTAATGAAACCAAATTTGATTTTATAAAAGCATATGATAATCAAATAATCATGCAACCCAACATTCATATCTTATGAATAAATAATGCAACTCTATATTCATATCTTTATGAAACAATCTTGCAACTCTATATTCATATCTTATGAAAAATCATGCAACTCTATATTCATATTTTGAAAAACATTCACGCATGCTCTATAATCATATCTTATGAACAATCATGCAACCCTATATTCATATTTTATAAAATAACCATGCATGCTCTATATTCATATCTTATAAACATTCATGCATGCTCTATATTCACATTTTATAATAGAATCATGCATGCTCTATATTCATATCTTATGAATAATCATGCATGCTCTATACTAATATTTTATAAAAAAATCATGCATGCTCTATATTCATATTTTATAAATTTTGTTATTTGCCAATAAAGGAAAATACAATCAACATATATGAACACAATTCCTAATCTTGGGAATACGAATATCTATATAAATATAATGAAAACATTCAAAATCATATAGATCTAAATATAATATAATAAAAAAATTGGCTACTTATCTTTTATTGTTTTGCATGTTCCCTCTTGATATTTGATTTGTTGTGGATATTACTAGAGTCCCTCAGCATTGATCTCTTGTCACATCCCCTCCTGTCCACTGGAGATAGAACGCAACCATAGTGGTTCCTAATGGATGCAGGAGCATCTAGCTCAAAGTTCACTCTATTCAAGTCTGTATATAAATTCTCTAACTTCCCAATAGCAAATAAATTGATCATATCAATGATCAATTAGAATATCTACAAAGAAAAATATCAGAGGAGATCGAACGATCGAGAAATATCGTGATAGAAATAGACGGTCACAATCTGTTCCACATCTATAAACATATCAATGACTGAGAATCAACCCATAATAATTGACGGTGCAGAAAGCTTGAGTTTGTGGAATCGAGAAAATATGGAAATTGTGATCCCGCATCCCACATCCTACATCCAAAATAGACCATTGTGGAAAGGAGAGTTGTAGAAGGAGATCTCTGGGGAAATTGAGATCCCACATCCCACATCCCGCATGCGGAATAAACCATTGTGGATATAGTTCGTTGCAGAAATAGAGATTGTGAAGCTACATCCTACATCCTGCATGTTGCGGAAAGGAGAGTTACGAAAAGAGATCCAAAAGGAATAGAATTTGTAGAAGGAAGTTTCTGCATCCTGCATCCTACATCCTGCAAGTTTCGGAAAGGAAGATTCATCTCAGGAAATTCAACCTGTTAACAGAAGTCCTAGACAGATTTGGTCATTCAGGTCATCACCAATTCGGGAAATCTAATCCCCATAATGTAATTGAAAAATTCATTGAAAGAAAACATACATAGATGCATACAATTGCAATTATACAACAAAACCAATTCATCCATTCAACACATTAAACATGTTCAACATATTTTATCGAGCAAATGCAAATGCAGAGATTAACACAGAGATACTTATTTTTGAAAGAACTTCATCCCACAACCAGCTATGTCACTACAATGTTTCACCCAACCATAGGCCAATGTTCTCATCAATATCTCAGCAACACTGCCACCCCTAAGTTGGGAATGATTCCCACAAGGAATAAGGGAAAACTAGCAAACTCACACATAGCCAAGGATACAACAAAATCTCATCCAAGCCAAAACAATTGGGTTTATCAGGCTGCAAAGGAGATAGAAAGGCCGACTGCTAAGCCAGTGAGCTCAATTACAAAGCTATAGACACTTGCACCAGATCTAGACTTGCTTCTAAAACATATACATACCTAACACAAGGAAACATCCCCTTCTTTTCTATACAGTCCCTCAGGCTATTCCTTCCCATTCAGTGCTATTCAGGGTGTGCAAAGAAGAAAACTAGCCCCATAGATATGTCTATGAGGTTCCTTCTCACACTAGGTTTTTTAAGCTAGTTCATACCCCATTTTGACTCCCAAACTAGTTCAAAGACCAAACAAAAGATGCATACACAACAATTACAATTCCGGGATTGAAGGAAAACATCAGAGAGGCAAAAAATCGGAAATGGAAATTGAGTAAAACAGCCCAAACTATGCAATTCATTTCCCAAAAATGATCTATGGCTTCACATGGGCCAAAACGACTCTCTCGGTCCCTGAAATTGTGGGTCAGTCCCCCCATTGGATGTGCAACATTGAAACACGAAAATCACAATCATGGGGATGTGAAAACGAACCAAATCATGAAGGATAAAACCCAGGAGAGTTCAGCTACATGAGAGATCCCCGTGAATGAAGGATGGATGATCCAAAATTTCCAACAACTCCCCAAAACATGAGGGAGAATTCTCCAGCTATCTTCAGCTGCGTGAGGAAGCAAATGCATAGGTGAATAATTGCTTGGGCCCCTGTTTCCAAGTATTTACTTGGCCCATAAGTCAAAATTTGTTTTCCCAAAAAATGGGTGATCTTCCTAATTCAAAATTGACCCCAATTTCGTGCCCATTCCCATGCAATAACTTCCTCAACCAACTTCTAGATGATTTGGCACAAAAGGACAAAAAAGGTAGTTGACCACTTTATGGGTTTTCCCTTTGGCATTTGTATTTTCCCCATTTCCTCAAAGGTTTTAATGTCCACCCTACCCCCTATTCCTTGTGAAATCATGCCCCCATCTCTTTAATGTTGCGGCACATAGCTAGCTATGGTATTTTTATTAATCTCCATTTTACATGATGTCTCAAAACACATTGTTCCTAGCTAGCACATAAACCATCGACATCGATTTTAATCGCCGACACATAAAATACTAAACCCATGCAGGGGACTTTGCATTGAGCTCCACACCATGATTTAATACAATATTTACATCATATGCAATTTAATACCATGTTGTCCAAACCAAGGTGTTACATCTCTTGGAAAATTTGAGTGCATGTAGTAGGTAACGAATCTCAACATGGAGAAATTGGATCCCATCCAACACAGAGAAAATGCTCTTCTTTAAGGAATACTACTTACAACAATATTCCTCTTCTTTGGATGATATTTCAAATCTATGAGGCTCTTGTTATACACTTATCCATTGGATAATGATAATATCCAAACCACAGATCCTGAGGTTATTCCATCAATTCGTCCACTTTGAGAAAATGAACAAAACACTAATTATAAGAAATTGATCTTCAAATACCTGATAATATCTCTCAAATAGTTTCATTTTTGTGAAATCTTCTTGCAAAATATGCTAAATCATCCCGTTTGGGAAGTGGGTTTTTTACTGTTTTGTCTGATTCCTCATGGATTGATCAAAAGGTTTCCATGAAATTTGTCCTCTGAGATGTGACAAAAATTGTGCACACTGACTTGTTATTTAATTCGCCATGCATTGGATAAAGACTCCTCACTCTTTAAGGTCACGTAGAAATCTAGATCATGCTTAACACCCTTGTCTTTCATGTGTTGAAGTTGGAACCACCTACAAGTCAGTCTTCTGATTGGACGGAGATCGATGGCATGGATCCAAGCTCTTTGTTCAATACTTCAAGATATGTGTAGGCTTTAGTTGCTTGCGCAAACTAATCCCTTGCACTCCCTTGCTCTAATACCATGCTAGTGTATGAGAAAATATTAATAAATTCTTGAACTTTAAAACTGTAATCCATAATTACAGTACAAACATATCTTATCAGAAATCCAAAGACATAAATAAATCAAACCATAGAACACGGAATATACCCTAGGAAAACCCTCCACTAATTCAGAGGAGAAAAAAACCAACAAACAATCTTAGAGTATGATTAATAATTGACAGATAATGATTACAACACAATAACAAATTGTTTTTTCCTAGAGCACAAGACAGTATAGATCAAACGGAACATTGCGATGATCTTGCCAAGTGCATAACACTTTAATAACAAGTCAAATTAGGTCATACAAGGAAGGTAGTGAATATTTGCATGCTTCAGTAAGTTGTTAACACTATGAACATTGTTTTATCTTCAACCAAGCACCCTCACTAACTTGGTGCCAATTCGACACTTCATTATTATCTCCCACGTTGAATATATGTGCCCTCCATTAATTCACCGAGTTTAACTGCCTCTAACTGAGTTGTTAACTTATTGAAACCAACTGAACTTAATGGAACTGCATGCACCTAAATGTAACTGAGGTGAACTGAATGTAAGTGAAAAGAACTGAATGTAACTGAACATAACTGAATGTAACTAGTTCTTCTCCATCAGTTCCATCTTCTATAACCACTTGCATAAATTAAGGAGTTGATTCCTTATTTAACTGAACTTGTTTTATCACAACTAAGACTCAATTGATGTCTTATTAATTTGATTTCTCTTAGAGGAATACATGGGAAATTCAAATTCTCTCTCTATCTCTGTGCTCATTGGAGCAGACAAACTAAACCCACATTTTCAAAATTCATCCACAATGAAATTAATTACTGAATGATGATATTTACAATAAATGAGAAGAACTTTTATAGGTCAAAACACACTATTTCACTGAAAAGGTGTGACCCTACGTTTTAGTTTTAACTAATATTACATTTAATATTAAAATAATTGCTCATAATATTTAGATACATAACAGTGCCATCGTCTTTTAGAGCGCTTTGTATTCAAAGCAAGGGTAAGGACGGACACTATTGATAAAACGGTTCTGTTTCCCATGATGCATCTTCATCTCAAAAATTCTTCCATCTAATGAGATATTCCTTGAGTGTTCGAGAACAAATCCTTCTTTCTATGGTTGCAACGATTGCCTCTTGTTCCCAAATGATCCTTCCTTCATCATCTGACATAAGAGTATTGTTTGTACTAATGTTTCCCCAAAATTTGTTTGAGACATGATACATGGAAGACATTGTGGATATGACTTTTATCAGGGAATTGTAATTTATATGCAACTTGACTAATATTCTTGGTAATCTGATATGGTCCATAGAAATTTGTATCCAACTTGTTCCCCCCCCATTTTAAGGGATACCTGTTTATAGGGTTGTATTCTTACGAACACTTAGTCTCCTACTTCGAATTCTCTTTCGGTTCTATGTTGGTCTACTTGTTTCCTCATAGGTTTTTGTGCCATGGCTAAGTTATCCTTGGGTAAGTCAATCATTTTTTGAGATTTTTCTAGTTGGTTTCTTACTTTTGGCACATTAGTGTCTTTTAGAACTAACTCCTTCCAATTTGGAGGGTCATACCCATATAAGGCTTGAAAGGGGGTCATTTTTGCGGAGGTGTGGTATGTTGAATTGTACCACCATTCTGCTAAGTGTAACCATTGAGACCAATGGTCTTGTTTATCTATTACGAAACAATGTATATATGCTTCTAAGAATTTATTAACGACTTGTTCATGCCTAGAAAATCATAGGTAACAAAAGTAGGGATTCTCCCGAATAAGCATTCCAAATCAACTCGTTTATCCTTTGGTATGGGGAATCTATTTGGTTTACGGTCCGCCTACCATAGGTAAAGTGACAGTTAAAGCTCATTTTACTAGTTGTGGCCCGGTCCACCATTTAAGTGTATTTTTTAGTTTTCTATGTTTATGAATGATATGCAAGTGCCTAACTAAGTGGAGTCGATAGAGATAATGAAGAGTGTCACTATGTGATGTGCAGGTTCTTACCTCTTGTCTTACCTCTTTTGCTTCTAAATCACAAACAGAAAAACAAATTATACTAGTGCTAACTAAAACTATCTAGCCTATCCCTAGGGAGAAATACTGTAATAAATAATGAGTAATGTACTGTATAACATGCATTTAGAATACTACAGATAGTTTTTTATATTTCAAAATACATGAATATAAGTAGACAGATAACAAAAGAGATAGATCATTTTCAATTAAAACATTCATTACTCAGATATGATTTGGAAATTTCAAATAAGTAAATAGGAAATATTCATAACATGAAATAATTCATGAGTTAGAACAATCTCACAGTTCATAGAAACAAGCTGAAATAGAAGTAGTTCACATTCACAACTAGTCTATGGCAAGAATTTGAAACTACACAATTCTTTCTCTAGCTGAAAATATAAACTCCTTATTATAAGATGAAATATTTATTCTTACAATAACATTGCAAAAAGATAATTTGAAAAAAGGTCCTTACTTCCATCTAACTCCCCTACATTTATACAAAAAGAAAAACTCTTGAACTACCCTCTCTGCTCTTTGGGATTCCCCTAGCCTTTCTTTAACAAAATTTTGTCCTCTAGTGTATATAATTAGAAAAATATAAATAAAACATATTACATAATTAATCAATCATTTGAAATAGCACAACTAGGATGGCCCAACTTGATCATTCATAAATTTCTTCCACGCATTTGCATATGATGCTATATTTTCAAAACCAAAAGGCTTTAAAAATATGATGGTGATTTCATGCTTAGCAGCTTGAGCCTTTATATTCTCAACTCTGGCTGGAATCAGTCAAAGTTGGTCTTCTAACAAGTGACTGCTAACTGTTGCATGTGCTATTTCAGTTTTTAGCACCTTTTCATCCAATCTCTTGACTAGTTGAATAGCATGTTCATCTTCGTTGCATCATTCTTGCAATTGTTTCAAAAACATTTCATGCTCATGCAGCTCTTCTAACCTCCTTCTAGCAAAGTTTTGACACCAATTGTAAGTTAGGACAACTCTCCTACAGAATTCTAGATAGGCACTCTTTGTCTTCCTCACTGTCTTACTAATTCCTCTGCTGCTTTACTCACAAATTTGATCAGCTCATACTCCATCTTTAGCGTTTCTAGGTCTTTAATGGGTATATCTATGGGAGGTTCCTTATTTGTTTATAACCATGTCCTTAGTCCCTTTAGAGCCTCCAGGATATCATGTGTCCTGTCTAAGAAATAGGAAGCTATATTTATAATTTCCTCTAGCCTTATTTCTACCTGCTGAACCTTTCACATCTCTTGCGCTATCTGAAGCTGCATTTGATGAATCTTATTCTTCAGTGTAAGAGCATGCTTCTTCAAAGGTTAAATATCTAATTTATGCCCCATAGTTTTCTTCAATGAGACTTCCAATGAATTTTTCTGATTTTCCAAGGCTACTACCTGAGTCTCATACAGCTTAGTGTTTCCCTCCGCAGTATTCTTTTGCATTTCCAATTCTACCACTTTATCCTCTAACTATCTCTTCTCTTTATTCAACGCTTCAATTGACAATTTCAAATTATCCCTTTCTGCCTCCAAGTCCTAATGTCTCTGTTGGAGTCTCCCAAAATATGCCAAGATGGCCTTAGACTCCTTTTCTATATTGCTTATGGATAACACCAAATCATATTTATCTGATTGTAGAGTCTGGCACTCTATCTTGGATACCTCAATTTCACTGATCATATCTTCATATTTCCTCTTCAAACTCTGAATTTCATTTCTCTCCCTTTTTAAGGTCTCTTTCAACTGTGTGACCTTCTTCTGGGACTGCTCTAGATCCATCATTATTCTATCCACATTATCTTCAGTAGCTAGGCTTGTGGCTACACCAGCTCTTGCCATCAATCATGAATCTTTGTCAGTACCGTGGACTACTGATTTCTCGGTCACCATCACTCTTGTATTACCTCCCGTGTTCACCTTTTTCTCTGTTCTTTTAACAATCCTCTTTTTTCCCTTGTCATAGAAAATTGTATTTAAATCAGGCATTTCTTCTACTTCTGTGGGAGTGAAAGGAATTAGTTCAATTCCAGATACTGAAAAAGGATTCTCTCATGCTATACTACTAGATGGAACAACGGGTTCTAATGGTTTAGCATAAGACTAAGTCTATCCCTGATCAGCAAGGCCCTGCTCCTCTTGTGTCTTTTCTCTCAATTCTTTAGTTGCTTTTTATGCTCGCTCTTTTTCTGTATCAGTAGTTTCTAATCTTAATCCCTCACTTTATTTCTGCCTTTTATGTATTTGTTCTTCTTTTTTTCTTTTCTTCTTATATTTTCTTCTCAGCCTGTTCAGATTACTTCCTCTTTTCTTCTTCTTCGGCTCGCAACCAGTCTTCTGCTTCCTGTGCTAACCTGTGAGCTTCTTCCTACCTTTTCTTTGCTACCTCTTTTTCTTTCCTTTTAAGTTTCTTTGTAGCTTTTCCATTTCCACCAATAGTAGTTATATATTTTTTGAATCTCCTCCTCAAAGAAGTCATGTTCTGAGCACTCTGGAAAAATTCCTCATCCTTGTCCCAGAAATTAGCATACTCAAAGTGCACTCCTACTTCTGCACAATACTCAGGTACCTTCTTCTCATAGTCATTTCTATGATATATTATTTCACCAAAGTGAAAGTACTCTAATTCCTTCATGAATTCTGGTGTGGTATTTACTATTGAAAACTTATAACTTCCTACAAAAAAGGGGACTGCAGGATATACATCTTTTTTTTGCTCAAATAGGAAGTTACCCACTATGTCAATGTACAACTATCTTACAACTTCTTTATGAATCACATAGTATGTGGAATATCTAGGTAGAAGCGAGGGAACCCTTGATCCTCCAAACATCCTTAAATACAACCCTTCCTTTGTCAAATAATAGTGCTCGTTATCTTGCACTACTTTCATAGCTTCCTCTAACATACAATTACATTCAATGAAGAAAATCAATGTATACAATGGCATAGTGAAATTCTCACAAATCTCCTGGTAATAGATATAATACTTGTGAGCCCAGAATAATTGATAGGCAGCATACATAGGGGACCGATCTTTATCCCATTGGAACTTTAATGATGGGAATGTTTGAGTACATAAAATGCAATCAACCAGTATTGAACTCATATAAAATTATGTCCACTCCTTCCAATGTTGCACTTATACAAGATGACAAGTTGTTGGATACTACGTTTACCCAATTAAGGATTGTACCTTGGGTGGCCATAAAAATATCACTGGTACCCAACCTATTTTAAAGTTTCTTCCATTAGCCCTCTGAAAAATCTAGTTTAACATCAAGGAAATTAGCCTGTATGGAGTGTGGAGACTTGATGTTTCGTACTCTCCTTAAGGCCTTGTACAAAATTTCTTGCATGGTATCATCATTCTTTTAACTATTTCCACCATATCTAGGTTGAGATATTTCATCCAACTCTCAGTCAAATGGGTTTGTTGCATTGGAAACTTATAAGCTGTGGATACATAGGTTGGGCTATATGCAGCATAACTCTGCCCCTCAGTGTTGCCCAGTATCATCCTCGTTACATCTTCCCTAAGCAGAATCCACCCTATCACCTCTGAACAAGGGAAAAGTCCAGGTCTGGTAGCCACCTTCATAATGGATGATCTCTCAATGTTGGCATAGATAGGAAGATCTTCGAATTACGCTTTTGGAACACTTTGGTTTAAGATCATTCTGTATATCTCTCCCCATTTATACTTTGGTTCAATTACAGTAATGGATTTAGTATCTTCATAAATAACCTCAAATATGGATATTATCTCTACTTTTGGTTCCTCCTTGGTTGCTTGGGACTTCTTTTTTTGCTTTCGTGGCATATTGTTGTGGTGATGATTAGCCTGTATTGATCATGCAAAATAGCTTTAGTCCATTTACTCCTAGCAAAGTATGTATTGAAAGCAATAAAAAAAACTACCAGAACATTACCATCCTATCAATATGCATGTTGAATAGCTTTTATTCTAATAAACAAATGGGCCTTTTGTATGGGAAACTTTAAAAAACCAGGAAACTTGCAAAAAACCTATCTAACCCAAATATGCAAAAACTTATGTTAAGGTAAAACCTATATCTTCACAACGCCCTTGTGTTTATAG
This sequence comes from Pseudotsuga menziesii, assembly GCA_001517045.1. Taxonomy (NCBI): domain Eukaryota; kingdom Viridiplantae; phylum Streptophyta; class Pinopsida; order Pinales; family Pinaceae; genus Pseudotsuga; species Pseudotsuga menziesii. Next base: position 286,487 of record LPNX011039478.1, read on the forward strand.
GCACTAACTATGAAATTGAAAAAACTCATAAAAGAGGACTGCTAAAACCCCAAAACCCTTTCTTTACCACTGAAAAAATCCTCCTACATCCCATGGAATCCTACCACTACTCAAACAATGGCTACATAGCCTATGGTTTAAAATTGTGCATGAACAAAGGGAGCGGTGTAGAAGGCGAAATGCTTGTCTGCACCCTGCCCTTGTTTTCCAAACAACTGTCAAAGAGGCACTCATGGATGGGAAACAATAACCACAAGAAAAACTGGCAAGAAAAAAGGGTTGACTAAGTGAAATGGCATCCACAAATAGACAAGGATTTAACCCCTACATAAAGAAAAACCAATGTTGCTCTTTGCAAAACCCCCGCGGGAAAACAAAATACCTAACCCTATCAAAATATGCATGGAAAAAAAAATGATGTTGAGCAAAAGGTTTAAGATAGATCCTACTTGGAAAGAACCTAGGAATGACCTAGATGGAAATTTCCTCCACCTGCACATGACTCACTCAGACAACGACAGCTGCACAGTCCCAAACGGGCGACAAACATAGAATAAAATAACTGGAGATATGACCTCTATGAATTTATAAGCGTGACCGCAAGAGGGAAGGGATAATTGGGCGAGAAAGAAAAACACTAAGTGAGTATCGGTAGGGAACCTTTGAGCGGACGCAAAACGTCGGGAGGGTTCAACAGACCATAGCTGGGATATCGAATAAAAGATGGCGAAACACATAACCACTATTAGCAGTCAAAATCACTAACACACCTTGGTATTGGTGATAACAATGTGAAGCGTCGAATGGATTCGGCACTGCGCCTCCGCAACTTCGGCCGGTGAAACCACTAAACCCTTGGCTCCTTCTAAAATACACAGTCGATACGACAAAAAACGACTCACCAAACTTAATCGAATATTGGAGAATGACAGACAAATGGGGACCCGAATCATCGAAACTGCTCCGGACTAAGCTTCCGGAAGATCGGTAAATAGCTTCCAATATAATAGGCGAAACGAAATCCGATATATCGGAGAAAGACCTCGAAATGCTCCCGATGGGAATATTGGGGAGCTAGTCAATTGTGCATCCAATGCATAGGAAAAAAAGTCAACTGTGCATCTGATGTAAGCAGACAAACCTTCAATTTCTTTCAAAAAATCAAATCATGGGAAAATTTTTGCCAAAGTCGTGAGATTCCTTAAGCCGTCTAAATACTAAAAAGACAATGGGGGATCCTAAAAATTAAAAAAAAAATGGGGAAAATAGTTGCAGCTGCAACAATTGGCGACTACCTGGTGAACACAGATCTCTGAACAACTTATCCTTTGAGACAACAAACTACTTTGACGGTATAACTTTATTAGATTTCTTTAAGGTATCTAAATTTCTAGAATACAAGATTTGTGAACTTTAAGCATTGATGATGGTCCAAATTGAAGAAAAGAGAACCAGGATTTCAAAGTCTTGATAACTCTTCTGAGGCCTAACATATGAAGTTTATTTTACCTCTGCCTTTGGATAGCTTCCAACTTAGACACCACAAGATTGTAATAGATGGTAAACAGATATATCTGTTTGTTCCTCATTCCCATGCCAATTTGCATTATTTTGACGCTTCCAGACTTTTGTCCTTTTGAATCCTCCCTAATTGCTTTCTTTCTAAATTTTAGTTTAGACCCCTCTATCCATAGTGTCCTTTTGTGTGAGAGATATTTTGATTTCAGCTCACGGACGGAGAAGAACTTTTTAGCAATCTTATTCAAACTGATATTGTTTAGTATGTGTTTTGACATATATTTGCTTATTGGGAGATTTTGACTCTTGTTAGCCTTTGGATTTCATTTCTAGCATGGGATCATTTAAATATAATAAAATTGTTTACCTTGCTTACTTTCCATGGGTCTTTTTCTATTAACCCCCATAAGACGGACTTTAGTGTGAAATGAATGGAGCCTCAAAATAGTATTCTAGACTTTTCTATCCTTAGTTATTTTATGGGGATTAAATAAGAATTCAATGTGTTCATAATCTGCTCAAACAATCCACTAATATTAAATAAATATTTAAACATTATGTTTGTGTAAATTGTAAGGAGTCTTTGATCAAAATATTTTTAGTTTACCCTGTACTCTGGTGAACTCCAAAACCAAGAGTTGTGCTGATCTATTGAAACATAAGGTAAATCAAATATTGAGCAAGTAAAATGTACATCAATTAAAACTAATCTAGACAAAGCAAAACAAAAACAAATCAAACCATTTATTTATGTCCAAAGGAAAAAATCAAAACCTTAAGAAAAATATGGCTTGAGAACTAAACCATTTACTGGTAAGTCCTCCTCCCACCCCTGTAAATCTCATAATTTGTAAGTTGAGGGGCCTATATTCTCTACAATCTAAAAAGGCCCTATCCATAGTCGTTGAAATTTAGTGTGCTTTCCCTTCTCATGATGTGGTTGATCCCACTTGAGTACCAACTCACCTACTTTGAATTCACTTTTCCCATTCTTGTGCTTGTCAAACCATCTATTCACCATCTCTTGTTGGTGTTTAAATCTTTCTCTGGCTTTGGACCTAGACTCCTCTAACTTTAGCAGATTGTGAATTTGGATCTTCCAAATTTCATTATTAGTACCCCTAGACTCTTGGGCTAGTTTAGAGGATGGAAATAGAATATTAGGAGGAAAGATAGCTTCTTTCCCATAGACTAGAGTGTAGGGTGACACACCTAAGGAGTTCTTGTGTGTGACTCTATCAGCCCAGAGTGCATTAGGAAAATCTAGATGCCAACTCCTTTGATTTTCTATAACCATTTTCTTTAAATTCCTAATCAGATTTTTATTGGTACATTCTGCCAAACCATTTCCTTGCGGATAGTAGTTAGCATAATAGTGCAGCTTAATTCCTTTTTCATTTACAAATGCAGTCAATTTAATGGATGAAAAATATGAAGCATTATAAAAAACAAGGAAAATTGGAACCCAAACTTGGTCATAATATGATCTTGCAGAAAGTCCATAACTACATCTTCATTTACTTTACATAACGGAATGGCTTCTACCCATCTGGTGAAATAGTTGGTGTAGAAGGAGCAAGTCGACATAAGTCGACTTGAACAAAGACCGACTTAGTCAGCCGACTAAGTCGATGGACCAACTAAGTCGGTCGGCCGACTAAACTAGTTAATTAAGTCGGCTAACTAACAGTCGTGCCGGTTCACCGAACCGACAGGTAGTTATTTTGTAACTGTTTGTAACTTGTATATTAGGCTGTTGAGCCACACAAGAACTCAGTTCAGTTTTGTGCTTTGTATGAACTCATTGTAATAAAGTATTATGTTCTATTCTATCTGTTCTTGTCTCTTGTCTCTGTATATTTATATGTTTTAGTATGTATTATTGGTAACCTTATGTGATCTGTGAGAATACAACATTGGTTCCGTTGCCGGTAGTACATGTCTAGAATATATGCTCACCTATGATACCAGAGCAGGAGATCAAGGACTGGTGGGAGCGTAAAATAGCCAATTAATTACAAAATTACGCACGTAGGAACAGACTAACAGTTGCAGAAGCCAAAGCCAAATTTTTCACCGAGACACACGAGAAGTTTGTTGAATCCGTGCCAAAACTATTGAAGCAACTCCTGGATGAAAAAGACCGACGCAACTAAAGAATAACAGTTGCTAGAGAAACTTATTCGAGGGGGTAGAACAAATCTATCGGAGTGGTGTGAGAAGATCGCCGACGACTTCTGTGAGGAGCAAGCACTAGAAGACCGAACATCAGTGGAAACTGTAAAAGCTAAATTCTACACAGATTTCACTGACCAATTTCTGTGCTCCTTACCGACCCTACTGTTCAAGTTCTTGATAGAGAAAGGAGCAGGCCATATCGTCGAACCTCGACCACCATTGTACGAACCGCGATCAAACACTAACTGGGAGGAGAAGCAAAAGAAGTGGGAGAAATTCATCGCTGAAAGGGAGTGGGAATACTTCCTGAACAAATAGACAGCATTATCCGAGCTTTCTAAAAAGCGTCGGGTAGGCTATGGGGGGGTAGCTGGTCATGTGTCGAAAAGGGAGCATAGTGGATATTAGTCGACCAGATTTAAGCTAGTAATGAACAGTCGACCGAAAAGGACCCGAAGGAATAGTATTGTATGAAAGTATGTCGGACATTAAGAGAATCAAGAGGGATGAACGATAGCAGAGAAGGGAAGCCAGACGAGAACACGTCGAAGAGCTGCGAAGAGAACAAAACCCTAGGGAGACCGACCGAGCTGAGAATCCGCCAGAGTCGGGTCATGACCGACAAGAAGAAGGTGTAGACGAAGAGACGGCCCCTAAGGAAGAGGAAGTGTGGATAGAGAAGTAAGAAGCTCTCCAAATAACGGCTCCCGATCAAGTAACCCTATCCCCAGCCAATCCACATACCGTAATATAGACTATTATTGAAGACGACCTCCGACTGAGAGCTGGTGACATCACTATCTGGAGTCGACTAGGTGATGAACCATACCCAAGATGACACCTTGTCATACGTCGACCGGTCGAAGGGAACTGGGTGAGCTTTCAAACGGCACCTTCCTTTTAGAGTATCCACTTGCTCTTACCAACACATGAAGGAGCACCCCCCCTGCCACATACAACTGTAGAAGACATCCAAGAGTCAGACCTGAGACGCAAAGTGACAGTGGGCCAGTGAGAAGACAAATTATCAACAATCCGTTGTACAGCGAGAAAGAATCAACCACCGACGGAAGCATAAGTTCCGTCGACCAAAACCCCATCTGTACCCCCACAGGTTCGACTGTATCAACAACCCCACCTCTTTCACCACCACCCACACCCCCACCTACACCACCGTCGGATAGCAGTGACAGCGACTCAGACATGGGTCACAGAACTGCCCACATTCCTCTATACGAGGGGGATGAATATCCCAGATGACATTGGTTCGTCTGCGAGTCCATCTGGGATGCAAACCAGGTGACTGATGAAGAACGACAGATGGCCCAGTTCGCAGGGGCCCTACGCAAACGAGCCTTGACATGGTTCATGACATTCACAGAAAGGACCCCCAAGGCGACCAAAGCTGAGATAAAGGCGCAATTCTTGTCCTTTTTCAAAACCCCAGACGCTAAGCACCTGGCAGCCAAAAAGCTGAAAACAACCCAACAGAAGCCAGGAGAAACTGTCCGCGATTATGACAAACGCTGGAAGGACCTGTTGAGTCAATTAGATTATGTTATTGACGAACAATTGATAATTCAATGGTTTCTTGCATGCTTATCACAAAAAATTCGCCGACATATCAGTCTGGAAACTTTCAAAACATATGAAGATGCGCTGACTAAAGCTCTGTAGGTCTAGATGGACGAAGACATCCCTGCATATCCAACAGACCACCGCCTGGAGGAACAGCTAGAAAATGTCCAGAAGTATTTAAAAGAGTTGACCCTGAAGAATCAAGAGATCTGGTGTACAAACTATTCGATGGCCGGTCATTGAAAAGATACTTGTCGACAGCAGTACAACCGACAAGATGTCCGTTTTGTGCAGACTAACGCATTTTGCGACATCTGCCAGGAGCGTGGAGACCATTCTACAGCCGGCTGTCCATACAACATGAAGAATGGAAAGGCTTCCTGGTGTGCCATCTACGAGACAAAAATCCACAACACGGCCGACTCTCAACTGAACCTGAAAAATAGACAGAACTACCAGGCCGTTTACCAAATGAATGCAGTAGCACAGACTAATGAGCAAAGCAATTCAAACAATCAGAATGGGCAACAAGCTAACGGCCAACGATATGAACGTCGATATGACAATCGACGACAAGGGTTTGGAAGAGGTCGATTTGTTGGGAATCGAGACATACGCACTCGTCGACCCAGCCAGTGTTTCATTTGCTATAAAGAGGGGCACAGATGCGCAGACTATCCGTACAAGGACAGAACTGATCTGAAATTCTGTACGCATTGTGGAGTAGGCAATCACTCCTTGGAGGATTGTCCTACTATGTTGGAAAAAATTAATATGAAAAAGAATGTTAATGTCTTGTCTTGTGTACAAAAGCATGATGTAGTACATACTAAAAATCTGCATATTGTCACTCGTCAAGGCACAAAAATAGGGCCTGATAACCCACAAGTTACCAGGATCAAAGACACCAATGATTATCCAAACCCTATAACACAAAAACACACCTATCACGAGGCATCACACATATTTCAAAACCTTGCACAGCAAGAAGACATTATTCACAGTTGACTTAGCACGACACAGCAGTTAACCTATCTCATTCAAACAGATGAGTCGGTAGCCCACTTCATTGATTTATTGCATCAAATCAAAATTACTAACCCTAAAAAACAAACTAAGAACATTTGCAACCTAAATAAAAAAGACAAACATGATGTCGACCCTCTAGTCGACCTGGAAATCGAGGGTTTTCATGTCCGACAAGTGGTGCTTGATTTCGGGTCTCAGGTAAATATTATGACCCGGGACACATGGGAAAAGATGGGAAGACCTCGACTCTATGAGTCAGGTATTTATCTCAAACTAGCTGACCAAGGTCTCATTGAACCCATTGGGGTTTGGAAAAATGTAGGCACAACGATCAAAGGAATATCAACCAATGTTGATTTCGAAATTATTGACCCAAAGGAAGGATCTAGCTCCTTCCCAGCCCTTGTAGGTCGACCTTGGGGTCGAAAGATCAAAGATTCTATCTCCTTAGACAAAGAACGTATTAAGCTCAAAGGAAATGGCCAAAAGGTCATATTACCTATCAATCCATCCCAAGGACAACCTTGGATTGAACCGATTGATGAGGAAGTTGATATCCGACAACTTTATCAGATCCAGAACAATACCAACTATACTGAACCAAATGCCCAAGGGGAGCTCTACTTAGGTAACCCAGACTCAGTTGGCTATAACTCGGACGTTGAACTCTATGAATGGGAGATAGAAAATTACGAAACGCAAGCAAGATGGTGCTGGACTATTCAAACAGTACAGAAAAAACCCACCCAACAGTGCTTCATCGTATCGAGTATCCCAAAAAATTTTGAAAAGAAACAAAGAGAACGCCCTACCTTACAACCCACGAACTTAAACAGTACTCAACTACCCCGGTATAAGGAGAGGGAATCCCCAGTCATGCATGTCGAACAAGTCTCTAAAAATATTGGAGAACATGGTCGACTGCAAAGCTTAGTGGAAACATTTACAGGTCAAGCAGCTAGATGGTGGGATAACCATCAATCCAAACTACAGACCACGACCACTGCTTCAACCTTCTTTGTCGAACGGTTTGGAGGGAAAAAGTTAACACAGGAAGCCCAAATCCCTATCTTCACTCAAGGCCAGAACCCAGAAGACCACATTAGGACTTGTGAAAAGGAGTGGTGAAGACTTGGTTACAAAGATGAGAGAGCCTGGCCCCATTTGTTTCCTTCAACCTTAGATGACTTACCTAACAAATGGTATAAAATGGAAGAATCTAGGGGAGAAACCTTCTTTTGGCACGAATTAAGAGAAAAATTTATCAAAGACTTCCATTTTACACCTCAAAACGAAAAATTGGCTGCGACAGCACATAAAATCAAACAATTTCTCTAGCCGACCATCAATCAACCCTCCCAGACCGATCGACAAGTCAAGGATTTCCATTCTATACAAACTGCACCCAGACCACAGTCAAACCGATTGCACTTAGAAAATGAACACACCATCGGCAAAAGATTCAGATGGAACCCTGACCACAGTGAAACTAACAAACCTATATATTCCATCTTAAAAGTTGAGAGCACAGATAAACCCGACATTGACAGAATGACTGCAGCCGACTTTCCTGCTACATTCTCACAGTTCAAGGAGGGAAGTCGGCCGATCAATGAAGCTAAAGCACCAGAGTGGCTGGATGCAAAAGTGAAAACCAAGGAGGTCGACATTTCAAATGACGACCGTCCAAAGTTAGCTAAGATTGGAGACTATTGGAATGAACACCAAACCACTGAAATCATAAACCTACTTAGAGAGTTCCAAGATGTCTTTGCACGGGACTACAAAGACTTAAAAGGACTAGTTCAGGAAATGGGAGAGATGAAAATAGATACAAAACCTGATGTCCGACCTATTAAGAAACGACCTTATAAATTAGCTCATAAGTATAGGGAGATAGTTAAGAAGGAAATAGACAACATGTTAGAAGCAGGGATCATCTACCCCATCGACCAGTCGGAATGGGAAAGTCCATGGTCGTACAGCCTAATAAACATGACCCGACCAGATTAAGAATTTGTGTCGACTTTAGAGAGTTTAACAAAGTCACCCTAACCGATCCATTCCCAACCCCGTATGCTGATGAAATCTTGAATGAAGTGGCAGGACATGAATGCTACTCATTTACAGATGGATATTCAGGATATAACCAAGTACCTATAGCAAAGGAAGACCAGAAGAAAACTACATTTGTCTGTGAATTTGGCTCTTTTGCTTACAGGGTTATGCCTTTTGGACTAAAGAATGCACCTGCAGTCTTTTCCAAAATTGTTGTCAAAACTTTCCAGGAATACATATATAAAACTATGGCAGTCTACTTCGACGACTGGACTATATATTCCACCCTAAAGGATCACTGTACATGGCTCCGACTTATGTTGGAAAGATGTCGACAAATACAACTCTCATTAAACATTAAGAAATGTATCTTTATGACCCCCATCGGGATACTACTAGGACATGTTGTTTGCAAAGATGGTATTAAGGTTGATTTTTCCAAAATTAAAATCATCCTCGACTTGAAGCCTCCAATAAACCCTAAACAAGTTCGGGTGTTATTGGGACATACAGGGTATTATAGGAATTTTATCAGACATTACTCAGACATGACCTACCCTCTGGAAGAGCTGCTAAAAGAAGATCAATAATTTAGGTGGACAGAGGAATGCCAAATATCCTTCGACAAACTGAAGAGCAAACTGGTCGAAGCCCCCATACTTAAATTTCCAAATTGGTCGACCAAGTTTCATGTGCATATTGATGCATCAGGCATAGCAATTGGCGCAATCCTGACTCAACTAGGAGACGATGGAATGGATTACCCCATAGTTTACAGCAGTTGAAAACTCAATAAAGCTGAAAAGAACTATTCAACCATCGAGAGGGAAGCCCTAGGTATGGTCTTTTCCCTTCAAAAATATCGACATTACCTGTTAGCCAACCCCTTCATATTTTACACCGACCATCAAGCGTTGAAATACCTTGTTAATAAACCCCTTCATCATGGAAGAATTTGTCGATGGCTACTTCTTTTTCAAGAGTTTGAGTTTGAAGTAGTGGTCCGACCGGGAAAGCTCAACGTCGGACCCGACCACCTATCTCGTATCGACACGGGAGAGGAACCGACCAGAGTCGACGACGACTTGCCGGACGCACATCTATTTCGTATAGAAGTAGTACCAGAAGAACTGGAAGAAATAGCATAGTTCTTAGAGACGGGTCAGGCACCAGAAGGTCTGAACACTAAGAAAAAGAAAATCCTAGCTATGAAGGCTGCTCCATACAGCCTCATCAATGGATTTCTATATAAAATGGGGTTAGATGATGTCCTTAGAAGATGTGTACTCAACCATGAACGAGACCAGATCATGCACGAAGCACATTATGGACCGGCAGGAGGACATTTTCAAGCCGACACAACTGCCAGGAAAATTCAACAGTCTGGATTATGGTGGCCGACACTTCAAAAGGATTGTAAAAACTTTGTTAGTCGATGTGACAGATGCCAACGACTTGGTCGACCACTGCCAAGCACAGAAATGCCCCTGATCTCTGTAAACCCTAGTCTCACATTTGAAATTTGGGCTATAGACTTCATAGGACCATTCCCTATCCCAGCCCGACGATCAGGTGCCAGATATATTATCACTGCAGTGGAATATGTCACTAAATGGGCAGAAGATGAACCTGTCGAAACATGTTCAAGTGAGGTAGCTGCTAAGTTCATATATGAAAACATTATTACTCGATTTGGATGTCCACTCACATTGATCAGCGACCAGGGATCACACTTCATTAACAAAACCATCAAAAACTTAACCGACCAGTTTCACATCGACCACAGATGAAGTACAGCATACCATCCTCAGTCGAATGGTGCAATTGAAGCTTTTAATAAAACATTGACAAAAGGGTTAACTAAAATATGCAATTCCGACAAAGACGACTGGGATGAGAAAATCCCTGTAGTCTTATGGGCATACAGGACTGCATATAAACGGTCGACTGACCAAACCCCCTTTCGACCGGTATATGGACAAGAAGCAGTCGTCCCCCTACACTTCCGACAGCAGGCACCTATTGTAGCTCAACTACTTCATATCGATGTCGAGCATGCAAGAAAGGATCGACTGTTCCAACTCAGTAAACTGGAAGAACATAGAGTTATGGCTATTCAACACCAGGAAATTCAAAAAGAACAGCAGAAAGCCTGGCACGACCGAAACATCAAGAACAAAAACTTTTCGGCCAGGGACCTTGTTTACTCTATAATAGTCGAGTGAAAGGAAAACCAAAGAAACTGCACACAGAATGGATGGGCCCTTATGTTGTCGAAGAAATCCACCCCAATGGTTCAGTCTGACTAAAAACATTACAGGGCCTAGTATTTCAGAAGCTCGTCAATGGATCCCGACTTAAACAGTACAGAAACTGATTCAAAATAAATAAATAAATAAATAAAATAATAACAACCGTAACTGTCAATCCAAACCTATAAAAAGTTAGAAAAATCCCAAAAATCAAAACAAAACACTCATAAACAACCAGCATGACAGCAACTCACCCCTTCGACAACGGACACCATTTTCATCGACCATCCTCATCGACCAGTCATGCCGTCCATTTTCATCACCGACACCAACCATTGACCTCGAGAGTCCCATCACACATTAATGGCCTCTAGCGCCGAACCAGATTCACCAAATCGCACTCAAGTATTACAGTTGGACTGTCAAGTCCGCCATTAATACAACCAGTTCGACACTCCACCATTCCCAATCCCATAAATAATGGACCGTCGAAAGTTCATTCACCACACCCCTTACACACAGAGCACTCGCATCCTCCGTCGACCAATCCGACCAATCCGAAATCATGGCACCCAAACTCACCCGAGCCGCGGCGAAGGCCAAGGAGTTGCAGGCAGAGGACACACCCTTGGTCCAAAGACTGAAGAATATCAAAAATGCCAAAGTCCAGGAGGGTCCATTTCAGAAACTCTGGGCAGAAATCTAAGACTGGGCATATGAAGGAAGTAAAATGACACAGGCTACTGAGAAAGTCCGGAACAACAGCATTCTCCAGTACCCTAACGCACCATTGATGGCCAGCTTCGACGGGACAAAGGAAGCCGCTGTTAAATTTATTATCAGTAGTTACCACAACGGCCGATTCTATTTCGACCAGCCAATTGACATCACCAGGGATGTTATTTTGGCGCTTACGGGTCTGTCAAACAAAGGCGACCCTGTCCCAATTGGGATAAAGGAGGGACTCGTCCAAGAAATTACAGGCACACCGACTAGAAAAAACTCTAAAGGGTTAATGATAGGACAGATTGCGACCCGGACACCACAAATTGTGGAAAAAATAATCGCAATCACCCTTACCTTGGCCGGTCGAAGCAGCGACCTTAAACTGGAGATGCTAGAGGCGGTCGACACAATCGCCACCAACAGAGGACTCTACCGCTGGGGAGACTATGTCGCCGACATGGTCAAAACCATCTGTGAACGCTTCCAGGAGACAGGAGGTATTATCAAATTCCCCTACCTGATTATTTGGATAGTCATGTATCATTTTTGTCCAGATGGTAGTCCAGTCTTTCGGGAGCTGACCAAGTTCCAAATGCACCGCTTCAAACCTTTCTCACAAAAAGGCACCCTGCATGAGTTAGCACAAGGGAAAGTCTTCTTGGAGACTTGGTTCTAGCAGCTAAAGGTCCGGACGATGAGGTGGAGGGTGCCCCAAAACATCCGACGAAACCTCCCTGCCGACTCACATATCCAGTTAGCACTTGACCATACATCAATATGGTACATGCGAGGTCAAGACCCCAAAGAACAGGACCTCGACTACTACCCGAAAATGGAACAGATTTTCAGAGAGTTGACCCGACAAGCAGGAACAAAGGTACCAATTTTGGCAGCTGCCAAATAGGTCGACTTCTCTACCATCGAACAGCTGACAGACCAGGAGAAGGAGGAGGACTACGAGCTTAATCTGTATATTAGTACATTTGTGTCGGAGGATACCCCGACCGGCACCACTAGTCGGGTACACATTACTGTGAAACCCCCAGCCGACAGAACCACAACAACCAACACTACAAACGCAGCCAACAGTGCAACAGATAACTCCCGGTCTCGTCAAACCCATTCAAGAACCGACAGGTGAAGTCGACGAAGACGACCCTGAGTATGCTCTATCCAAAAGCAACATCAGGAAGCTCGCTACGGAGATAGCGGTCGCCAGAAAACGACTCAAGACTCAAAAACAACAAACAGGCAGGGGTAAGCGCAAGCTTATTCTTGACTCATCCAACGATGACGAGGAACTCGCAGCCACGACTGTCGACATTGTCGAAGACGCCCGCGCCAATAAAGTGTCGGTTTAAACCCAGTTTTAACGATATCTCGAGGCAGGCACCCCAGAAGGTCGGCCCAAGAAACCAAAAACATAACAGACGCCTGAAAATGTCGTCAACCTTGTGTCGACCCCTCCTCCCCCATCTTTGACGCGCGTAGTCGAAAAAAAAGCACCGGCAGAATAGTTGGGTGGCCCCATGGACGAATATCAAAGAGCAATTCCGGAGGCACTCAGAACCAGGGTCGACAAGGATGCTGAGCTTAAAGCCTTCTTCGTGACACTACCTGCACTATTCCAGTCGGCCCAGAAAATAAGAACAACGGCTCCTCTCAAAGCAAAAGACCAGGTTTATGCCCAGGAAACAACAACATTTATCAGGTCCAATGAAGAGGGCGACATCATAGGACACAGTAAGTCTATCACCAAAGATGTCGATCCTGAGATACAGGACGACCTACCCACTTCACCGTCGGACGCAGGTATCTCTTCCGACCAAAGTCCACCACGCAGTCCTGTCAACCTTTTGACCCCTGACCATTCCCCCACTCCGTCTCCACCTCCGCCACCATCATCTCAACCACCCCCGCCACCTCCTAATTCACAACCAAAACCACCATCAGTTTCACAGCCGGAAGTGGTTATACCACCTCCTCAACCAGAAAAAACACCGTCCCCCATACCCCCTCCTCAAAAATAAACAACCCCGATTTCTATACCAGCTCACCAACTAGAAAAACCCTTGGCCTCCGTTCCACCAAACATAGACCCAACTTCCACTACTGCAGGTACCCAAGAGCCACAGACCGACACCCAGAAGAAAAAGAAAGAGCACCATAGAACCTTCGGCCTGAAGATTAGCCTAAAAGATGCAAGTTAGATAACTGACTCAGAGGTTGGCCAACTACTCAAAACCTTGGCCAAAGAGTCAAAGAAGAGGATGGTCACCAAAAGTAAAGATCCCAAAGACAAAGAGGAAGAACAGGTCGAGTTTCTCAGCAAATGCAGGTCTCTTGCACAATCTGTCGTTCTAGGCCCGGTCGAAGATTCTACAGATCGACCTCTGGAAAGGGCATACCAGCTTTTTGAAATCCTGGTGTCGACTATACAAACACATCTCCAAGAGACTAAAGCAGAACAAAAGGAAGAGACCGCCCGAATCCTCTTGACCCAACACACTGCATTTTCAGAGGCTTACAAAGTTTTGCAGGACCATATGGAGGAATCCATTGTTACTGAGGAAGTACTGAGAGACTGGCCTAATCATTATGGGCACGTCTATCATCAGACTAGGCAGACAAGGCAAGGTATTCAGGACTTGGAGGGACGTAAGTCGACGGAGGCAGAAATGAGGCAGACTATTGACGAGCAGATTGTCATGGAGAATAGCAAACTGTAGAAGCTGGAACGAGAAGCTCATAAGTGGGTTCAGCAAGCCCTTCCAAACTTGGAGAAGGTCGACAACATCTGCCCGTAGATGAAAAGACTCCTTGATGCTGCAGAAGAACAGAACCAAACGTTGGGCCCCAACATGGAGAACATTGCCGAAATGACCATGGCAGCAAAGATGTCGGTACTTTCAAATCTTACTACTCTGACGATCGACATTCAGAAAGACCTGCAGACATGGACAGACTTCCAGCATCAGCTTGTCGTCACTGCACCAGCCATAGTCGAAGTATGCGTCTAGCGAAGACCAACTATCCGCCTGCACAGTCCACCTCAGTAGCAGTTTTGCAGGGTCCGACCAACACTAACAATTTTTGTACCTCCCTGTTTCTTCAGGACGAAGAAACATTTTGTTTGTGGGGGAGATGTAGAAGGAGCAAGTCGACATAAGTCGACTTGAACAAAGACCGACTTAGTCAGCCGACTAAGTCGATGGACCGATTAAGTCGGTCGGCCGACTAAACTAGTTAATTAAGTCGGCTAACTAACAGTCGTGCCAGTTCACCGAACTGACAGGTAGTTATTTTGTAATTGTTTGTAACTTGTATATTAGGCTGTTGAGCCACACAAGAACTCAGTTCAGTTCTGTGCTTTGTATGAACTCATTGTAATAAAGTATTCTGTTCTATTCTATCTGTTCTTGTCTCTTGTCTCTGTATATTTATATGTTTTAGTATGTATTATTGGTAACCTTATGTGATCTGTGAGAATACAACAGTTGGTTGCCATTAGGATGTACTTATGCTGCAATGAAGATTTGGGATTGATCTCTCCAATAATTTCAATCCCCCATTGCTTGAATGGTTCTGAGATAATAACTGGTTTCAATGGTCCTACTGCCTTTGCTTGTCTCCCACTGCTCCTTTGGCAAGTATCACACTTCCTAACATGAGCGTGAGCATCTTTAAACAATGTTGGCAAGTAATATCCAACTCTTAGAATCTTGTTTGATGGTGTGTCTCCTGAAAAATGACCTCCAACAGGTCCATCATGTAGTTCTGCTACAACCTTATTTGGAGTCTTCACATTCCAAGCATCTAACAAAAACTCCATCGTGGTTCTTTCTAAACAACACTCCATCAATAATTTGATATAAGGCTGATTTTAGACATAATGCTCTTCTTTTCTTGGGATTCCAATGTTTCGGCAAATATCCTTCTTGAAGATAATGAATTAAATATATATACCAGGAGTCTGGAGCTATGAATAGAGGACATACATCCACCATGTGTAATTCAGTGTCATTATCCCAACTGTCATCTTCAACGTTTTTACTTTCATTCATCAGTTTACAGAGTCCTTGTCCTTTAATTATGGTTGCTAGTTTAAATTCTAGATCATACTCTTGCAAGGTAGTCACCCAGTTACCTCTTCTTTCTCCCAATTCCTTTTGCAAAAAGAGATCGTATTGTTGGGTGCGGCACTATTAATTTGGTGTGGTTCTTAAGTATATATGGTCTAAATTGCTTCTCCACTTTAAAAAATGTATAATCTTGTTTATCAATTATAGGATAGTTCAATTCATCCCCTTGCAGACCAGTGCTCATAAATGATATGGGGTACTCATATCCTCCTTCTTCTTTCTACATAAGCACCACTGCTAATGAATCATCAGAAGCAAAAGTGTACAAGATAAAATCCTTTTCGAAATCAGGAATTTTGAGTGATGGTGCATGAGCTATGGATGTATTAATCTTGTTAAAAGCATCCTTCTCTAAATCAGTCCATTTGAATTACACACGTTGCTTGACCATTTTTTGCAAAGGTTTGACAATTTGAGCAAAGTCGGGTACAAACCTTCGCACGAAATTGATTGTCCCCATAAAATATTTCATACCTTTCTTATTATGGGGTAAAAGGATATGTTCTATAGCTTTAATTCTTTCTGGGTCTATTGAGATCCCCTTTTTAGAAATAACATGACCCAAAATATTTCCTTCAGTGACAATGAACACACATTTCTTAGGATTTAAAAAAATGCCATATTTCCTACAACGCTCAAAAATTTGCTTCAGATAAAATGCATGTTCCTCTCTTTTCTTCGAAAATGTTGTAACATCATCTAAATAGACCACAACACTATAGCCAATTATACCATGGAAAGCTATATCCATATCCCTTTGGAAAGTTTCTCCAGCATTAATGAGTCCAAAGGACATTCTCCTATACAAAAAAATTCCCCCACTTGGTTCTAAAAGTGGTCTTGAGCCTATCTTCTTCTGCTATGAGTACTTGGTTATAACCTGAGAATCCATCTAATAGAGAAAATAGTTTATAACCTAAGACCATTTGTAGTATTTGTTCCATACGTGGGTTAAGGTAGTTATCTTTATTCGACGAACCATTTAGATTCTTGAAATCAACGCAAAGTATGATCTCTCCAAAAAATTTCCGTGCTGGTACCATGTTTGAGACCCATTCTGAATGTCTGACTTTAAATATGATTTTAGCATCCATCATTTTTTTCACCTCACTTTGAATTAGGGGCTCTAATTTTGGATGCATCTTTCTCAAAGGCTGCTGATAAGGTTTGACTCCAAATTTGATTGGAATAACATGTTGTATGATTCTGGTGTCATAAGTTTTGAGGTCCTCATAGGTCCAAGCAAACACATTTTGTATTGGCTGAATAAACTGATGAATTTACTCCTCTCCCCAGGTAAACAACACTTTCCCAAATTCACATATTTGGGTTCAACCTCTATCCCTAGATTTATAGGCTCGAATTGTAAAGACGAGCTACGTGTCTTGACATTTGCTGATTTTTTTAACTTGTTTTCTAGATCTAACATATGTTCCAGAGTTCTAGCTCCTTTAGGAATGAAATTTCAATTCTAGAGGTTCACTTGATGATCCTCTTCATCTATTATGGATCCTTTAAATGTATCATTATTAATTAAACACTCCAATATTTTATGATCATCATCAAACACCATTAAATTGGTAATGTTGTCTAGAACAGAAGGCCCGAAAAGCAATTCAATCAAGCATCTGTTATTTATAGGTACTAGTCTAGCAGCTGAAGTAGCTAACAAGTTAGCTGCAACATTTTTTACTATAGGAATTGAAAAGATATTGAATGCATAAAAAAAATTTAATAAATCCCAAACCTCATTTTGGTAAGACTTCAAATGTGGTGATATACAATGAATTTTGTTTCGAACTTGTTTAACAATGATTTCAGAATCTCCATATACTTTTAGATTTTTTACTTTTAATTTCATTGCTTTTTTCAATCCCTGGACTAATGCTTCGTATTCGGTTGTGTTATTTGTACATTCAAATTCCAATATACATGAAAGAAAATGTTTATTTTTCTCTGGATTGATTAGGACATAGCCATCTCCTGATCCTTCCAAGGTTTTAGAACCATCAAAATAAAGAAATCCAAAAACTTTCTACTCCTACTGAATTTGAACTATTAACTACATCTGAAACTAAATCTACTATATTACAATCAATCTTATCAGCCCATGAGAATTGAAGGAGATCGGGTTGGATATTTGATATGCTATTGGATTCTTTAGCTTGGTAATTTCCTGGTTCCAGTTCAAGAAAATAGTTTCCCAACACAGGATTGACTAGTTCATTTTTACCCTCCAACTGAGTTACATTGTACTTCATTTGAGGTTCCCTTAACACCTTTATTTGGTTCTAACAACCTTTATAAGGTAACCATACATGTGACCAATCTGATGCAAATTATCCTTCCAATTTTGTTTCCCAATCCCAGCTCAAAACCAAACCATATTCATCCTGGATATCAGCCACAACAATGTCTATGTATATACAGACTCTCTCGTCTATTGACAAACAGATAAGAACATCTTCCATTTCTCCTATCACTTTCACTGCAGCCCTATCCAATTAGATAACTTGGCACGTGGTTGGTTTAGGGTGACCATTTATTTGTTTGCAAACTGAAAGTGGCATGACATTTACTGATGCTCCAGATTCCACCAAACAATTATGCGCATTGTAATTAAAAATCTCAAAAGTTAGTAGAAAAGATGGAGCTCTATATTTAGACTTTCCTCCTGAACTTGCTTCACCGATATCTTCATCAGTTTGGTTGTATTATTCCTCATTTTCTTCATGTTCTCCTAAAGTTTCTTTATCTTGGGAAGTATCAGGTTATCCTCTTTTAATGAATTCTGACTTCTTGTTGTAACATTTGTCTCTGGTATTTATTCTTCCTCAAGGAAACCTTCATCCTCTACGTTGAACATAAAAATAGAATACCATAAAACGAAAGTGTCCTTCTCTTGGGTTTCGATTGGTTCATGATATTTCTCTTTTTCATCCACAGTTTCTGTCAACCTAGACTCGAATAATTGGTTCATCACTAAGGTCATAGAATTTATCCATTGCGAGCAATTCTTTTCTAAATGAGGCTTCTGATGGAATGTACAGAAATTATCCATGCCTATATCTGTCAAATTCATGGCTAAGGGACTATGTGGGGGAGGCTTGGGTTGAATGTTATCATATCTCTTTTTATAATAAGGATTGTATTGTTTATGGGCCTCCTTCTATTTTTCCAAATCAATTACCATATTTGACAACTTATGAATCATCTTCACCACCCCATCTAACTCCTGTGATGACTCATCTTTAGGCTTAGTTAATAATAGAGGCTTCTTGTTCCCATAATTTTTTTCTTCTGACTGCATAGGATAGTGGCCTATACTCTCCATTTCTGCCTCCACCTTCTCAACTTCTTCATAAGTATCTACCAAAGTTGGTCCAACCGATATTTTGATAAACATGGCTAGATCATGCCCAATATCTGAGGTATAATACTCAATTAGGGCATGCTCAGATGGTTTGTTAGCTGCATCAAAGTTATTTAGGTAGGAAGCAAACCTCTGAGTGAAATTATGTACCCTTTCTTTCTTCTCTTTCTTTAGGGAAATTAAACCTTTCATTAAAGCAGCATGAGTTTTCTAGATTCCGTATTTGTTTCTAACCAGTCTCTCAAAAATATTCCAATTTCTGATTGAATTTGCCGGTAGGGAAAAGCACCATGAGGTTGATTTTCCCTTCATAGTATGTGGGAATAATCTGCATACTACATCTTCATGTTCTACTGCTTGTAATCCCTCTAAATCCAGATAAAAAATCTGCAAATGATCATCCACAAGAATTCCTTCATTTGGTTCAAACTTGGGTAAAGATTTGTCAAAATTCTAAGCTATAGCATGCAATGGAGGGGTCAATTTCAAAGGAGATCTAGCCCTCCAAGAAGGTTGTGGAGGTGGATGATTTGCATTCACATTGGCCATGATTCTGAGTGGAGATTGAGGAGGAGACTGGACAGGAGTTCTAAAAGGAGAACAGTATGGGGAATAGGGTCCCAACTGGTTCAGAGGTTGGACAACTTCTTGCAAGGATGTTTCTACCAGTTCTTCAAGGTCTTCCTCTAACACTGAATCTTCCAATTGAGGGCAGTCCTTACAAAACTCTCTTCTAGGTAAAACAGAAATAATTGATAACCCTCCAATATTATTTGTGTATGCCCAGGTGATTCTTCTTAAATCATCAACTACTTCATTATCAATGGGATAGACATACCCTATGGTTTTTTCTTCATGAGTATATATTTGTGGGATATTGATCTCGAAACTATCATCGGTGGGGAATTCTCGAGAAAATGAATTTCCTCAATCAGCCATGTACTGGTGGCCCTCTCACCATCAGCAAGTAAGAATCATAATCTAATTACCCAATCACAGAAACATCATGCTCATCTATGTATGAATCTATTATTGAAAAATGAATGTAAATAAGATAATTTAATGATTTTTAAGAGTCTTAACATCTCTAAGAATATGATGAGGGATTCTATTCTAAATTCTTCCTAATATATTGGAAACTATAGATTTTCTACCAGAAGCTTCTTTCTTTACATCATCCCATTCTCTTTCAGGATCAACAACTGAAATCATTCTTTATTCAATACATGTAATTTTTCTTGTAGGTAATGACATATATTTTTTACCTATAAGCCAAATTCAATTAAGTTATTAACAATTTTTCATAATCTAGTCATTTCATTAAAATGACAAACAACACACACTGACATGCAAAACATTTTAACTAATGTTTCAGTATAACCATATCGCATGAATTTTAATCACATGAATACCTCAATGTATTTGTAGTGGTTCATATAGTTATGTACACATTAAATCAATGTTTTCACATAACCCCATTCATATTTCGTGTAATGTTTTGCATTCGTATATTTATATCTCATGAAGATTTATGCAAACTCTTATTCTTCTTAACATGATTTTACTATTTTCCATTAAAATACAAAGATTGTAACATATGATTTTAATCATGTGTATGCCATAACATCATTCCTAATCTCGTGAATATGGATTGCAATGAAACCAAATTTGATTTTATAAAAGCATATGATAATCAAATAAACATGCAGCCCAACATTCATATCTTATGAATACATAATGAAACTCTATATTCATATCTTTATGAAACAATCTTGAAACTCTATATTCGTATCTTTATGAAACAATCATGCATTCTCTATATTCATATCTTATGAAAAATCATGCAACTTTGTATTCATATTTTGAAAAACAATCACGCATGCTCTATAATCATATCTTATGAACAATCATGCAACCCTATATTCATATTTTATAAAACAACCATGCATGCTCTATATTCATATCTTATAAACAGTCATGCATGCTCTATATTCATATTTTATAATAGAATCATGCATGCTCTATATTTATATCTTATGAACAATCATGCATGCTCTATACTAATATTTTATAAAGAAATCATGCCTGCTCTATATTCATATATTATAAATTTGTTATTTTCCAATAATGGAAAATACAATCAACATATATGAACACAATTCCTAATCTTGGGAATACGAATCTCTATATGACTATAATGAAAACATTCAAAATCATATAGATCTAAATAGAATATAATAAAAAAATTGGGTACTTATCTTTTATTGTTTTGCATGTTCCCTCCTAATATTTGATTTGTTGTGGATATTAATAGAGTCCCTCAGCATTGATCTCTTATCACATCCCCTCCCGTCCACTAGA
Source organism: Pseudotsuga menziesii (assembly GCA_001517045.1). NCBI lineage: Eukaryota > Viridiplantae > Streptophyta > Pinopsida > Pinales > Pinaceae > Pseudotsuga > Pseudotsuga menziesii. The sequence continues at coordinate 307,702 of LPNX011039478.1, forward strand.
GAGAGAATGCGACCATAGTGCTTCCTAATTGATGTAGGAGCATCCAACTCGAAGTTCACTCTATTCAAGTCTGTGTATAAATTCTCTAACTTCCCAATAGTAGAGAAATTGATCCTATCAGTGATCAATTAGAAGATCTATGAATAAAAATATCAAAGGAGATCAAACGATAGAGAAAGATCATGATATAAATTGACGGTCACAATCTGTTCCACATCTGGAAACAAATCAACAACTGAGAATCAACCCGCAAGAATCAACGGTTTAGAAACTTGAGTTTGCAGAATCAAGAAAATATGAAAATTGTGATCCCGCATCCTGCATCCTGCATCCAAAATAGACCATTGTGGAAAGGAGAGTTGCAGAAGGATATCTGTAGGGAAATCAAGATTCTGCATCCCGCATGCAGAATAGACCATTACGGATATAGTTCATTGTGAAAATAGAGATTGTGAAGCTGCATCCCGCGTCTCGCATGTTGCAGAAAGGAGAGTTGCGGAAGGAGATCCATGGGGAATAGAATTTGAAGAAGGAAGTTTCCGCATCCTGCATCCTGCATCCTGCAAGTTGTGGAAAGGAAGATTCCTGTTAGGAAATTCAACCTGTTAATAGAATTCTTGGACAAATTTGGTCATTCAAGCCATCACCAACTTGGGAAATCTATTCCCCATAACGTAATTTAAAATTGCATTGAAAGAAAACATATATAGATGTATACAATTGCAATTATACAACAGAAGAAATTCATCCATTCTACACATTAAACATGTTCAACATATTTTATCCAGCAAATTCCAATGCAGAGATTAACATAGAGATACTTACCTTTGAAAGAATCTGGTCCTGCAACCAGCTATGTCGCTACAACGTTCCACCCAACCTTAGTCTAGTGTTCTCATCAATATCTCAGCAACACTTCCACCCCTGAGCTGGGAATGATTCCCACAAGGAATAAGGGAACACTATCAGACTCACATATAGCCAAGGATACAACAAAAACTCATCCAAGCCAACACAATTGGGTTTATCATGCTGCAAAGGATCTGGAAAGGTTGATTGCTAAGCTAGTTAGCTCAACCACAGAGCTATAGACACTGCACCAGATATAGCCTGAATTCTACAACATACACATACCCAACACAAGGAAACGTCCCCTTCTCTTGTACACAGTCCCTCAAGCTACGCCTTCCCATTCAGTGCTATTCAAGGTGTGCAAAGAAGAAAAATAGCCCCATAGATCTATCTGTGATATTCCTTCTCACACTAGGTTTATCAAGCTAGTTCATATCCTGTTTCCACTCCCAAACCATTTTAGAGACCAAACAAAAGATGCATACACAGCAATTACAATTATGGGATTGAAGGAAAACATCAGAGAGGCCAAAATCAAAAATGGCAATTGAGTAAAAGATCCCAGCCTGTGAAATTTGTTTCCCAAAAATGATCTATGGCTTCATGTGGGCCGAAACGACTCCCTTAGTCCCTAAAATCGTGGTTCTGTCCCCCCCATTGGATGTGCAACACTGAAAAACGAAAATCACCCGTGGGGATGTGAAAATGACCCAAATCGTGAAGGATAAAATACAAGAGGGTTCAGCTACGTGAGATATCCCCATGAGTGAAGGATGGATGATCCAAAATTTACAAAAACTCCTCAAAACATGAGGGAGAATGCCCCAACTATCTCCAGCTGCGTGAGGAAGGAAACGCATGGGTGAATAATGGATTGGGCCCATGTTTCCAAGTATTTACTTGGCCCATAAGTCAAAATTCGTTTTCCCAAAAATGGGTGATCTTCCTAATTCGAAATTGACCCCCATGCCTTTCCCATTCCCATGCAATAAGTTCCTCAACCAACTTCTAGATGATTTGGCACAAAAGGACAAAAAGGGTAGTTGACCACTTTATGGGTTTTCCCTTTGGCATTTGGATTTTCCCCATTGGATCAAAGGTTTTAATGTCCCCCTTCCCCCCTATTCCTTGTGAAATCATGCCCCCATCTCTTTAATGTTGTAGTGCATAGCTAGCTATGGTATTTTTATTAATCTGCATTTTACATGATGTCTCAAAACACATTGTTCTTGGCTAGCACATAAACCATCGGCATTGATTTTAATCGCCGACACATAAAAAAATAAACCCATGGTGGGGCCTTTTCCTTGTGCTCCACACCATGAGTTAATACAATATTTACATCATATGAAATTTAATACCATGGGGTTAAAACCGGGGTGTTACATCTCTTGGCAAATTTGAGTGCATGCAGGAGGTAACGAATCTCAACATGGAGAAATTGGATCCTATGCAACACATAGCGAATGCTCTTCTTTAAGGAATACTTATTACAATGATATTCCTCTTTTTTGGATGATATTTCAAATCTATGAGGCTCTCATTATACACTGATCCATTGGATAATGATAATATCCAAACCACAGATCCTAAGGTTATTCCATCAATTCGTCCGCTTTGAGAAAATGACCATAACACTAATTCTAAGAAATTCATCTTCAAATACCTGATAATATCTCTCAAAGAGTTTAATTTTTGTGAAATTGTTTTTCAAAATAAGCTAAATCATCCCATTTGGGAAGTGGTTTTTCAACTGTTTTGTTTGATTCCTCATGGATTGATCAGAACGTCTCCATGAAATTTGTCCCTCTGAAAAGTGACAGAAATTGTGCACATTGAGTTGTTTTTTAATTCGCCATGCATTGGATAAAGACTCCTTACTCATTAAGGTCATGTATAAATCTATATCATTCTTAACACCCTTGTATTTCATGTGTTGAAGTTGGAAGCACCTTCAAGTCGGTCTTCGGATTGGACAGAGATCGATTCCATGCCTCCAAGCTCTTTGTTCAATACTTCAAGATATGTGTAGGCTTTAGTTTCTTGCGCAAACTAATCTCTTGCATGCCCTTGATTTGATACCATGTTAGTGTATGATAAAATATGAAGAAATTCTTGAAATTAAAAACTTTAATCCACAATTATAGTACAAACATATCTCATCAATAATCCAAAGACATAAATAAATCAAACCATAGAACATGGGATATAACCTAGGAAAATCCTCCACTGATTCAGAGGATAAAAAAACCAACAAACAATCTTAGAGTATGATTAATAATCGACAGATAATGATTACAACACAATAACAAATTGCTTTTTCCTAGAGCACAAGAGAGTATAGATCAAATGGAATTCTGTGATGATCTTTCCAAGTGCATAACACTTTAATAACAAGTCAAATTAGGTCATACAAGGAAGGTAGTGAATATTTGCATGCTTCAGTAAGTTGTTAATGCTCTGAACATTATTTTATATCCAACCAAGCACCCTCACTGACTTGGTGCCAATTCAGAACTTCATACTTATCTCCCACATTGAATATATGTGCCCTCCATTAATTCACCGAGTTTAACTGCCTCTAACTGAGTTGTTAACTTATTGAAACCAAATGAACTTAATGGAACTACATGCACCTAAATGTAATTGAGTTGAACTGAATGTAAGTGAAAAGAACTAAATGTAACTGAACATAACTGAATGTAACTAGTTCTTCTCCATCAGTTCCATCTTCTATAACCACTTTCATAAATTAAGGAGTTGATTCCTTATTTAATTGAACTTGTTTTATCACAACTAAGACTCAATTAATGTCTTATTAATTCAATTTCTCTTAGAGGAATACATGGGAAATTCAAATTCTCTCTCTATCTCTGTGCTCATTGGAGCAGACAAACTAAACCCACATTTTCGAAATTCAGCCACAATGAAATTAATTATTGAATGATGATATTTACAATAAATGAGAAGAACTTTTATAGGTAAAAACACACCATTTCACTAAAATGGTGTGACCCTACGTTTTAGTTTTAACTAATATTACATTTAATATTAAAATAATTGCTCATAATATTTAGATACATAACATTGTCGTCGTCCTTTAGAACGATTTGTCCTTGAAGCGAGGGTAAGGACAAATATTGTTAACAAAACAGTTCTGTTTCCCATGATGTGTCTTCATCTGGAAAATTCTTCCATCTAATGAGATATTCATTTAGTGTTCGAGAACGAAGCCTTCTTTCTCTAGTTGCAACGATTTCCTCTGGTTCCCAAATGATCCTTCCTTCATCACTTGACATAAGAGTATTGTTTGTACTAGTTGATGTTTCCCCAACATTTGTTTGAGACATGATACATGGAAGACATTGTGGATATGACTTTCCTTAGGTAATTGTAATTTATAGGCAACTTGACTAATCTTCTTGGTAATCTGGTATGGTCCATAGAAATTTGGAGCCAACTTGTTATTTCCTCCCTTTTAAGGGATACCTATTTATAGGGTTGTATTCTTATGAACACCCAGTCTCCTACTTCGAATTCTCTTTCGGTTCTGCATTGATCTGCTTGTTGCCTCATATGGTTTTGTGCCATGGCTAAGTTATCCTTGGGTAAGTCAATCGTTTTTTGAGATTTTTCTAGTTGGTTTCTTACTTCTGGCACAGTAGTGTATTTTAGAACTAAATCCTTCCAATTTGGAGGTTAATAACCATATAAGGCTTGAAAGGGGGTCATTTTTGCGGAGGTGCGGTATGTTGAATTGTACCACCATTCTGATAAGTGTAACCATTGAGACCAATGGTTTTGTTTATCCGTTACGAAACAACGTAGATATGCTTCTAAGAATTTATTAATGAATTGTTGATGCCTGGAAAATTGCAGGTAACAATAGTAGGGATTCTCATCAATAAGCGTTCCAAATCAGCTCGTTTATTTTTTGGTATGGGGAATCTGTTGGGTTTACGGTCTGCCTACCGTAGGTCAGGTGACAGTTAAAGCTTGTTTTACCAGTTGCGTCCCGGTACACCGTTTAAGTGTATTTTTAGTTTTTTATGTTTATGAATGATATGCAAGTGCCTAACTAAGTGGAGTCGATAGAGATAATGAAGAGTGTCACTATGTGATGTGCGAGTTCTTACCTCTCGTCTTACCTCTTTCGCTTCTAAATCATAAACAGAAAACAAATTATACTAGTGCTAACTAAAACTATCTAGCCTATCCCTAGGGAGAAATATTGTAATTAATAATGAGTAATGTATTGTATAACATGCATTTAGAATACTACAGATAGTTGTTCATATTTCATAATACACGAATATAAGTAGACAGATAACCAAAGAGATAGATCATTGTCAATTAAAACATTCATTACTTAGATATGATGTGGAAATTTCAAATAAGTAAACAGGAAACATTCATAACATGAAATAATTCATGAGTTAGAACGATCTCACAGTTCATAGAAACAAGTTGAAACAGAAGTATTTCACATTCAACTAGTCTATGGAAAGAATTTGAAACTCCATAGTTCTTTCTCCAGCCGAAAATATAAACTCTTTATTATAAGATGAAATATTTCTTCTTACAATAACATTTCACAAAGATAGTCTGAAAAAATGTCCTTACTTCCATCTAACTCCCCTACATTTATACAAAACGCAAAACTCTTGAACTGCCCTCTCTGCTCGTTGGGATTCCACTAGCCTTTCCTTAACAAAATTTTGTCCTCTAGTGTATATACTTAGAAAAAGATAAATAAAACATATTACATAATTAATCAATCATTTGAAATAGCACAACTAGGATTTCCCAACTTGATCATTCATAAATTTCTTCCACACATTTGCATCTGATGCTATATTTTCAAACCAAAAGGCTCTAAAAATCTGATGTTGATTTCATGCTTAGCAACTTGAGCCTTTATATTCGCAACTCTAGCCAGAATCAGTCAAAGTTGGTCTTCGAACTGGAGGCGGGAGGTTTCGATGGCGACCTAGGGTGCTGGTTTGAGTCAGACTGGGCAGCGTGTCTTTGAGACGGGTCAGGCTGCACGCTCCTCGTGTCACGGTCTGACGGTCTCATGGGCGTGGACTCCGTGGGGGTGGAGACACCTCCTCTATATTCTGCAACCGTGACAAAGAAAGGTAAAGAGACGGTTCCAGCAAATAATCACCTCCCAGGGACGGGAGGAGAAGGGACTAGTGGTTCAACCCCGGTGGAGGCATTTGTTGGACCAGGGAGGAAAATCGGACAATTCCTACCTAAATCCAAGGCGATGCCAAAGTTGAAGATCATATCAACGAGCTTTAGGGACGAGGTTCAACATCTGAAGGATCACGCCCTGATTGGGAAGTTTATTGGCCTTTGGCCGAATGAAAAAGCCCTGATATGGTGGATAAATACCACCTGGAAGCCTCAAGGGCATTACGACCTCCAGCTCGGTGCTAAGGGGTTTTTTACTGTGGTTTTCTTCAATACAGAGGACAGGGCGAGAATTTTTGACAACGAGCCATACTTTTTTCATTCAGCAGGGTTGTACCTGCGCACCTGGAAAGAGCGCTTCAATCCTGATACTGAAAATATGACCATTGCCCCGGTCTGGTTAAGGTTATATTCGTTACCTACAGAATACTGGAATGAAGAAATCCTTAAGGAGATTGGCAATACTTTGGGTGTTTTTGTCAAGATCTCGGAGCAGACAAAGCAGGCTAAATACATCTCATATGCTAGATTGTGTGTGTATCTCGACATTTCCCTGGATCTGCCCGAAGCTATCGAGCTAACACACGATGATGAGGACTGGATTCAAGCTATTGATTACGAACAGCTACCTTTCAGGTGCCGCCGCTGTCATGAACACGGTCACCTGTTTAGGGATTGTCCCCTAAATGAACCCCCTGGGAAACCAGCGACTGGACCAAAGGCTAAGGATGCTGAGGGATTCACCAAGGTTACCAATCAAAAGAGAATGGCTAAGAAAGGTTCTGGTTCTGGGCCTGAGATCAACAAAAAACTTCAAACTCAAAATCGTTTTGAAGCTTTGCATGAAAAACCCTCTCCTGTGGAGGGAAAAAAGGATCAGGCTTCTCAGAAGGCAAGTGAGGTGAAGTCATTGGAGCTGAAGCAGATGGAAAAAAGTCCTTCTCAAGAACTCGTTATGGAAGATAGGATGAATGCGGAGGAAGAGACGGAGGCAGAGGACATGATCCTAGGTGACCTGGATTTGGATGGACTTGAAGAGGCTTTTGCAGCCAATAATCCAAAGGACATCTCACCCCAGCAGGTAAACCTTTTGGAGAAAGCCATCATCATAACCAAGACCGGCAAGAACCTCGGGGTTCAGAAGGGCTCGTTAAAGGAAGTTGAAGGCAAACGCAAAGGAAAGGGAGAAAAACGGGGTAGACCTACCAATACACACAGGATCCAGCGTCTAGAGAAAAAGCTGATTAGTTCTGGCCAGTACCCGACCATTGAGGCGGCTCTGGCTTTTAAACCCTAAAATAGTTGCTCATGAAGATCATCTCTTGGAATATTAGAGGCTGTAAAAGCCCTTTAAAGACTCTTATTCTAAAGAGGAAAATAGAGGTCGAAAAGCCATGGATTATCCTTCTCCAAGAAACTAAATGCTCGGGGGAGGAGCTGGCAAAAGTAGCCAGGAAGGCATGGCCTAGATGTAACAGGATGGCGATCAATGCTAACGGCTCGGCGGGTGGCCTTGGTATCCTTTGGGATCCTCAGTTAGTTTCTCTTCAGAATTTCCGTTGTACCCATTTCTCTATTTCTGGTTTTTTCCAGATCGTGGGAGCTTATCAACGTGGGTTCTTGTCCAACGTGTATGGTCTGTCACAAAGCTCTCATAAAACAGAGTTTATTGCTTCCCTGCATGCCCTCAAGGAGGAATTGGAGGGGCTTCCTTGGGTCCTTGGAGGGGATTTTAACATCATTCGAAGTTTAGAGGAAAAGAAGGGTGGGCTTAGACGGCTGACCCAAGCGAATGAGCTCTTCAATCAGACTATTGAGGACCTTGCTCTCGTGGATCTCTGCATGGCCAATGGCTCCTTCACCTGGCATAACAACAGAGCTGGGGATCGCAGCATAGCATGTCGCCTTGACCGTTTCCTCATCTCGGAAGACATCATGATGGCAGGAGGCGAGCTGGCGGCTATGGTTCTACCTTCTTCAGGGTCTGATCATTGGCCGGTTAGCCTGTACTGGTCCATTCAGGTCGAAAATTTACGGAGACCATTCCGATTCGAAAAGTTCTAGCTCTTGTAGCCAGGTTTTTCGGATAGGATGCGGGACTGGTGGAAGGGGATCAACCCAGGACATGGTACCTGTATGTTTAGATTCCAGCAAAAACTCAAAACTCTCAAAGGCCATATTAAGCAGTGGAACAAAGACTCCTTAGGAAATTTCTTTCAGGAAAAGAAAAGGCTTGACCGGCGCCTTCAGGAGGTTCAGGTAGAATTACACAGGCAGGGCCCTACGCCTGAGCTTAAAGATCAAGAATGGATTCTCCTCCAAGAGCTTAATCTCAAAGAGAAACAGGAGGAGGTTTTTTTTGAGAAAAAGTCCAGGAACCATTGGCTCCAGGATGGCGATCGTAACACCAAATTCTTCCACAAAGCCACGATCCAGCACCGTCAAAGTAACAGAATTGTCAGGCTTAAAAAAGAGGACGGCTCTGTGGTGGATAAGCAAAAGGAGATAGAAGAAACTCTGAATTCTTACTATGCTAACCTTCTAGAGGAACCGGATGTGGATAGATGGAAAGCCCAGTCAGAGATCTTCAGACACATTCCTAGGATTATCACACAGGAACACAATCAAATCCTAATGAGACCAGTGGATATGCCAGAGCTGGAGGAGGTAGTGAAACAAATGGCCAGGGACAAATCTCCAGGGCCAGATGGCTTTACTACTAACTTCTTCCAAGAAGGATGGGAGTGGTTAAAAGAGGAACTCTTAGCCATCGTGGAAAGCTCCAGAAAGACAGGGGGCATATTGAAAGCCCTCAATGCAACGTTCTTAGCGTTGATTCCTAAAGAACAAGGAACGGAGGATCCTGGAAAGTTTCAACCAATCGCCCTCTGCAACGTCATTTACAAAATCATCACAAAGATTATAGCTAACAGGTTGAGGCCACTTCTGCCCGTTCTCATTTCTCCAGAGCAAGCAGGTTTCGTAGAAGGAAGAAAAATTCTCGATGGCATCATTCTCGTTCACGAAGCCATCCACTCCTTGAAGCAGAATAAGAGCGCCGGTATGTTGTTAAAACTTGATCTCTCTAAAGCTTATGATAAACTCAATTGGGATTTCCTTGAAGGAGTCCTCAGAGCCTTTGGATTCGGGGAAAACTGGATCAGATGGATTATCAATTTGGTGTCTTCAGCCTTTTTCTCCATCTTGGTTAATGGCACTCCATCTTAGCCATTCTCAGCTACTCGGGGAATCCGGCAGGGGGACCCCCTATCCCCTTTTCTCTTCATAATCATTGCCAAGGGCCTAGGCAGATTGCTCAGAGATATGCAGAATTCGGGGCAGATTAAGGGCCTCAACCTCTATGAGAATCAGCCTGCTCAGACGCATCAACAATTTGTTGATGATAATATGTTGATGGGGCCATCCTCAGTTCAAGAAGCCCGAGGCATCAAGAAGGGACTCGATCTATTCCTCCTGGCCAGTGGTCTGGAAATCAACAAAGAAAAGTCTCAGGTGTTCTTCTTCAACACTTCTCGGGTGGCCAAAAGAAATATTCTCCGTATTCTGCAGTTTTCAGAAGGCACTCTGCCATCGAAATACCTTGGGGCTCCGTTAGCTGATTCTACCATCAAACAGGTTTTGTGGAAGGAACTTCTAGATAAAATGAAGCAGAAACTAACTCATTGGACCTATCGCGCTCTGAACTTTCCAAGTCGTATGGTGCTGGTCAAGGCTGTCCTGCAAGCTATGCCCTTATATCTCTTCTCGGTGCTCTCAGCACCTAAAGCGGTTTTGAAACAAATAAGGAACATCCAAAGAAATTTTCTCTGGGGAAGTACTGATGATCGCCGGAAATGGGCGCTGGTAGACTGGGCTACGATTTGCAGGCCTAAGGAGGCAGGTGGGCTGGGCTTCCGGGATCCTATCAGTAGCAACGAAGTGATGGGAGCGAAGATATGGTGGCGCTGGGTGACACACTCGTCTGAACCTTGGGCCATGATCTGGAATCAAAAGTATGCTCACCTTTGGCCAAAAAATCAACTCATTCGGTATGACAGAACTCTTCTGGGGTCTCCAATCTAGACGATGGCCCAACAGAACCGTGATTTAGTTCAGAAACACAATTTCTGGGAGATTCGTGACGGCCAAGAAGCCTTCTTCTTGACGGATGCGTGGCAACAGCAAGGGAAGTTGGCTGAATCAGTAGGAATTGATGACCTTCAGCTACATCTCCAACGGCGTGGCAAGGAAAAAGTCAGGGATTTCTGGAATCCCCATGCACCAGACCAAATCCATCGGACATGGTTGTCAAAAGAATGGTGGCAACATTTGATTCCAGAAGATAGATTGGAAGACTTCTTCAAAGAACTTACCAGCTGCAAGATTCCCATTGTGGATAGCCCGGATGTGATCAGATGGGGATATACCAATAGAGGAACCTTTTCGATTAAAGAGGCCTTTCACATTCAATAGAATGAAGAGGGCTGCCAGTCGGAGGAAAAATGGAAAAAAATCTAGTACAATAATTTCTGGCCGAAGATAGCTTCCTTTTGCTGGCTTTTAGTCCGTCATAGGATCCTTACCTGGGATAACCTCCTCAAAAGGGGTATGCAAGGGCCCTCGTGTTGTGTTTTTTGCCTCTCAGCCCTCGAAACTCCTGATCATCTCCTCGAAGCTTGCTAGTTTGCCTCAGAGCTATGGGCCAAAGGTGAACAGCGATTCAGAAGATGGGCTCGCGTTGGAGGAAACGTTTCAGAAACCATTGCCAACTGGCCTTCTAAGAATTTTAAGAATGCAATCCTAAACCGAATGTGGGAGCTCTTCCTAAGGTTTCTTGTCTGGGAACTATGGAAAGAATGTAATGGGCGTATCTTTGATGGAAAGAGCCGTTCTTTGGACAAAGTGTGGCTCAATATAGAGAAGCACCTCAAAGAAACTCTAAGTCTGACCCCATGGACTGTGGAGGACTTCAAAGCCGAGGCTCAAGAATGTCTTACTTTGAATGAATGGGGGATCACCTCGATCCCAACCTACCAGGGAGAGATTCATGTCCACTCGATGACCAGGAAAAGTCCAGATTGCTGGTCGCCTCTTGAGGCAGGGTCTTTTAAGTTAAACTTTGACGGGGCTGCTAAAGGGAATCCGGGACCAGCTGGTTTTGGAGGAGCAGTCCGTAACCATGAGGGACAGATGTTGGGGATCTTCTGGGGAGATCTTGGTGACATTTCAAACAATCTGGCTGAGTTGGAAGGTCTGGTGCAGGGTCTAAAATGGGCTACGGTCATCGGATGGTCCCCATTGATTGTGGAAGGAGATTCGAGTCTTATCATTTCTATGGCAACCAGACTCCAGGCGGGCTCCCCCACTTCTAAGATCTCCCGGAATTGGAGATGGGAGAGTAGAATAGAAGAGTTGTTTTCTATTCTACAAGTGTTCTCAGCGGTCACGTTCAGGCATATCAGGCGTAAAGGAAATTCAGTGGCAGATGCAACGGCCAACAAAGGTGTAGGGCCTGGATTTTCTTTCCAGTCGGATTTCCCCAATCAGGCAGAGGATAAGGAATTTTTCCATCACTGTCAAACTCTTGCTGAGGCCGATTACATCAGCCATGTTAGGCTTCTTTCAACGCTGTCCTCTTCGGCCCCCTTGTAAGCTGTGCTTGATAGTTTATTGCTGAGTGTTCGACAGGCTCTGATGGCCAGGATTATGTCCTTCTTTGTCATGAAGGAGAACTGGGACATACTGGAGAATGCAAGGAACCGGCGTTTAGATCAGATTGTACTGGGTTATGTGATCAATTCGCTGGCTGAATGTGAGATCGTGATGGCTGGGCAGGAGTAGTTGGCGTTTTTTCGTTTCTTTGTTTTGTGCACTTGCCTTTTTGTGGCCTGTCAGGCGTGTTAGGTGCTGGGACCTTTTCCCACTATGATCAGATCTTTCTGATGGATAGTATGGTAACTAAAATCATGATAGGGTCTGGTCATTTTTTCAGATTTGCTGGTTTTATGAGCAGTTTGTTGTGAGGAGTTCGGTGGCCTCCATGGCACCTTTTGGACCATTGTAATTTTTATTCTCATTTATTAATAGATGGTTTTGTGCTTATTAACAAAACAAAAAAAAAAGTCAAAGTTGGTCTTCCAACAAGTGACTACTAACTATTGCATGTTCTATTTTAGTTTTTAGCACCTTTTCATCCAATCCCTTGACTAGCTGAATAGCCTGTTCATCTTCGTTGCATCATTCTTGCAATTGTTTCAAAAAAAATTCATGCTCAGGAAGCTCTTCTAACCTCCTTCTAGCAGAGGTTTGACACTAATTGTAAGTTGGGAGAACTCTCCTACAGAATTCTGCACAAACACTCTTTGTCTTCCTCATTGTCTTTACTAATTCCTCTGCTGCTTTACTCGCAAATTCGATCAGCTCATACTCCATCTTTATCGTCTCTAGGTATTTAATGGGTATATCTGTGGGAGTTTCCTTATTTGTTTCTAACCATGTCCTTAGTCCCTGTAGAGCCTCTAGGATATCCTGTGTCCTGTCTAAGAAATAGGAAGCTGTATTTATAATTTCCTCCATCCTTATTTCTACCTACTGAACCTTTAACATATCTTCCGCTATCTGAAGCTACATTTGATGAATCTTATTCCTCAGTGTAAGAGCATGCTTCTTCAAAGGTTCAATATCTACTTTCTACCCCATATTTGTCTTCAATGAGACTTCTAGTGAATTTTTCTGATTTTCCAAGGCTACTACCTAAGTCTCAATCAGCTTAGATTTTCCCTCTGCAGTATTCTTTTGCATTTCCAATTCTACCACTTTATCCTCTAACTATCCCTTCTCTTTATTCAACTCTTCAATTGACAATTTAAAACTATCCCTTTCTACCTCCAAGTCCTAATGTCTCTGCTGGAGTCTCCCAAAATCTGCCAAGTTGGCCTTAGACTCCTTTTCTATATTGCTTATGGATAACACCAAAGCATCTTTATTTGATTGTAGACTCTGGCATTCCACCTTGGATACCTCAATTTCACTGATCATATCTTCATATTTCCTCTTCAAACTATGAATTTCATTCCTTTCTTTTTTTAAGTCTCTTTCAACTGTGTGACCTTCTTCTGGGACTACTCTAGATCCATCATTATTCTATCCACATTATCTTCAGTAGCTAGGGTTGTGGCTACACCATATCTTGCCATCAATCGTGAATCTTTGTCAAAACCATGGCCTACTTATTTCTCGGTCACCATCACTCCCGTATTACCTCCCGTGTTCACCTTTTTCTCTGTTCTTTTAACAATCCTCTTTTCTACCTTGTCATAGAAAATGGTATTTAATCAAGCACTTCTTCTCCTTCTGTGGGAGTGAAAGGAATTAGTTCAATTCCAGATACTGACAAAGGATTCTCTCATGCTATACTACTAGATGGAACAGTGGGTTCTAATGTCTTAGCATAAGACTGAGTCTATCCTTGATCAACAGGGTCCTGTTCCTCTTGTGTATTTTGTCTCAATTCTTTAGTTGCTTTTTATGCTCACTCTTTTTCTATATCAGCAGTTTCTAATCTTAATCCCTCACTTTCTTTCTGCCTTTTCTGTATTTCTTCTTCTTCTTTTCTTTCTTTTCTTCTTCTATTTTCTTCTCAGCCGATTCAGCTGACTTCCTCTTTTCTTCTTCTTCGGCTCACAACCAGTATTCTGCTTCCTATGCTAACCTATGAGCTTCTTCCTGCCTTTTCTTTGTTGCCTCTTCTTCTTTCCTTTTAAGTTTCTCTTCATCTTTTCCCTTTCCACCAATAGTAGTTATCTTTTGTTTGAATCTCTGCCTCAAAGCAGTCATGTTCTAAGCACTCCAAAAAATTTCTCCATCCTTGTCCCAAAAATTAGCATACTCAAAGTGCACTCCTACTTCTACACAATACTCAGCTACCTTCTTCTCAGTATCATTTCTATGATAAATTATTTCACCAAAGTGAAAGTACTCTAATTCCTTCACGAATTCTACTGCGGTCTTTACTCTTGAAAACTTATAACTTCCTTAAAAAAAGGGGACTGCAGGATATACATATTTTTTTGCTCAAATAGGAAGTTACCCACTCCATCAATGTACAACTATCTTACAACTTCTTTATGAATCACATAGTTTGTGGCATATCTAGGTAGAAGGGAAGGAGCCCTTGATCCTCCAAACATCCTTAAATACAACCCTTCCTCTCTCAAATAATAGTGTCCATTATCTTGCAGTACTTTCATAGCTTCCTCTGACATACAATTACATTCAACCAAGAAAATCAATGTATACAGTGGCATAATGAAATTCTCACAAATCTCCTTGTAATAGCTATAATAATTGTGAGCCCAAAATAATTGATAGGCAGCATACACAGGGGACCGGTCTTTATCACATTTTCACTTTAACGCTGGGAATTTCTAAGTACATAAAATGAAATCAATCAATATTGAACTCATATAAAATTATGTCTTCTTCTGGGACACTCCTCCCAATGCTGCACTTATACAAGCTGACAAGCTGTTGGATACTATATTTTCCCAATTAAAGATTGTACCTTGGGTGTCCAAAAAAGATATCACTGGTATCCAACCTATTTTAAAGTTTTTTCCATTAGCCCTCCTGAAAATCCAGTTTAACATCAAGGAAATTAACATGTACGAAGTGTGGAGGCTTGATGTTTCATACTCTATTGAAGGCCTTGTATAGAAGTTCTTGCCTGGGATCATAATTCTTTTAATTGTTTCCACCATATCTAGGTTGAGATATTTCAACCAACTCTCAGTCAAATTGGTTTGTGGTGTTGGCAACTTATAAGCCATGGATACATAGGCTGGGCTATATGCAGCATAAGCCTACCCCTCAGTGTTGGCCATTATCATCCTCGTTACATCTTCCCTAGGAAGAATCCACCCTATCACCTCTGAACAGGGGAAAATTTCAGGTCTTGTATCCATCTTCATAGTGTTTGATCTCTCAATGTTGGCATAGATAGGCAGATCTTCGAACCCCACTTCTAGAACACTCTGGTTTGAGATCATTCTGTATATCTCTCCCCATTTATACTCTGGCTCAATTCCAGTAATGGATTTAGTATCTTCATAAATAAACTCAACTCTAGATATTATTTCTACTTCTGGTTCCTCCTCGGCTGCTTGGGCCTTCTTTTTCAGCTTTCGTGGTATATTGATGTGTTGATGATTATCCTGTATTGATCATGCAAAATAGCTTTAGTCCATTTACTCCTAGCAAACTATGTATTGAAAGCAATGAAAAAAACAATCAGAACATTACCATCCCATCAATATACATGTTGAATAGCTTTTCTTCTATTAAACAAATGGGACTTTTGTATGGGACACTTTGAAAAACCAGGAAACTTGCAAAAAATCTATCTAACCCAAATATGCAAAAACATATGTTAGGGTAAAACCTATATCTTCACAATGCCCTTGTGTTTACAGGTAGTGACTATGACATTGAAAAAAATCATAAACTCGTACTGGTAAAACCTCAAAACCATTTCTTTACCACTGAAAAATCCTCCGACATCCCATGGAATCCTACCGCTGCTCAAACAATGGCTGCATAGCCTATATTTTAAAATGGTGCAAGAACAAAGGGAGCGGTGCAGGTGGTGAAACGCTCATCTGCACCCTGCTCTTGTTTTCCAAACAACTATCAAAGAGGCACTCATGGCCGGGAAAGAATAACCACGAACAAAATTGGGGAGAAAAAAGGGCTGGGTAAGTGAAATGGAATCCACAAACAGACAAGGAAATCCCTACATAAAGAAAAACCACCGCTTCTCTTTGTAAAACCCCTGTGGGAAAACAAAATACCTAACCCTATTAAAATATGGGGGTAAAACAAAAATGATGCTTAGTAAAAGGTTTAAGGTAGATCCTACCTAGAAAGAACTTGCGAATGACCTGGACGGAAATGACCTCCACCTGCACATGACTTTCTCAAACAACAACAACTGCGCAGTCCCAAATGGGTGACAAACACGGAATACAATAACCAGATATATGACCTCTATGACTTTATAAGCGTGAACATGACAGGGAAAGGCTAATCGGGTGGGAAATAAAAACACTAAGTGAGTATCGGTGGGGAACCTTTGAGCAGACATGAAACATCAGGGGGGGGGGAGCGCGCGGCGGGGTTCAACATAACATAGCCGGGGGATCAAATAANAAAGACACAGAAACGCATAACCATTATTGGCAGTCAAAATCACTAACACACCTCGGTATTAGTGATGACATTGTGAAGCATTGGATGGATTCGGTACTGCGCCTCCACAACTTTGGTCGACAAAACCACTAAACCCTCGGCTCATTCTAAAAGACACAACCAATATGGAAAAAACGACTCACCAAACTTAATTGGATATCACAGAATTATAGACGAATGGGGACTTGGATCATCGTAACTGCTCCGGACTAAGCTTCCAGAAGATCGACAAATAGATTTTGATACAATAGGCGAAATGACATCCAATATATCGGAAAAAGACCTTGAAATGCTTCTGATGGGCATATCGAGGAGCTAGTCAACTGTGCATCCGATGCATCGGAAACATAGTCAAGTGTGCATCCGATGTAAGTAGACAAATTTTCAATTTCTTTCAAAAAATCAAATCATGGGAAAATGTTTGGCAAAGTCATGATATTCCTTATGCCGTCTAAATACTAAAAGGATAAGGGGGGACCCTAAAAATTTAAATAAAAAAAATGGGGAAAATAGTTGCAGCTGCAACACGACTTCAATTTGACGATGTATTTGGGTTGGTAAGCTAATCTCATATTGAGTGATGTACCTACTTGTTTAAAAAGTTCCCTCCAAAATTTTCCATTAAATGTTACATCTCTGTCGCTAATGATGACTTTTGGGAAGCCATGCAATTTGTAGACATTTTTACAAAATACCTCTACAATTTGTTTTGTCGTGTCTATTTTTTTATTGCCATGAAGTGAGCAAATTTGGTTAATCGATCGACCACTACAAGGATCTTGTCCTTTCCTTTTGACAGAGGTAACCCATCGATGAAATCCATTGATATCTCTTCCCATTTCTAGTTTGGAATGTGTAGGGGTTGGAGTAACCCTAAGGTTAAAACATTTTCTCTTTTGTTTCTCTAGCATTTGTTGCATTCTGCCACATATTGTTGGATATCATTTTTCATTCCCTTCCAGAAAAATGACCTTCTTGCATTATAATAATATTTGAAGAATCCTACATGTCCTGTGGCTGGTGAATCATGGGATTCCTTTATTTCCTTAACCTTGAATTTAGAGTTGGAGTATAAATAAATACTCCCCTTATACCAAAGGATATCGTTTTTCCATTCAAACTTGGGGTCACGGTTGGAATTGTTAATTATAGTGCTTGTTTATGCATCCTTGGCATATTCACTTCGTATTTCATCTAGCCACTCTGGAGTTGCGACTGAGATGGAGTAAGAGGTAATATCCTCATCTTTTCTGGAGAGAGAATATGCGACTACATTTTCCTTCCCCTTTTTGTGGATTATTTCCATGTCAAAAGCAACAATTTTTTCTATCCACTTTTGTTGTTCTATGGACAATGTTTTCTGTTGAAGTAGGTATTGAAGACTATTATGGTCTATATACCAATGCTTGCATAATTGCCAGCATTTCCTTATCATATGTAGACTTCAATTGTTCTCGATTGTTTAATTTTATGCTCTCAAAAGCTATCAGGTTTTCATCTTGCATTAGTACTGCTCCCAAACCATAATCTGAAGCATCACATTATATTACAAATGGTTTGGAGAATTCTGGGGTAGCTAGTACAGATGTGGTGGACATAATTCATTTCAAGGCTTCAAAACATTTATCTGCTTCTACATTCCATTGGAAGGAATTATTTTTTAGAAGGTTGGATAAGGGTGCGGTTATGTGCGCATAATTATGGATGAATCTTCGGTAGTATCCAGTTAGCCTGAGGAATCCCTTAACTCGGAGATGTTAGTAGGTTTATTCCATTCTGTGATTGATTTGACTTTTTATGGATCTACCTTGACTCTTTCTTTAGATATTACGTGACCAAGACAACTCACTTCTTCCTTACCGAACATGCATTTGGACATCTTAGTGTAGAACTAATTTTCTTTTAAAATAGAGAGCACTTGTTCTAGATGTATGAGATGGTCCTTCCATGTCTTACTGTATATAAGGATGTCATCAAAGAAAAATAGTACAAACTTCCTTAGAAGTGGTTGAAAAAAGTTATTCATGGTTTCTTTCAATGTTGTTGGAGTGTTAGTTATCCCAAAAGGCATTACTTAAAATTCTTAATGTCCTTCATGGGTTCAAAAAGTTGTTTTTGCCACATCTTCTAGCCTACTCGAATTTGGTAATATCCTGATCTTAAGTCTAATTTTGAAAAGTACCTTGCACCATGCAACTCATCCAAAATTTCATCGATAAATGGAATGGGGAATTTGTCTTTAATGGTTATTTTGTTTAGTCCTCGGTAGTCGATGCATAGCCTAACCGACCCATCCTTCTTTCATACCAATACTACTGGTGCAACATAAGGACTCTGGCTTTTTGTAATCACTCCACATTTCAGTAAATCATGGATTAATATTTCAATATCTGTCTTATGATGGTGTGGGTACCTATACGGTTTAACATTGACAGGGCTTGATCAAACTTTATTTCGATGACATGCTCGATCCTCCTTTCTAGTGGTAACTCCATGGGAAGATATTCGAATTATTTTTCGTATTTTTGGATTTATCCTTGGAACATTGGATGACTTGGTTTAACTACTTCTGAAGTTAATAATTCCATCTCATGGCATTGTACAACATACTCTGGTGCTCCCTTTCGAATTAGCTTCTCCATTTTGTGGGATGAAACAATTTGTGTGTGAGGGGGTTGGAACCCATACAATTTGTATCTTTCTCCTTGCCATTTAAACTTTATAAAGTGTTCTTGGTGGTTTACTAAGTAGGTACCTAGTGTTTTCAACCGTTGAATTCCTAATACTACATCAACTCCTCCTAAGGGTACTGCGTAAAATTCTGACTCAAGGTTATAGTCTTGTATTTGTAGCTTAACTTTGTGGCATTTTCTCACTTTTTTTATCTTCTTTCAATATACTACCAGTAACTTCATGTTGGGTACTGGATATATGAAAATGTTAAGCCTCTTTGCAACACTTACGTCGATGAAATTATGAGTACCTCTTGTGTCAAATAGGATGAAAACATTGTTATTTTTATATGCCCTTTAAATTTTATTGTTTCTGGTTGGTGTATTCCTGTTATGGCTGCAATTGATATTTTGGGTGTTTCTTCATCTTCTAAATCTAATGAAGGATTTTCAATGTCACATGTTTCTTCTATGTCGTATTCATCGCTATCTGACTTGTCTTCCTCTTTTGCTTCACATTGATATAAGTTCTTGGTGGTCTCTTTTTTTAAACATCTGTGTCTTGGGTCCCACTTCTCTCCGCAATATCTACACTTTCCTTCTTTCATTCGCTGGGATTATAAAGTGGTTTTTTTGTCACTTATTAGATGTGGTGGCTAGTATTTGGAGTCGTTTTTGGTATTTTGACTGGACCTTCGATCTTTGTCATGGTTTTTGTTCCACGTATTTTTCAATTTTTCCTCAATGATTTTTTCCTTGTGTCTCAGTTTGTCCAAGGTTGATACATTTAGTAGCTCTAGTTCATCTCTAATATAGGGTTTTAGTCCGTACACATAATTTTGGAGGTATTGACTGTCTGTGAGTTCTGGCATGCATGTCACCAGGGTTTCTCATTCGTCGATGTATTCATCAACGTCACCTTTTTGTTGTAGTCTGGTGAGTTTTGTGAAGAAGTCTTTTTCTTTTAAATCTTCAAACCTCTTAAATAAATAATTTTTGAACATTTTCCACTTACTCTAGGTTGTCTGTGTTGTAACCTTCCACCACATGTACCAGTTGTAAGCCCAATCTTCTAGTTGCATCAAGGCATATTTTATCATTTCTTCCTCGATTGTGATATTGTGTATGGAAAAGAATTCTTCTGCCTCGTTGATTCACGTTAGGCTCCATTTTGTGTCACCATTGAATTTTGACAATTCTAACTTGGGCTTCATTTGATATCCATTTCTTTTTGGAGGAGAGAGCGACTGCTCATGATTTGGAGAGTGATCATGATCAAACTCTTCTTGTGGAATTTCTCTTCTGGGAGGAATTGTCTTATGATGCCTTTAATTTGAGGATGGTTGGTCTTCCTTTGACCTATTGCACACTAATGTAGTAATTGTGTCTTCCAAATGTTTCTCAATTTTTCTTAACCCAAATTTGAACAATACTTTGGTGTCCCTTTTTACACCTTCCATCTCCCAAGCTACTGCTTCATTGACTTCTTTTTTTACAGTCTCTGATCATTCGTTTTTGCCTTTCTGTAGTTCTGTTTCGATTTGGTTGAGTCTAGAGTGTAAACCCTCAAGATTTTTAGAACCTTGGGCTTGTTTAAGCTCTAATTTCTCCACTCTTTCTTTAATTTCATTCATGTCTGCCATGTTTCTTGTGTAGGGAGGAATTTTGTTTAATAAGAATGGTGATTATATTTTTTTTATATAATATTTAATTATTATATAAGAAAATGTTTATTTTATTATTTAATATAATAAAACAATTGAGAATGTTATAAATATAATATATTATAACTATATTATAATATATTTGAATATTATATTACAATATTATTTTTTGTTTGTGTTCTTTTTTGTGTAGGTCGACGTGAGGATGGCGCGTGAAGATGGATGGAGGGGTGGTAGGAGGTGGTGAAGGGTGGAGGAGGTGAGGATGTGGAAAAGGGTGGAGGAGGTGAAGGATGGCAGTGTGAAGATGTGGAGAAAGGAGGGTTGACGCGCAGGGAACATGGGTGGATGTGCAGAATGGTGGGTGGACGCACATGGAATGGGAGGAGTGCGCAAGGAGCGGAAGAAGTGTGAAGAAGGTAGGATGGAGTGGTGGAGGTTGAGTGTAGAGAAAAAATGGACTAGTGTGGCGGTGGAGGTTAAGTAGAGTTGCGAAAGGTGTTGAGGAGCTTATGGTTCTGATACTACTTGGAGCAGACAAACTAAACCCACATTTTCAAAATTTAGCCACAATGAAATTAATTATTAAATGATGATATTTACAATAAATGAGAATTATAGGTCAAAACATACCGTTTCACTGAAAATGTGTGACCCTACATTTTAGTTTTAACTAATATTACATTTAATATTAAAATAATTTCTCATAATATTTAGATACATAACACTCATATTAATTTTCTCTACATGGTCTATATGTATTTTCAGTAATTCTATATCATATCATACTCATAAGAATTGTTCTGAATCTTTGATCATATGTATTACCCCAAGTCATATAATCACATGATAAATTAAATCACTCTAGGGGTAGTTAATGCCTAAATGAAACTTGTAGCACCTATTTGACCATGACTAGCCATACATCACATAGTATATCCTTGAGAATTAATACAACATAAGTCATGTGAATCTAATACACCATAAGTTATGGACTTGATATAACATAAGTATCAGAGCTTAACATAAGGTCATGATCTTAACCATAAGATCCTAGTACAAGCATCTTCCCTGAACAGGACTTGATCGAGGTCCTAGTTTGATACACCACAAGCTCTTTAACTTAACACAATAAGTTAGTGAACTTAATACAACATAAGTTCCGGACTTGACACATCAAGTCTCATGGAAAGGATCTAAATTTAATACAACATAAGCTCCAAACTTGACACAACAAGTCTCATGGAGGATGACTCTCGATGATATACATCTAACGCTTCCTCTTAGTGAGGGAGACATTCTCTTCCATACCACAAATTGCATGCCACATCAATCCTATCTAGGAAGTGTCAGAACTTCGTCACATATAAAGGATTGTCACAAATTTGCAATCTTCACATCAGTAGTTATGTACAGGAATTCATTTTACATGACCATGAATTCAATGAAGTAAAACTTTATCTCAAATGTGTTTTTATCATAACACACATATATGGTATTTCAGGAAGATTAACTGTTAACACCTAATAATTTTAGGCTCAAGTCTTTCACCCAAGTAGGTAGATTCCCAAGCTACACTAATCCTTAGTATGTAGTACTATCTATAGAACATAATTTTCTTCTGAAGTACTCTTAGACATACATCTTTCTTCTGTTGTACTAGCTGCAATACACTTAGCTTAAATTATAGTACTAGACACAAATTACAACACTTATTTCAAGCTAAAACAATAGCTGGATAGAAAAATCATATAATAGGTCTTCCAATTAATAAAGAGCATATTCAAATGTACCTCAAAATGTACTCAAGCATATGCTTAGTAGTAAGCATTAAATACAACATCTATTCTCAAAGACCAACCTACTACTTACACATAGTAGCATCATCTGGATCCAATCCAAAATAAAGTTTCTCTAAATTAGAAACCATGGATTTGAAATCCATCACATACAACTTTATACAACAAATGTGTAATATCATGCATAAAGAAAGTCTTATCTTATCTTTCACTCTTCAACATTTGTTGACTCGTTGAATCTTCTACTATATAGCACAGTATGATTGTGAGCTTTCCATTCTCTGTGATGATCTTCAAGTCATGATCACTTTCTCAGTGATTCTTTTTTGTACTGCAGCATCCCAACTACCTCTCTCAAAAGGTTTAATTACTCTCTGACAATAGACACTATAAATATTCTTGAGTATCAATACTCTTTGATACTTTAATCATGTATTTGCTCATGTGGATTCTCTCCACAAGGTATCACAACCTTTGGATGCCTCAGTCATGTACCATGACTTAACTGTGGGGGATTTTATCTGTTGCTGCCTATGAAGAAATATCAATATTCCCTCTTCAACTAGAGGGGTTTTTATGTACTATACCAAGCTTGTCCTAGACATAGTCTTAGTACGAATACTATAAACGCTTCTCATCTGTGGATATATACCATGTCTCGAATATAAATGACTAGAAAGATAAAAAATATTTACTGCTTTTTAACATGCTCTATATAGAGCAACACATGTGGTATTCCTTGATCACTATACTAGTGAAATTTTGATATACTAGTGAAATTTCATAGATATTTGAAACTCTATTTCACTTACCAATACATATTCGAGTTGACATACACTTGTACTAAGTACGTACCACAACACATTATTTGTTGTACATGTATATGTATAGACTTCCAAGCATATAACATATCATGGGACCTGTGAATAACCAAACACATCTCAACTCGCTTGATATCCTCCAAATATGAAGTAAGAATTATCATAATTTCATATTTATCTTTATATGTGTGGCCATGGATTTGTAGTCCATCATCCTAAAACTCTTCAGGATATTTTACTACACATTTTCCTTAACTAAGGAAAATGTTTATCTGGTGACTGCCATATCACCAATCATAAGAATCATAACAATATTCTTGAATATAGTTCTCAACTTCATTCTGAAAATGAGCATCATGTGGGTCTCCTATTAATAAAAGATACATCAACTAGTTTTATTGGTTTCTTTAGGAGCTAGCGAATCTAGCTACGCTCTCTCTCTCTCCATAAGTATATGAGAATCATAATCTGGGTCCTCCACCACAAATACTTCATGCTCATCTATGTTTGAAGTTGTTCTTGACTTATATTGAATGTAAATACAATAATTTAGTTATCTTCAAGCCTTATTAACATCTCTAAGAATAGGATTATGGATTCTATTTTGACTTCTTCCTAATACGTAGGAACCTCCCAATTTGTTACTAGAAGCTTCTTGCTTCACATCATCATGTTCTCTTTCAAGATCAACTATCAAAATTGCTCTTTATTCAATACATGCCATTTTTCTTGGAGGTTATGACATATATTTTTTACCTACAAGCCAAATTTAATCAAGTTATTAACAATCTTACATAATCCAGTCATTTCAATAAAATGACAAACAACACACACTAACATGCAAAACATTTTAACCAATGTTTCAGTATAATCATATCTCATGAATTTTAATCACATGAATAACTCAATGTATTTGTAGTGGTTAATATAGTTATGCAGACATTAAATCGATGTTTCTACATAACCCCTTTCATATTTCATGTAATGTTTTGTAGTCTGATATTTAGATACCATGAAGATTTATGCAAACCCTTATTCTTCTTAACATGATTTTTATTATTTACCAATAAAATATAAAGATTATAACATATGATTTTATAAAAGCATATAGATTGTAATTAAGCAAAATCTAATTTTATAAAAGCATGTGATAATCAAATAACCATGCAACCCAACACTCATATCTCATGGATCAATCATGCAACTCTATATTCATGTATTTATGAAACAATCATGCATGCTCTATGTTCATATCTTATGAACAATCGTGTAGCTCTATATTCATATTTTATAAAACAATCTTGCATACTCTATAATCATATCTTATCAACAATCATGCAACTCTATATTCCTATTTTATAAAACAACCATGCATGCTCTATATTCATATTTTATAATACAATCATGCATGCTCTATATTCAAATTTTGTAAAACAATCATGCTATATATTCACATATTGTGAACAATCATGCATGCTTAATATTAATATTTGAGGTAACAAATGAGTATCAAAACAAAAAATGTACCATCAAAATCAACTTTACAAAAACAAATCAAATACTAGAGAATGACATCATCCCTTACTCTTGATGTGGCATTGCTTGAGTTAATGTTTTTTACTTGTCAAAATCTAAATGGTGGATGAAAATCCATAATTAACTATACTCATAATGGAAAAAATACTCATAAATTACTTTTAAATATGTACTTCATATTCTTAAAATACTTTCACTTTAAAGTAATTTCACTTTTAAATATTAAATATAAAAAGTCAAACATAAATTTAAAAATAAAATTGTTTAACACTTTCATATTTTATATAATAAATTAATTATATTGTATATATAAAATTTTATAGTATAATAAAATTATTTTATATTTATTATGTCATATATTATAACATGTATTATAAGATATATAATACATATAATATATAACATAAGAAACATCTTCACGTTATATAACATAATTTACTGTTTACATTATTTTTATAATATAAAATCATATATATTATTTGTTATCATATATATTATTTGTTTATATAAATAGTCATATATCATATTATATTAAAATATAATATAATATAATATATATTATAAATATAATATAATATAATATATATTATAATTATTATTTATATTATAATATATATTATATTATATTTTAATATAATATTTTTTTTAACATAAAATATATATTATTTGTTTATATAAATGGTCATATATCATATTATATTAATATGTATATATATAAATAGTGATATATCATATTATATTAAAATAAAATAAAATATATATTATTATATTATAATATTATATTATATTTTAATATAATATTATATATGATATATTATATGATTATATTAATTTATATATATCATATAAATTAAAAATAATATAATATATATTATAATTATTATTTTATAGTATAATCATGTAATTCAACATTTATATCTCATGAATCAATTATACAGTTTTATAGAAATATATTTATGAAACAATTACGTAGCTCTATATTCATATTTTATAAAATAATCATGCATACTCTATAATCATATTTTATGGACAATCATACAACTCTATATTCATATTTTATAAAAGTTATGCATGCTCTATATTTATATTTTATAATACAATCATGGATGCCCTATGTTCATATCTTGTGAACAATCATGCATGCTCTATATTAATATTTTATAAAACAACCATGCATGCATCAGGGGAATTTTGAGATTAAAAATGAGTCCCAAAACAAAAAATGTACCATCAAAATGAACATTACAAGAGCCAATCAAATTTTAGAGAATGACATCATTCCTTACTGCTAAGGTGGCATTGCTTGAGTTAATGTTTCTTACTTGTTAAATTCTAATGGTGGATAAAAATCCATGATTAACCATATTCATAATGAAAAAAATACTCATAAATTACTTTCAAATATAATATTTATGTACTTTGTACTCTTAAAATACTTTCACTTTAAAATATAAAAATATATTAATAATAAAAAATCAAACATAAATTCAAAAATAAAATCATTTAATTCTTTTGTTTTTTATTGTATATATAAAATTTTATAATATAATAAAATTATTTTATATTATAACTTTTATTATAAAATGTATAATACATAAAATATATAACATAAAAAACATCTTGACGTTATATAACATAATTCATGGTTTATGTTTTCTTTTTATAATATAAAGTTACAAATATTTTTCATTTATATAAATGATTATATATCATATTATATTAAAATATAATATAATATCTATTATAATTATTATAATATATATTATATTTTAATATAATATAATGGTATATTTGATTAAAAATTCAAAATTCAAAATTAAAATGCAAAATTAAAATGTTTTACTTTATTTTATTTTACGAGTGCTTTATTTTAGTATATTTATGCATTCATAAGTAATCATGTTTCTAGTAATATCAAAGATTATTTTTTATTAATTTTATTTACACACGTCTTTACAATTTATCTTAACCATAGTTACATGAAATTTAGTGCAAAAGGTGAGTTGTAAATATACATTTCTCACAAAATGACAAACTTATAATATTTGCGTCGAGAGCCATTCTACAACCCAGTATTAGGGAGATCTTGTAACGTTTGTATGAGGCAGATGTTATAACGTTTGTCGATATTATGTTAGCCAAAAATAATATTGCCGAGTATGAGGAAGGTGTTGTAATTATCCCAAAAGAAATTGGCCTTGCACATGATTTTAAAACCATGTGCAAGGACTCATAAACAACGCATGGTTTTAAAACCATGTGCAAGGCCTCTTAAACAACCCGTGGTTTTATTGTGCATGGTTTACGAGGGCATTGCAAATGGCTTTAAAACCATGTTCAAGGCATCGTAAAAAGCACATGGTTTTATTTTACATGGTTTAGGAAGGCCTTGCAAATGGTTTTAAAACCACGTGCAAGGTGTAAAACCCTGGTATTGACCATGTTTGCATTAAAAATGTATATGATGTAAATATTGTAATTAATCATGGTATGGAGCTAAAGGAAAAATCCCTACCATCGATTTATCATTTTATGTTTCAGCGATTAAAATTGATGCCGATGGTATTCCGTGCTAGCCAGGCACATTATAATTTTTGGACATCATGTAAATATGCAATTCAATTAAAATACCCACAACCAACTATGTCAATGCAATATTAAAGATATTGGGGCATGATTTCCTAAGGATGAGGGGGGGAATATTCAAACCTTTGAGCCAATGGGTAAAATTCATGTCCAAGGGAAAGCCCATCAAGCTGTCAGCTACCTTTCTTTTCTTATTCACCCAATCATTTAATACTGTCAGAAATTGGTTGATGATGTTATTTCCTTGGGATGGGAAAGGTATGGAGGTCAAAATTTTGAATTGGGAAAAGCACCCATTTTGGAAAATTATGTTTCGACTTCTTGGAAAAGTACAAACCCTAAAATGTATTTCCATTCTATTATGCATTCACGTTTTCATTTTTCCTCACCATTGTCCTTCACGTTGGGATCTCTCGAGTAGCTGGAGATTTATGTGTGTTTGCATTCACATATTTTGTTATTTTCCTCATTTTCCCCATGGCTAGGAGTTCAATTTTGTAATGTTGTGTGGTTGGGTTGTGTCCCTAACTCTTTCCTACCATTTTCCTCATTTTCCATGCTTCGGAAATTCATTTTTGTGTTGTTGAGTGACTCACCAGCAAGGATTCATGACTTTGGGGTTTATACCACTCATTCTTGCTCATGTAATGCCCATAATCGTTGTTGACTTTGAATTGGTGACCTAGGGGTCGATTTCTCCATTTTACCAATTTGTTTTTGGTTGAAAAATGTTTTCCCTCAAACTCAGAACCTCTACTTTGTGTGTGTGCATCCTGTGCTTTGGTATGAATCGGTTTGGAGTGGAAGAGGGAAGAATTAGCTTGATAAACCTAGTGTAAAAAAGAAATACATAGAGAGATCAAGAGGGGTTGGTTATTCTTTCTTGCAAACCCTAAAAAGCATTGAAAGGGAAGGCATGTCATGAGGGACTGTGTAGCAGAGAAGGCGATGTTCCTTGTGTTGGGTGTGTAGGTGCCCATAGCTCTGTGGTTGAGTTCACTAGCTTAGCAATTCATCCTTCCAACTCCTTAGTAGCCTAATAAACCCAAATGCAGTTTTGGCTTGGCTGAATTTTGATATGTCTTTGGCTATGTGTGAGTCCATTGTAGTTCCCTTATTCCATATGGTAATCATTCCTAGTTCGATGGTGGCAGTGTTGTTGAGAGATTGATGAGTGCACTGACCTATGGCTGGGTGGAACGTTGCAACAACATAGCTGGTTACAAGACAAGCTTCTTTAAAGATAAGTATCTCTTGTGTTTTACCTCTGCAACCATAATTGTTTAATGAATTATGATGAACATGTTGAATGCTTGAATTAATGTATTTGATTCCATTGTAGATTGCATTATGCATATGTGAATGTTTTATGTTCATGGGGCTTATATCCCTGCTTCAATGATAGCACCAGTAACTCGTAGTCACGTTCTCTCGGACTGGAGGGGACATGACCCAAGGCCTCCTAAACAACCCATGGTTTTTTCTGTATATGGTTTAGGAGGGCCTTGCACATGGTTTTAAAACCATGTATTGGGGAGATGTTTTGAATACTAATATATTGTAATTTATGCAATACCTCAGAAAAACGCACACGGTATTCATGTATGTAATCTATTTAATGTTTGCATTTAGGATAGTATTGCAAGGTTTTAAATAAATGTTTTTAAAATATGGGACTATGAAATATAACTGTTAAAATATGGTTTTTTAATAGTTAATAATTTGAAGAAATTTGTTTTTAAATGTATTTAAATAAAGTTTTTTCAATTAGTTTTTAAACAAGACTTTTAAGATATAATTGAAATTATAGTCAATTTATGAAATAGTATAATATTATAATATTTTAAAAGTTTAATGTTTTAATAATTATAATGTCTTAATAATTATAATCTCTTAATGGTTATAATGTTTTAATAATTTAATTAAGATTTTTTTTTTTAAATAAGGTTTTTAAAATATAATTGAAAATATAGTCAATTTATGCAATATTATATTATTAGAACGTTTTAAAAATTCTAATGTTTTAATAACTTAAATAGTAAAAATGTTTTTAAATAAGGTTTTTATCAAATATATTTAAATAAAAAAATTTAAATCTAATTGTAAATATAGTCAAATTGAAAAGTGTCATATTTAAAACAATTTTCATTAACATGTGTAGTGAGTTTTCATCTCAAGAGATTTGATCCCTCTTAACTCTTGATAGAGCCCAGGATTTGGATCTATGATGGTTTAATATATCTCTTATGAGGCCCATTTTAGAACTCAAAAATTCCCTAATAAGCTATGTTGATGTATTTGTAACTTCGGAATGTATTCATCTATGTATCTTATGTATTGTAACCAGATGTTTATTCCGGGATGTATCTATAATGTAATTGAGTCATGTTGTCATGCCCCGATTTTCCGATCAGGAGGATCAATAATGTAAACAAGTCATCTCAAGTCATTGTGGGTAACCCTCTGATTGTCTAAGGGTTAAAGTCTCTGCAGTTCCGGGGCACTAGGGTTATTAGACTCTCCTAGTAGAGGTTGGCCCTGGTAGGGTTTTAGTCATGTCGGGATTAGTATAAATAGAGAACTGGAGTCTCTATTTATCACACAACTCATACACACTCAAGTGTAGTGCATAGTTGAGGAAGGAGAAGACACTGGGGCTAGATAAGAAGAAGATTGCTATTGTCAGGAGATCACTTACTATTTTGGGCTTTTACCATTTTTGTGTTGATTCTATCTCTAAGGAAGTTGCGGGGTTTTATCCATTTATGGTTTCCCCCAGGAAAAACACTGTGTCCATTGTCTCTTGTGTTTGATTGTTGTACTTTTTATTCTCTCAGTTAAAGATCCTAATAATTCTAGCTTAATGTTGAAAAACTAACATGGTATCAGAAATAACCTGAGAAGAAGTGTTGGAGACATTTACCATCATACACACTCTTTAGTCAAATTGGCCTAGTTAAACCACTATCCTAAGTTTAATTGACATCAAGGAGCATTAATTACCATCACCCCAGTCACTCCCATGCCTACCTATAGTCAAGGAGGCTAGCTTAGCCTTTCCTACAGTCAAGGAGGCTAACTGGAGCACTCCAGGGGTGATCTGGTTGACATTCATGCACCTAATTGCTAACTGGG